>CM028670.1:5892500-6492500 GCA_016760335.1 Gastrodia elata
AAGTTTTTTGAGGAGGAGCAGATGCAGGATGGTGTAACTTAATGTAAACTTAGATGCTTATTTTTCTTAAGTTTTAAATTTTTGTATAATGTGCAATAAATTTTGTAAAATTTTTATTATATTATGAATATATTTCCTTTATTATTCTGGTATTTCTGAATATTTTAATGAATGTGGAAATATGTATTTTATACTCTCTTAAATACATTATTATACTAAACCCCGATATGATAATGGGAAGTGAACACCGAATACTTGATTAGTTATGCTGACGCAACGGTGGGTCGCCACATTGCCAAACCTAGTAATTCCCCATGGGGAGCCCCAGTACTGTTTATTAAGAAAATGGATGGGAGTATGCGCTTGTGAATTGACTATCGGGAGCTTAATAAAGTTACTATCAAGAATAAATATTTTTTACTTAGAATTGATGATTTATTTGATCAGTTAGCTGGTGTTTTAATATTTTTAAAAATTGATTTAAGATCTGGCTATCATCAACTTCGCATTAAAGAAGACGATGTTTCTAAATTTGCTTTTAAAATGTGGTATAGGCATTATGAATTTTTGGTGATGCCTTTCATATTAACTAATGCTCATCTTACTTTAGGGATTTAATATATCAGATAATAAAGCCATACTTAGACTCATTTATCATTTTTTTATTGATGATATATTCATATATTCAAAAAATACTAAGGAGCGTGAAAGAACATCTCAGGACTATTTTAAACTTATTATGATAACATCAGTTGTATGCCAAATTTTCAAAATATGAATTTTGACTTCAATCAGTAGCTTTCTTGGGGTATGTGGTTAGTAAGGATGGAATATCTATTAACCTTAGAAAAGTTAGTACAATTCAAGAATGGCCCCAACCTACTCGGGTGACTAAAATTCGTAGTTTCTTAGGATTAGCAGGGTACTATCATAAGTTTGATAAGAATTTTTTCCAGTTAGTAGTCCCTCTCACATATCTTGTACAAAAAGGTATACCTTATATATGGGATTCATCATGTGAGACTGCATTTCAAAAGCTAAAGGAATACTTAACAACAGCTCTTGTTCTTGTGCTACCAGTAGAAGGAAAGGGTTATCACATCTATAATGATGCTTCTTGGAATGTGTTCTTATGAAAGACAGAAAAGTCATAGCATTTTCTTTTAGGCAATTAAAGATTCATGAGAAAAACTATCAATCCATGATTTGGAGTTGCCCACAATAGTATTTGCACTTAAATTTGGAGACACTATTTATATGGAGCAAGGTGTGAAGTTTTCACTATCCATTAAAGTTTAAAGTACAATTATACCTAGAAGGAAATAAATTTAAGACAAGAGAGATAGTTAGAACTAATCAGGGATTATGATTTATTAATTCAATATCACCCCGGGAAAGCAAAAACTATAGCAGATGCATTGAGCCGCAAAGCAACCTCATATTTGCATGTACTAACCTCTAATTCTATTTTACTCACAAAGATGGAGGAACTTCAGTTAGAAGTGGTGTTACCTTTTGTAATGCTCCGTCTCATCACCGCGCGCAATTGAGGTAATTTAAGAACAATTGGTGGTGAAACGGTGCATTACTCGGGAAGGACTGTGAAAGCTCCCTGAATATCTACTGTAATTGAACTGCTGAGACTCATCCCCAAAATAGGGCTGAGAAGTAATCCTTAAGATAAGTGTGAAGTCCTTATCTTAAGTATTAGATAAAATACCTATGTACATTAGATTATGAGTGGGTTGAAATAAGACTATAATATACATGAGTGTTAATATTTCATATATTCTGATCACATCACAATACTAACTATATAAGTGATAATAATAACAAAGTGCGGAAGCTAAAAGAAATCATCCAGATCATTTATCACAAAAGCTAAGTAAAGTATTTATCTCAAAAAGAAAAGAAAATGCATCTAGGATTTAATTATTACAAACTGCTTGCTTAAATAAAATAACAGTAAAAGTATCTCTCACTCGAACTAAAAATAAAACTAAAGCAGAAAAGTAAATGCTGATGCTAACTCCCCTAATGCTCCATGAACTCCTCCTGGCTCTCCCGCGAAGCCTCTTGAGGTTGCTCCGCAGACTGATCTGGATCTAGCAAATTATTGGATCTCAAAAGTACCATGTGTTAGACAATGAGTCTAACACATCTAAAGCTACTATAAGCAATTATAGTTGATGAGTCCAAAGTTTATTACATAATATGGTAGAAAATATGCAATTCCTTTTTTAGAATAGCCTACTTTGAGATACTTTTTTAATAATTTCAAGTAAAACATGACAACAAGGCAAATCTGGAGCAGATGGCAAAATTATGGGAGAAAACTGCTACAGCGCTTCCTAGCAGACAAGGGAGAACTAAGGTATCTAGGAGCACTTCTGCAAGCCTGGAAGAGAAACCACAACCATGCGTCGTAGCGAGACAAACCCGAGAGCTCAGTGTTGCCGCGCGCCATAGCAGGTCAATCCCGAGAGCTCGACAGCACCACAGCGAGACCATTCTAGATCTAGACTCAGTGCCCATTCAGAAGCCCTCGCTACAGCGCACCACAACGGTCTCAACCCGAGACACTGGCAATACCGCACGCTGTAGTAGATTCAAATTGAGAGATCGGTGCTATCACGCTCCGTAGTGAATCAACAAGAAAAAATACTTTGAAAGAAAAAATTTATAAAGCTACCCGCTACCGCACGCCACAGCGAGGCAAACCCGAGAGATCGGCGCTGCCTGCACCGTAGCAGGTATTTAGTTAAAACCTAACCTGTAGCAAAAGCTAATGCATAGCTGGAAGTCGCTTTAACTGCTTGGGATTTCCCAAGCAGTCAAAGGTGCTCAGTGTGCCTTGGAACTTAAGAAACTTGAATAAAGTGCTGCAAAAGCTAATTTTTTCCACATAATTAAAATTTATTTCAGTCACATTCATTGCACGATATTAAAACAATCTTTTACTATCCTTACTCATGCTTTGAATGTGATTAACTAAATTAAAACTTTGTATACTTTTTTCTTGCTATAAATACCATGAGAAGATGAGAGATTTATGCACCTGCTCTAATTTTAAGAACTTTTGCACTTTCAAAACTTTTCAATCACTCTCTTTTGAAATGGCCTCATAGAAAAAAAATGTAGTAAACAAGGAGGCAGGGGCCTCAACTTCTGGAAGCCCCTACAATAAAAAATGATTCTCCTCGGTAGAGGCCGGGCAGTGCTACGATCAAATCACTTCCCGACGTAATCTTATCCCGGAAAGGAGATTCAAACTTCCTTATCTGGTCTACTACCCTTGTGTCCATAACTGAGGCTGGCACAACTTGGTCTCTTTACAGATTGAATCATTGCTTTCCCTCATCCAGGAAGTGTATGCCAATGCTATCAATGCAAAGAAGCGTACAATTTTTGTATGAGGAAAGACAATGAAATTTGAGCTCGAGGAGATCGAGCATTTTTTGAGCTGAAGGCAGTGGAATATTGATCCTACCAAGCTCTACTGAACTCTGAAATGGATCATGCAGGCATTGTGTGCGCACTCAATCGAGATGACGCGGGGTGGAGAGGATCCTTGGCCAACATTCCACGAGCTCTACTCACAGACTCGTGTAATGCATGGCACGTCCTCATCTCCAGTGCTATCATGCCATCTGGGCATTTGAGTGAGGTGACCAGATCATGGGCGCTACTCATTTGTGCCATTAAATGACCTAGAGAAATTCATGTCTCCATGATTATTTTTGAGCAGCTTTGGAATGCTCTGATCAGGTCCTGCGCCGCACTCACCTTTGGATCTCTAATCACCGGGATATGCCTTGCATAGGGGGTCAAGATATCCCCCAGTGATGTGGCCATTCCTCCTCGGAGCCCTCTCACTCCACAATTTGAATGTGTGATTTTAAGATGGGAAGAAGAGCAATAAGTGTAGGGGAGAGGAAGGAGAAGCCTCGACATCCACTGGCTGGTCTTTCATAGACAAGATGATGATTAAGATGTATTCTCATCAAAAGGAATTGGGGGAGGCCATGGAAATGACATGCGGTTCTGCAAGTCAGAAATTGCCCGGACGCGCCAATTCGAGACCCAATTACACGAAGCTCTAGAAACAATGTTCCAAAAGTAGAGCTTGCATGGAGGACTGAACGGATCGATGCTACCGCAACCCCTATTGGCGAACCCATCCCAGATACTCCTTGGCCGATGGATTATTCTTATAAAAATGCTGAACTCAAAGAAGAAGAAGAAGATGAAGAAGAAGAAGAAGAAGAAGAAGAAGAGTAATAAGGTTGTCTTATTTTAGTTTTTTGTTTGTTGAAAGTTTTCATTTTACTATTTTCATTTTTTTTTGTTTCTTTTGTAGTTGTATTTTTCCCTTTTTAATAAATACAAGTTAGACTATATTAAACCCATATTGGCTGATTTGGTTAGCAAAGATTTAATTTTCTGAAACTTACAATCCATGGATTTAATCAACGAATGCAAATGTGAAGCGTTAAGTCATAAATTGTGCTTAACTAAGGTCAATCAAATTAAATGACAACCTTGATGCTTCCTAAACATGGTAAAAAAATCTTGAGCTATTTTTTAGTCTCCAACATTATAAATAAGAAAATGCTAAGAATGTAAGTGTGGGGAGGGAAACCTAAGGAACCAAAATCCAGTAATTGGTAAGAAATTGAGTGAATAATTGAGTGTGTTAGGCTTCCGTGAGACTTCATGATCACAAAAGAACTGAGACGGGGATAAAAAATATGTCTCTCCCTTGTACTAAAATAAGAGCTAATAAATTAGGGATGAAAAAAAGTATCTCTCTCAATGTGAAAATTTGAGAAACATAGGATGATGAAAAAAATCTCTCCTAAAAAATTTGATTTGTTCTTTATGATTTATAAAAAGGAGCACATATGCCGCAAAACTCTTAGTCACTCATTATACCTAACTAGTGTTTGGGATGCCTAAGAAAAATCTTTTCCCCCTAAGAAAGAATTATGCATATCAATAGTCAAGGTTGAAGACTAGTAAAAGTAACAGTGGATTTGAACCTATATTTGGAAGCTATTAGTGGCTGCATATCTGGGAATCACCTCAACTAAGCAACATTAATTGACAAGCAAATTCACACTGACATCAAAAGTTGAATCCATACTCTTAAAATTTAGAAAATTCATTTTGAGTTTACTCGAGGATGAGCAAGAATTTAAGTGTAGGGGTGTGATGAGTCCAAAATTTATTGCATAATAAGGTAGAAATACATGCAATTCCTTCTTTAGAATAGCCTTCTTTGAGATGATTTTATAATAATTTCAAGTTAAACATGACAACAAGGCAAATCTGGAGAAGATGGTGAAATTCTGGGAGAAAATCGCCATAGCGCGCCCTAGCGGACAAGGGAGAATTGAGGTACCTGGGAGCACTTATGCAAGCCTGGAAAAGAAACCCGAGAGTTCAGGGCTGCAGCACACCATAGTGGGTCAATCTCGAGTGCTCGGCACTGCCGTGCTCCACAGCGGGACCATTCCAATTCTAGACTCTGCGCCCATTCAGAAGACCTCGCTACAATGCAGTAGTCTTAACCCGAGACACTGACGTTACTGCACACTGCAGTGGATCCAAGCCGAGAGCTCGGCATTACCACGCGCTGTAGCAAATAAACAGGGAAAATTACTTTGAAAGAAAAAAATTGTAAGGCTACTGGCAGAGGGAAAATACATGTCTGCGTATGCACGCAAGTGTATGTGGTATGAAATAATAAGTGAAAGTTTTAATTCCAGGATTTATTATCCTCTGGGAATGGTGGTTCTGATACCAAATTATATTTTCTTTCAATAATGTTTAGATGTCAATTTTTGGAATGATTTTTGGTTCCTAATTTAGCAATATAAATTACCTTAAGCTAAGATACGATTTGATTAAAAGGAGAGAGTTGAGTTTTCATTGTAATAGTTGCAAGGGCTTGGTAATATAACTTCATTATTGAATGTATACTTTAAATCTTCATGTTTAATTAAATCAAGAGAACATTATTGGAATCAGAGTTACCTTCCTATTATAATAGGTTCAAGTTTAGTGCACAAAGAGAACTCCCATTTGGGTTCTTCCTTAGCACATAAAATTTCATAAGATCATGATTTGTTAATTAGACTCGATTCCCTACGTCTAGGTTACCAAATGATATCTTTTATTCCTACTGATCTCACAAACTAGATTTCCATTAACCATCCATCACACGGCTCACACATGGTTTAGCTAGATGGAAGGATGCATTGGGTCAATAAACTATGTCACATCATCTATCGAGTTTTCCAATATCCTCTCATCCCTTCTACTTTGATGAGCAGCAGAGCAAAGTTAATGGAGAACTTGGTTCACAAGCATCAAATCTCTTAGTAGAGCCTTTAAGGAAAGGTGCAAGTGAGTTTGATAATTTGTCACATAATTCTTAAGTCTACTTGCACTACCTTCCTTGATATTACCCAATTCATGAGCTTGGAACACAAGTTCTTTAAATAAATAAATTTAAACTTTATTCCATCCAAGCATTCATTCTAGCATTAATAATTCAATATGAACATCTTTCATTCATTCAAACAATTTATTACAACACCACCATACCCTTACAATTTCATACAATTACATCTCAACCCTCTCCAAAGGGATTTTAGCCTTCCATTACTAAATAAGCACATGCACACATACAATGGAAAGTGAACCTTGACATCAGTTCACAGCAGAAAGAGATCAGAGATGGTTAGAAAGAAATACCAGGAATCATCCAAAGGTTTTCTAGGGTTCTCTTGGAATCCTCCTGGTCTTCCTCTTGATTGCTCTGCCCTTTTCCATTTGCTGCCTCCTTCTCCTTACTGTTCTTGATAAACCTTCTTCCCTTTGTAGAGTTCTTCTTTCTCCTCTTGCTATAGCTTTTTCTTATGGCACTTGAATATCAAAAATTGGAACCCTCTCAAGGTCTAAGATTGGCCCTTAAATAGGGAAGCTCTCAGCCCCAAGGCATTAATTATGTGACTCTTCACCTTCCTTGGGTTTATTTCAAACCATTTAAATATTTATTTTATTATTCAATTAGAATTCAGCAAAGTTAATGTGCACTTCAGTTTTCAAGAGGCTGGGAAAGGCCAAAGGTTGCATTTTGTGTCCTTCCCTATGCTGTGTTTATAGATATTCTGGAGAATTCTGGCACGACCGCTGCGGCACACTATAGCAGCTGCGTTCCAAACACTGTTTTGCTATGGCAGCTGAGGTTCAAATTCTGTTCTTTTTGCATAAGTTAGTATTTTACCTTAGGACACCACTGTGCCCACTGTGGCGCACTGCTACAATTTGATCATTGAAAAGATGGAATATTAACTGTTTCATTAAATCATATATAATTTGTATGAATAATCAGAAATTCCGCCGCGGCACGCTACGGCGCGCAGCGGCGGTTGAAAGTTCAAGAACATAGAATATTGACTATTCTATTAGTTCACATAAAGTTTGCATAAATAATCAGAAACGCCGCCGCGGCGCGCTGTAGCGGTAAAGTTTTCATGAATGCGGAATAGTGACTGTTTAATTAGTTCATATAAAGTTATTAAAGATTAATTAAATATGACGCCGTGGCGTGCCGTAGCGAGCTGCAGCGGTTTTGTTCCAGATTAGTGCAAATCCTTATGGGGCATAGCGCGCTGGGGCGCACTGCAACGATTTATTTTACGAGAAAGCGGATTGGCAATGTTCAATTATTCCACAAAAAATTCTAATTTTTCTCCGGGGAAATGATGTTGTGGCCTGCTGTGGCGCGCTGCAGCGGGTTTCCTTCCAGGTCCTTAGGTATGCTTCCAAGTGAGGGAATTGGATGTTCCACCATGGCGCGCTACGGCACGCTGCGACAGTTTTCATCCAGAATTTAGTGATTCAGCTAATAGTTCCCATTTTCTTCATTTTTCCTGCAAATGTATGATTTCCACTCAAAGTAAATGGATATAAATGATGATTTGAATGCTAAAACACTATATTTTTGCTATAAATTATGGATATATCACATTCCTACACTTAAATTCTTGCTCGTCCTCTAATAAGCATTAGAAATTGATTTTTAAAATTCTTAGTTAAGGGATTTAATGTGGCATGTCAATGTGTAATGAATTCAGCTATCAAGTAATGCTCTAAGTTAAGATAACTTCAAACTTTTCAATTTTCACTACCCCCTTTTATCAGGTTCCAATTTCTACTTTCAAATTAGTTCAACATTAAATGTTATACTTAACATTTTACTTAAGGGGAGGTGATCAGAAGTTTCAAACCTTAGTGGTGCAATTACTGAGTGACTTGAGTGTTGTGCCATGTGTGCCCCTTCTTATGATTCACAAGGAATATTTTAAATTTTTAGGAGAGATAGTTTTTTTCATCCTAAATATTCAATTTTTTTAGCTTGGGAGAGATATTTTTGATCATCCTTATATTTTTGTTTCTTTTAAAATTTTAGCTTTAAGGGAGAGACATTTTTTTTCATCCCTTAATTTAGTTTTTTGTGATTATTAAGTCCTACAGGGGCCTAGCATATCAATTTTTCACTCACCTCTTGCCACTTTGGTTTAATTCTTATATTTTCTCCTCTCCCACACTTAAACATCAGTACATGTCATTTCAATTACTGGAAACAAACATTAATATAACTTTAAACTAAATTAAGGGGTGTAGGATTGAAGTTTGATTCTCCTCTTAATTGCAAGCATACTAGAATCTTAATTTTTACACAATTGATTTCAACATTGAATACAGAAATTGATTTCATTCAAAAAATTAACTTTTAAATAATATTATAACAAATGATGAGGGTGCAATAGAAGCAAAAAATTGTCAAACAAAAGAATACAACCTTATCAATCATTATTTTCATATTCCTCGTTCACATCCCTGTAAATGTAATCTGTGGCCAGTTGTTGTCCTAGAAGGGGTCTCCTGCAGGAGGGCGTGGCAGCCTAGACCTATCCGGTCCTCCACGCAAGCTCCACTCTTGGAACATGGTTCCGAGAGCATCGTGAAATTCTGTTTGGAGCTCATACTGCCTAGCGACTTCTCCCTTGACGAAACATATGTCGCATGCTAGGGAGATTCCCAAATCCCATTGATGTGCATACATTCGCGTCATAAATTTGTCCGATGTGATCTGGCCAGTAGAAGTTGAAGCTTTGCCTTCTTCTCCCCTCCTCTTCTTAGCTCGCACCCCTTCTTGGGTGCGGGCGCTCAGGTTTGTCAGTTCTAAAGGAGCACGGGGTAGAATAGTAATGTCGGTAGAGGGTATCTTTACCCCTTGACTTTCGCAGAGACCTAAAATGAGTGACCCAAAAGCAAGAGTGGCTCAAGTCTCGGTCAGGGCGTTCCAGAGGTGCTCCCTTATAATGTTGGAGATATGAATATCTCTATATCTTTGCAATGCACAAAGGAGCAGCGCCCGTGACCGGGTCACCTCGCTTAGATGCCCGAAAGGCATGAAAAAGCTGGAGAAGAATACATGCTAAGCATTGCTCGACTTCGTTAGAAGTACTCAAGGAATGTTTGCCAGGTTTTCTCTCTATCCTGTATCGGGGAGGATGATTTTGCTTGCAATTATGGCTGGGTCATATTGGGAGCACAACAGTTGAAGGTAAGAGCAGTCCTCCACCTCATTTAAGATATAAAATTTTTGAATGTCCCTACTCCCAAACTCCACAATCCTTCCTCTCACAAAACTCTTATGCCTAACCGCATTGATTGCGTTGGCATAAACCTCTTGCATAATGGAGAGGTAGGTTGGGCCCATGGGACTTACCAAATGACCCCATCCTTTGTTCAAAACTTGATCAGGGTTCACAGGGTATGGGAGCCCAAATCCCCATTTTGGGATTAATTTTCTCTTGCTTATTACCTGGTTGAAGCGTTGTTCAGCTTCAACTGAAGAAAATATTTTCTTATTACAAGCCCACCAACTATAGGGGAAGAAGTTCCCTTGCTTGCTGTGGATTTCTTCCCCGAAGACATTTCTCTCTTAATGATGAGAATGAAGGGATTTAGAGAAATGATAGATTGAAAATAGTTGAAAGAGTTTAGAGCTGAGGTGCTTGAGTTCTCAAGGAGGTGCAGCCTCATACTCCCTTATAACAGATTTTTATAGTAATGGGAAGAAAAGATTTTGGATTAATGGATTAATCACACTTTTTGCATTTTAATTCATGGTCAAAGTTAGTATTAAATCATATCATAAGTGTGATTCAATTTTTGGTCAAAAAGATGGAAAAACACAGCTTTTGCAGCACCTAAAATTCAGATATAAGGTCTCATGGCGCGCTGTAGCGTCTTTGACTGCCTAGGGAATCCAAGGCAGTATATTGTTGCTGCAGCTGGGCACATTCCACCGTAGCGCACTACGGCAAGCTACGGCGTGGTGTGGCGCCCTAGTCATTTTGTGCTGTTATTTGTCCGCTATAGCGTGCAATAGCAAAAATTTTTGCTATAGTGCGTTGTGGCGAATAAATTTATTGTGGCGCGCTGCGGCGGGAAAATTCACTATGGCGCGCTACGGCAGCTTCTGCGTAGATATTGTTCCATAATTTAAATTTATTTCAGAATTGTTTATCACATTTAAAGATTTGGTTGTTTATTAATTTATAACTACTCATATGTGCTAATTCTAACAAAACAGAGTTTTAGGTTGCCTCCTTAAAAGCGCTTGGTTTAATATCATCAGCCTAACACATTAAGGATCATTCTAAGTGGCTTCTTTAATTGTGGGTTTTCTTTTCCACACTTTTGCATTATAAGAGTGAGCATTTTTTGTGCTCCAACTCATAGAATCACTACTCTCCTTTCCATCTTCTTTATTAGCAAGGGGAATGTGGCGCCCTGCTCCCTAAGCCCCAATCATTAGGCTAAGGAGCGGAGTGTCACTCGTGCAATTCCCTCAATTGACATTGGATTAGATAAGATCCACAATCCACTGCCAAGGGAAGGATGTGCACAACATAAATAAGAGGATTAGTCATTAAATAAGACATACATACAGAGTGCGGAAGCAAAATAAAGTAAACATCACATCCATCCACCATGCATCACATAATATATAGTACTATAGCTCAACAAATAATAAAGTGCAAAAAAGTAATCACTGTCACAGTACCTGTATTATTACAACATTAAATAAATAGTTTTAAAGATTGGAAAATAAATCACTCATCCTCACAAGCAGCTAAAAGGAACTAAGCAGTATCCGGCTTTCCTAGCTGAAGCTCCTCCTCTAAATAAGGCACTTCCCCTTCAACACCCAGCTCCTCGAATCTATCTGAATATGACATTATCGGTTTCATAATACCAGGGCCCCAGCTAATAAAAGAAAATATTGCTAGACAATTGTCTAAATATATTTTAGGCTGAATATTTTACATGCATTATTAATGTCACCACTTTAACTTAAGCACAACAAAAAGGTAAACTGAAAGCAGTAGGTGCAGTAAGCATATAAAGGACAGAATAAGTTATAAATAAAGCATATATAACTTAACAGCAAATGAGGCAAAAGCACATCTCAACAACTAAGCAATAAATGGGCGTATACATATATATAGTGCAGTAAGTAAAGGTACTGAAAGTAAAGTCTAACCATAAACATGTTGATGATTATATGACATATGCTAATTAAATGATAGAAATCTTAAAATGGTACGCGTAGTTAGCAGTAAAGTCTAGCATTCTATAAATACGTATAGGTAAGCAGTATGTAAAGAAACATAGCTGACTGAAATATATATCAGAATACAGTGCACAGTAAGCTAAAAATGAAACAGGTATATAAAGGCTGCCATATTAGAAAGTTGGCCATCGGGCTAGTGAAATCCCTAAAGCCTTTCTGGGCTTTGGCAGATAGAAATTCCCATAGCCTTTCTAGGCTAGGGCAAACAGAACCAGTAGCAGAACTGAGGAGGCAATAAATACAAATGCAGAATCTTTTAGTTATTTTACTTTTATTTCTGTGGACACGTTCAGAAACAGTTGAGGAGCCAAGCACATCTATAAGACTATACGAGCTCCAAGCTTAACACACTCCTCAATGAGAAATGTTAAGCATCCTTATTACTCCTTACCCCTATCCATTAGGGTAAATATGCACCAAAATCTACTAAAATATACTAAACTCAAATGCAACTATAATTCTAATTATTCTAATTTTTCATTTCATGCACAAAGTTTGCTTATATGATATGTCCAAGGAATTAAGCACAAAATATAAGGAATGCGTAGTAACAAAATAAATCAAATAAGCAAGGTACTCTTCAATACATGGTGACCCGTTGTTGTCTAATTTAAACTATTCTAACTATTCTAAGTTACACAAGTTCAGGATCTCCAATTCCTACTATCAAGTGTAACTTAGAAGTATGGCCCTACAAGTTAAAAAGATTAGAACTGATCAGGTTCTAATCTAATTCAATCAAGTATGACTACAAGTTTAATCAATAAATCACAATGACCTAATTTGATGAATTTCGGCGTTCTATCTAAGATCTGATCAAGATCTACAAAACTAAAGATTATGGATTAAACGTTGCGAGATTGGGCTTAATCACATAATCCAAAAAAATAAGACAAAAGATCTAGGTTTCATTCTAAAAGTGTTCTATTAATTTAGGCAAATCCTATTAAGCAAATCAAACTTAATATGATAAATCTCATATCCTAAATCTAAGGTTAAAAGATAAAATAATCAAAATAAGTTGTTAAAATCTAGAAACTAGTAAAACTAAGGATTCACTTATTGAATAACCTACTTATCCAATATATGAAATCTAACCATGAGCTAGTCCCAATCTTAGGAATAGGCCTAATGTGAGGTGTAAAGTCTTAAGAAAAGACTTAGAGATAATTTTGGAAATTTGACTATCTTGACCTAATAATTGATTTTAATATTAGAATGACTCTATTACAATTCTAATATTAGTTTTAGTGACTTGGAAGATAATTTAAGGTTTAAATATGCTTAACCTAATTTTTGCCCCTACTTTAAGGTCCAAAAAGTGACTTTTTGATTTAGGGCTCCAAATTGAAGTTTCTTATTGCCAAATGATTCTTTACTTTTAAACATGAGGATAGATAGTAAGTATGCTCAATTTGGATAAGAAACAGATCCTATAGGTCCAAACTAAGGTTTTTGATCTAAGGGGTATTTTAGTAATTTACTCCTATTGGAATCTAAATTTTTATACAGTTTACTATGGGTTACTATTCAAGGATTTCATAGAGTCCAAGAATGTAATATTCTGAGGTCAAATGGCTAAGTTATAGCTATTTCAATTTCTAAGGGTAATTCGGTAATTTTGTCAGTCAACGGGTGACAAAAACTGAACTTTTCTATTTGAAGTTCAATTTCAGCAAACTCAATTTATATAGCTTCTTTATAATATACTGAGTATGTTGACAGGGAGTAAACCAATTTGGACCTCAAATGGTTAAGTTATGACCTAACTAAGGTTAGGGGTACTTTGGTCATTTTCTAATTTTTCTAGAGTTCAGTCCTAAATGTTATTTTAGTTTATTGATGAAATTAAAATTCTAAGCTAGTTAGCATTTTGAATTTCTGAATTTGGAGTTGAATTGACCAAGTTATGATCAATTGAATTCCAAGGGTATTTTGGTCATTTTTCTTAATGTCAACTGTGGGGTCAAAGGGTTGATTTTTCATCCTGACGTACAAATGAGAAAACTAATACTTCTATAGTGTTGGGGTTATTCTCCTGAGTATTTTAAGACCCATATTACTTTTGTTTGGACAACTAGGTTAAAAGTTATGAGGGTTCAATTAGGTCTTAAAATGTCACTACGTTATACGTACCCCGAAACTAATTTTTGCATTACGTCATTTGATTCTTTATTTTTTTGAGTAAAATGAGACTATATTTACTTTGTTTGGATCATCCTATAAAAAATTATTAAACTTCAAAGTTTAATTTAATTTAAATTAATTTTTACTATTCAAAAATTCAATTCAAATTAATTTACTATTCCAAAATATAGCAACAATATTACTGATTTTAATTCCATTAATCAAATAATATTAATTGATTAAGTTAAATTTCTTAAGGTTTACTGACCTAATTTAATTAATTAACCCAATTTAACTAATCTAATTAATCCATTAATTAATTTAATCTAGATTTTACTGTTAACATTTAATTAGGAAATTCTTAATTAATTAGGAAATTCTTAATTTATCAACTTAGTGAAATCAATCTACTGTTTAATTAATCTTATTAATTTAATCAACTAACATTAATTTATTAACTGATTTAACTAATATTACTAATTATACTTTAAGTAATTTAACTATTATTAACATTAGATATATATATTTATATAGTTAATTTTTCAGTTTTGTTAGTTACATATATATATATATATATATACATACACACACACACATATATATATATATATATATATATATATATATATATATGCATATATAAACTATATATATACTGTATATAAATTTTACTAACTTTCCTGGTAGGTTAATCATGGCGGTGGGACCTACGGCCAGACACATGGCGCAAGCAGTGAGGGCGCGGCGCTGCGGGAGGGGCCCGCAAGCCACGCGGCAGGGCCTGACTAGCTGAATGCCCGTGGGCGGGTCCCACGGGCGCGCCGGCTGACGTGGCCCGCACAGACGCGGGCCCCACTCCCCGGGCGCAGAGCCCGCACGCGATCTGCGCGTGCGACCCTGGGCGGGCCCGGGTCGACCCGACCCGGCCCGGATGCTTCGCCAATCTCCCGCTCGGCCGAGCTAGGGCAAGCCAAATGGCGGCCTTCCCGGCGGCGCCGGCGCTCGACCCGTACTGCCGAGGGTAGGTCTCGGCGAGACCTACCCAACCATGGCTGAGGCGACGCCGGAGGATGCCTGGCTTGCGAGAAAACTTAAGACCTAAATGGACGACTCGTGGTCGGAACTACGGGTCTATGGAACTTAATGATCGATGAAGTTTCGGATTGATCAATGTAATTGCTAAAGCTCAATTATCAACACAAATCAGGAGATCAAAATGGTGTAGTTTCGAACGGAAGAGGGGAATGGGGAGGGTACCTCACGATTGCCGGTAGGGATTCCTCAAGGTTGCAGATCCGTCGGCTCGAGCTTTCGGGTGCGCGAGCGAAGCCCGAGATTGAAGATCGGATCTTAAGGACAGCGTGGGCAGACTCGCTGAGGCCAAGGAGCGGACGGCAGCTACTAGTCACAGCCTCTCGCACCGCACGCCCGCGGATGACACGCGTCGTGTATCGAGCTCTCCAGGAGACGATGACCTTGGACCGTCCGATCGGGATGGCCCGATCAAAGGCCAGGATTGCGCCGTTTGGAGATAATGACTGATCCAAAGGGAACGGCGGGACAAACGACGTCGTCAGAATCAATAAAATAATATTATTGTTTAATGATTTTCTTAATTAAAATTAACTAATTAAATGAACCCCAAAAAATCCCAAACATTCACCCCTAGCTAATTGAGGGGTAGGGAACGCAACGGCGAGGTCGGATTTTTGATTCGATGAGTATTATATCTTCTCGATTTTCGGGGTATTTTAAATATTATTAAAATATTCGTCAAAATTTTGATAACTTCCGATTGACACAAAAATATCACCCCTAGCTAATTTTGGGGCAATGAGCGTAATGACGAAGTCCGTTTTTCAATTTGAGGTCATTTTAGATAGGTCAAATTTTAGGGTTTCTGGGTTTTCTAGAAATCAAGATTTGTTCCATTTTACTTCTGATTTGGACTAGGTCTTTGAAGTTGGCTCCTAAAGACTTGATTAACACTTAGGATCAAGATTAAGGCTGAAATTAGTCTTAATTGACTAAGGTAATAACTTAGGTTGTTATAGGGAGCTCCCTTTTTCTTCTTCTTACCTCTCATAGTTTTCCTTTTCTTCCTTTCTCCCCCATGTCACTTCCTCCAAATGAGGTTTCATAGTGACCAGAAGCTTCATTAGTGCTCACAATCTCCCCCTTACTCTCCAATTTAATATTAATCTTCTCCTAATTGGCCCTTGTAATATTTTTCTTAAATTAAGTGGGCATTAAATCTATAACTTCTTCTTCTCCATTAACTCTCACAGTCATTAGCCCTCTTTCCACATCAGTAATAGCTTGAGAGCTAGCAATGACTGGTCTCCCAAAAATTATAGTAGAGTTTTCACTCCATCTGTCCCATTCACACACCTAGAAATCAGTAGGGATCACAAAACTCCCTATTCTTATGGGGACATCTTTCATAATTCCTATAGGAGTTTGAGACTCTAAATTTGCAAATTCTAAGATAATTGGTATCTCCTCCATCCCCTTTAATTCTAATTTAGTGCAAACATGCCATGGCAAAATGTTGACCGAAAGCTCCTAGATCATACAATGGATCTAAAAGGACTTCGCTCTCAATCACACACGAGATATTCATTCTACCGGGGTCCCCCTTCTTAGCTGCAGTTCTATCTTTGCCAATTTTTAGATCAGAAATTTTTCTTGTTATTTTTTTTTCATTATCATATGTGGAATAAAGATCAATGTAATTCATTTTTTCTGTATCTACATTTATTACACTCATAGTTTCTCTAGGGTTCAACTCAGTTGAGATAAGGAGCATACGTTGCTGTCTAGTAGATAATTGGTTGGAAATCTGTCCCAATTGGACATCAATATTACTTAGAGAAACCTCAATTCAATGAATTGAGGTTTCATGATGGTTCATAGTCATTTCAGTTTGTTTCATGAATTGCATTATTTCAGTTTTAAATGCCCAAAAGAATTCTTTTAGTCCGATTTCTTGTTTATTATTTTGATGGGGCTTATAAGAATTGTTGGCATTTTGAATCGGTCTGTTTTGTGGTGGGAAGTTAAGAGTTCCTTGTGCATTTCCCTCACTCCAAGAGAAGTTTGGATGGTTTCTCCATCCTGGGTTGTATGTGTTGGAGTAAGGGTTGTTATGGGAATTATTGTTTATTTTGTTGTTTCTCGTGAAGTTAACTTGTTCGGTTTGTGAAGGGGCAAAAGGAGTGTTTAGATTACAGTACTCACTATTATGCTTCCTTTCACTTAACTCATAGCTAACTTCATAAACAGCACTTACATTTAAACTTTCAATTTTGTTGGTTAATACTTCTACTTCCCTTTGTAGGGAGGCAAATTGATTTGATTCGTTTAAGTTATTCACCTCTTTTTTATTTGAGTTCAGCCGCTCAGTCAGCCATTAGTATGCATTGTTTGCCATTTTCTCAAGGAGATCAAAAGCCTCCTCAAGGGTTTTGCTACTTAAAGATCCTCCTGCGGCTGCATCAATAAGGGTCCTTGTGGGTGCATTTAATCTATTATAGAAAATTTATACCTGCATCCACAAAGGGAACCCATGATGCGGGCAACGCCTTAAGTAATCCTTAAATCACCCGCAGCTGTCATATAAATTTTCTCCTTATTGCTGAGAAAAGTTTGAAATCTCATTTCTCGACCTGACAGTCTTGACAGGTGAGAAATACTTGGCTAGGAATTTCCTTGCCAAGTCATCCCAAGCCCTGATAAACTCACCGGGTAGAGAACTGAGCCAAACTTTAGCTCTATCCCTCAATAAAAATGAGAATAATCTCAATCTTAAAGCATCATCGGATACACCGTTAAATCGGAAGGTCTCGCATATTTCCAGAAAGTTTGAAATGTGCGCATTCGGGTCATCCAATGCTAGCCCACTAAATTGATTATTTTGAATCATATTCAATGTGGATAGCTTGATTTCAAAATTATTGGCCTGAATAGAAGGTCTAACAATGGCATTGGGAAATCCTTCTACAGTGGGAAGTGTGTATTATCTAAGGAGTCTCCTCCTAGCGTTCACTATTGGGTCTACTAGGTTGACTTCTAGATCTTCCATTTGTGCATTTTGTTGATTAAGAATTACTTGTTCTCTCCTAGATCTTAGATAGGTTCTATCAATTTTAGGATTGTAAGAGAATTCAACAAGGTTTCTCTTACTCATGCAGTTAAAGATTCACTAGCTAGAGCAAGTTACAGAAATCAATGTAAATTTGACATACAAATGGCCAGCAGATAAAAATTTTAGCAATATGATAAGTAATATCTTTCAACACAATTTTTTAAAAAGTTTTTCAGATTTTTCTCAGTAGCAGATAAATAAAAAAACTAAAGCAATCTAGTTTTACGATAAAAATAATCACATAAATAATTACAGCTATGTAAGAGTATATGCACAAATTACTTAGATCTAAATCACTAGTTACTAGAAAATAGTTCTTGATACAATACAAAATCACTCCCCTGCAATGGCGCCAAAAACTTGACAAACAGAAAATAAACGTCTGCATATGCATGCAAGTGTACGTGGTCTGAAGTAATAAGTGAAAGTTTTAATTCCAGGATTTATCGTCCTCTGGGAACGGCGGTTTTGATACCAAGTTATATTTTCTTTCAAGAATGTTTATATGTCAATTTTTGGAATGATTTTTGGTTCCTAATTTAGCAATACAAATTACCTTAAGTTAAGATACGATTTGATTAAAAGGAGAGAGTTGAGTTTTCAATGTAATAGTTGCAAGGGCTTGGTGATATAACTTCATTGTTGAATGTATACTTTAAATCTTCATGCTTAATTCAATCAGGTGAACACTATTGGAATCGAAGTTACCTTTTTATTATAATAGGTTCAAGTTTAGTGCACAAAGAGAACTACCATTTGGGTTCTTCCTTAGCACATAAACTTTCATGAGATCATGATTTGTTAACTAGACTCGATTCCCTAGATTTCCATTATATGTTACCAAATGATATCTTTTATTTCCATTGATCTCACAAACTAGATTTCCATTAACCATGCATCACATGGTTCACACGCAGTTTAGCTAGATGGGAGGATGCGTTGGGTCAATAAACTATGTTATATCATCCATCAAATTTTCCAATGTCCTCTCATCCCTTTTACTTTGCTGAGCAGCTGAGCAAAGTTAATGGAGAACTTGGTTCACAAGCATCAAATCTCTTGGTAGAGCCTTTAAGGAAAGGTGCAAGTGAGTTTGAGAATTTGTCACATAATTCTCAGCTCTACTTGCACTACCTTCCTTGCTCTTACCCAATTAATGTGCTTGGAACACAAATTTTTGATATAAATAAATTTAAACTTTATTCCATCCAAGCATTCATTCCAGCATTAATAATTCAATAAGAACATCTTTCATTCATTCAAATAATTCATTATAATGCCACCATACCCTTATAATTTCATACAATTACATCTCAACCCTCTCCAAAGGGATTTTAGCCTTCCATTACTAAATAAGCACAAGCACACATACAAAGGAAAGTGAACTTTGACATCAGTTCATAGTAAAAAGAGATCAGAGAAGGTTAGAAAGAAATATTAGGAATCACCCAGAGGTTTTCTGGGGTTCTCTTGGATTCCTCCTGCTCTTCCTCTTGATTGCTCCGCCCTTTTCCCTTTGCTGCCTCCTTCTCTTCACTATTCTTAGTAAGCCTTCTTCCCTTTGGAGAGTTCTCCTTTCTCCTCTTACTGCAGCTTTTCCATATGGACACTTGAATGTCAAAAATTGGAACTCTCTCAACGTCTGAGATTGACCCTTAAATCGGGAAGCTCTCAGCCCCAAGGCATTAATTATGTGACTCTTCACCTTCCTTGGGTTTATTTCAAACCATTTAAATAGTTATTCTATTAGAATTCAACAAAGTTAATGTGCACTTCAGTTTTCAAGAGGCTGAGGAAGGCCAAAGGTTGCATTTTGTATCATTCCCTATGTTGCATTTATAGCTGTTCTGGAGAATTTTGGCACGACCGCTGCGGCGCGCTACGGCGTGATGTGGCGCGCTGTAGCAGCTACGCTCCAAACACTGTTCTGCTATGGTGCGCTATAGCAGCTGCGTTCCAAATACTATTCCGTTATGGCGCGCTGTAGCAGCTGAGGTTCAAACTTTGTTCCTGCTATATAAGTTAGTGTTTTACCTTAGGACACCACTGTGCCCGCTGTGGCGCGCTGTAGCGCACTGCGACGGTTTCATATTCAAAAAGGCGGAATAATAATTGTTTCATTATATCATATATAGTTTGTATGAATAATCAAAAATGCCGCTGCGGCGCGCTACGGTGCGCTGCGGCGGTTGAAAGTTCAAAAACATAGAATATTGATTGTTCTATTAGTTCACATAAAGTTTGCATAAATAATCAGAAATGCCGCCGCTACGCGCCATAGTGAATGCAAAATAGTGACTGTTCAATTAGTTCAATTAAAGTTCTTAAAGATTAATTAAATATGCCACCATGGCGTGCTCTGCTCCTACAAGGGTATGCAAGGGTATACATATTTCAGGTCAGTGCAAATCCTTATGGGGTATAGTGCGTTGGGGTGCGCTGCAGCGATTTATTTTATGAGAAAGCGGATTGGCACTATTCAATTATTCCGCATAAGATTTTAATTTTTCTCTGGGGAAATGATGCTGTGGCCTGCTATGGCGTGCTACAGCGAGCTTCCTTCCAGGTCATCAGGTATGCTTCAAGGTGAGGGAATTTGATGTTCCGCCATGGCGCGCTACGGCGCACTGTGGTGGTTTTCACCCAGAATTCAGTGATTCAGCTCATAGTTCCTATTTTCTTCATTTTTCCTGCAATCGTATGATTTCCACTCAAAGTAGATGGATATAAATGATAATTTGAATGCTAAAATAATATATTTTTGCTATAAATTCCATATATATCAGCTACCCGCTACCGCACCCCACAGTGGGACAAACCTGAGAGCTCGGCACTACCGCGCATCGTAGCGAGTATTCAGTTAAAACTTGACTGTAGCAAAACTGCTGCAGTGTGCCCAAGCACCCTATAGCACACCGCAGTGCCTACTACAAAAATTCCCTAGTTCACTGCATTTATGACAGCCTAGGGAAGCCCATAAATTGAAACTACTGGCCTTTCCCAGCCATTTGGAAACTGAAATTACATTAAAATCTGCTGTCTTCCAAGAGAATAAAGGAATCTAGTTTAATTGCTTACCACAAATTCAAGGAAGGGAAAGAGGAGGCAGAATTTATGCCATGGGGCTGAAAAGACCACTATATAAATTGCCAATTGAAACGATGGCAAGCTTCCCAATTTTAACACTCATTGACCTAAAATTAGAATTTGCTGTAAGGGGAAGAATGAGACCTCACCAGGGAAGGAGAGTAATCCATTCATAGGAAGGAAAGGAGATACACTAAGCAACTAGAGGAGAGGAAGAGAGAAGGCAAGAGACAAAACCAATGAATGCCAAGGGCAGTTCCTAGTATTTATCTCAATTTATCTTCTGAATTTTTCCTTAGTACGAACCATGAAAAGCTTCAGTTTCTTGTATGTAAATTCCTGCATGTCTATTGTAATGGAGAGCTAAACCTCCTTGGAAAGGGTTGGGATGTGATCATGTGATAAGTAGGGATTTTAAAAGGGTGTTGTGTGTGAACTTATTGCAATAAATAAAATGTGTTTAATGGTCTATCTATATTCTGTGCTTGTGAATGATGGTATGGATTGTTTGCAAATCTGTAATGAAATTTAAAGTTGTTTATTAAATGAAAAGATTGCTAAGTCATCTAAGCAATCAAGATCTAGAGGGAATGCGCATAAAGGTTCTCACCGTGACGTAACATCACTAAGCGAGGAATTCTCAGGGTAAAACACCTCAAGTTTTGAATGGAAGAGATGACTTAGTAAAATAATTATCTTGAGCTCCAAAGCTCACCAATTAGTCTAGAGTATAGTGTGTGTGTAGGTAGAGCATAAAGCTAAATGACAAGCTCTTGAGCCTAAGTGCACAAATTCTTGAACTCAGCCAAGAGGTTGACGCTTGTGAGCCAAGAGCCACCAATCGAGCTCTGCAGATGTCGAAGGAGGAAGAGGGCATCAAGAACTCATGGATGATGTGACATAGTCCATGAGATTCGATGAATCCACTTTCATAGCTAAATTGCACATAATGCGCAAGAAGCTAATTGGTGGAAATCAATGCTTACGAGATCACATAACTAAAATATACATTTTGATAACCTAGACATAGGATTTCTAAAATTAACTTAAGGTGATCTCATAAGAATCTATGTGCTGAGGTTTAACCCTGATGAGTTCACCTTGTGCACCAGATTTGAATTTGTCAAAATTATAGGACCAATTTACGGAACACAAGGTTCACTTGATTAACTAGCATGATAACAAGTACATAAAATTGAATGAGTCGAATACAACACCTGCCCCTAACAAATAACATGATGAAATCTCAACTCTCCCTTCTTAATCAAATAACATCTTCAATTAAGTTCTGTGCACTGTTTAAGTAGGAACCACCAAAACCAAAATACAAATCATCTAGACATTATTGAACGTAGACATAACTTAGTAATAAAACCACCGTTCCCTGAGAACAATAAAAATCCGAAACTTACCATTTCATTATTACTTCTAACCACGTATACTTGCGTGCAAGCGCAGACACATATTTGGGGTCTATCAATAGTTATCTAAAGTTTAACATTTAAGCAATTCGACAAAACTGTAGAAAAAGACACTAAAACAGCTAAAAAGTCTAAAACAGCACGAAACTGAAAGTAAAGTAAAGCAGGAGCTAAAAATAGAAAGCAGTAAGAAAATTAAAATTGAATAAATACTTAGATAAAATTGTATTATATGTAATTGAATATATGTATATACATATAAATATGCCACAGAGCTGTATGCCACAAGTATGCTTGACTCAATGTCACATGACATCCCACATAATCCTAGGTGACTCTGCTAACAGATTCTAGGTGAGGACATCTCTCCACTAATAGATCCTAGGTGAGCACATCGCTTCGCTAATGCTGATATGACTCATGCATTTTATGAGATGCCAAGGATTTAATAACTATATTCTTTAAATTATTAAAATCCAAAAAATTGAACAAAACCAAATAATAAATCCATTTGTCTCCACTGTTCAGAATTCATCTAAATGAATTCTTACTTCTATCTTACTCTTACTAAATTTATGGTTCTTACTATAATTATACCCTAAATTATCACATGGAGAGGTTTCATACACATAATTTAGCATGTTCTAGGAAGGGTGACTTTAACACATAATTTGTTTAACAACACTTATTGACGCACAAAAAGATAAGGGATGGAATCCTTTTATAGTTTATTCTCTCAAACTAAGTTGTTAAATTCCCAGCTTATAAACATAACTTAAAGTGTCCTAAGAAAGATAATTTAAAAAATTTAGTTTGTTTAATTGCACTTATCGATGAGCACAAAATAAGGGACATAATCCTTTTACAGTTTATTCTCTCAAATTAAGTTATTCCATCCCCCACTTATAGCACACTTTGAACTTGGGATTTTTATCTTGAACTAAACTATACTTATCCAGTTACCTAGGATAAGACCGAGACTCTATAGTTCTATCCATGGTTGTAACAATCCTAGGTTATTACTTAGCTTAATCGCATCCTAATTATCATTTCAGTGAGTTCATCTAGTCATTAGAACCAATCCCTAGAGATTTAGAGTGATTCGGAGCTCAATCATATAATTGGAATATTTTAATAATATTTAATTAAAGGAAAATTGAGATATTTAGCTTGACCTCAAAATCAAAATTCGACTTCACCATTACGATAGTCACCCCAAAATTAGCATGGGTGATATTTTGGATGCGTTTGGAAGTCACGGATTTTATGGGATATTTTAATGTAATTAAATACCCTAAAAAATAAGAAAATTAAATACTCATCAGAATTAAAATTCGACATTGTCATTGTGATCCTCACCCTCAAATTAGCTAAGGGTGATTTTGGGATTTCTCGGAAGTCATCAAATTCTCTCGAATATAAATTGTCGTTGAAATCAAAATACAATTTTGCCATTTCGTTCCTCACCCCTAAATTAGCTTGAGGTAAAGTTTTGAGATATTTCAGAGCACATTTATAAAATTTGATTTTTCTTTAGGATTAATTTAATTAAATAAAGCAATTTTAAAAAAAATTATCTTTTTTTGCTCTTTCTTTTTTGGCTGGCTGGGACCCTAGCCATCAAATCTCTACTACAATTCTGAGCTCCTTTCCTTTTAGCCTCCCCTGCTATGCTCAATCTAGCCTGCCCCTCTATCTCCTGCCAGCCCCCCCTATCTTCACCAAGTGGGATGGGCAACTCAGGCCCATCCCATCCCATGGCAGGTAGTCCTCCATTAAAAGAGCCTTTAGCTCTCAGATCCATTTCCACCCCATCTTCTTTGCCCAACCGAATCCCCCATTGTTGTGCTTGCTGAAGGAAGGATCTCTCAAGCTCTCAAGCCTCCCTTAGGAAATCTGTCATTGTCAAAGCCAAGGTACTCCCCTTTTCCTCTATTGGTTAATCCAATGACTATTCCATTTTGTTCTTATGCTCATTTGTATATCTAAGAATCAGTGTTACCTTAGTAGCATATCTATGAATCTGTATTTAAGATATAGAAGCTCATTAAATTTTGCAAATGGTAGGGAAAGTTATATAAATCTGCAAATACGAATTTTTGTACACTTAGTCCTTTAACTTCATTGTTTGCTTTAATAACATAATTATTTGGTACCGATTTGGGTATTAATGGAAATGTCTTGGAAATACATTTCCATCAGTATATGACACCACATGTGAATTGCTCTAGGGTAAGAGTATTTGAGCCCGAAAGATAATCCGTTACGGTTTTTGCACAGGCGAAATCACCGTCGGGCGCTGCAGCGCACCACATCGCCCAAAGTTTTGAATTCAGGTTCGCCGTAGTGCGCCACAGTGGCATAATAGTTTGATGAAGTGTAAAAACATTTTTGATGAAATTAAATTTACCCACTGTAGCGCACCGCAGCGCCTGAAAGCGCTGCTGCGCGCCACAGTGCCAAAATCCGCTACAGCGCGCCGCAACATGTCGCAGCGCGTGCCGTGGCAGTCGCGCTTCAAAAAAACAGGTGCCAAAGCATGTCGCAGCACCTAGATTTTTGCTAGAAGGTGCTACGGCACGTCGTAGCTCCCATAACTGTCCGAATTGGTTCAGAATCGGTTGAAATGGTCAAAACTTCACAATTTTTGAATTTAAGGATCCTAGGACCCTAGTGGGGCAGAATTATATCAAATTTGAGCATATCTTAATCAATTTGACTCCAAATTAAGAAATTCAAGATGCTAACTAGGTTAGAAATTCATTGCCAATAGTAAACTGAAATGAAATATAAGTTTTGACTACTAGAAACTATAAGTTGATGAAAATACCCCTAACCCTAATTAGGTCATAACATGGCCAAATGAGGTCCAATTTGGGTTTACTCTCAGTTAAAGTACTCAATGTGATATAGGAAAGCTATAGCTACTGAGTTTGCTAAATTTGGATCTCAAATGGAAAAGTTAAGTTTTTGACCCCTCTTAGCCCTAGATATGACATATTTACCCTTAAACTTAGAATACTCATAACTAATTCATTAGACATCAAAATTTAATGTTCTTAGACTCTATGGAATCTTTGAATAGTAGACAACAAGAAACTAACTGAAATTTTAGACTTGCTAAGTGAAATTATTAAAATACTCTTGTAGGTTAAAATCCTTAAATTTGACCCATATAATTAATACTTGTCCAAATTTGATGTACTTACTATCTATCTTTATGTTAGATAGTAATTTAGCAGTAAGAAACTCTATTTTGGAGCTCTAAATTAAAAAAGTAGCTTTTTGAACCCTTAAGTAGGGGTAAAATGGTCATTTTGCCCAAAATTTAGGTTAAGTGTTCTTAATCCTTAAAATATCTTTTAAATTATTAAAAATTGTAATTCAACTGATATAGAATCAATTTAAGTCTTAAATCCCATAATTTAAATTATTTTTCAAATATTCTAATTTAGGCTTGAAACTCTCTAAGGATAATATGCCTTAGCTAAAATTCACTCTTAACTTCCCTAATTAAATAAAAATAATGTATTAAGTTAAATTGAAATAAATTAAATAAATTCTTAGAAACTCTCTAAGTCCTTTATTAGGAGCTTTCTTAGGAACTTCACTTGCACCTTTTCCCTTAAGTTTAGAAGTAGATCCTATTTTAGAATTCATTCATTTAGTAAATGGGTTATTCAATGAATGAAACCTTGGTTTTATTAATTTTCAGATTTTCATACTTTAATTATAATTATTTTATTTTTTAATTTTAGATTAAGACTAGAAGATTCATCCTATTAAGTCTTGATTTTGCTTAATAGAATTTGTCATGATTATTAGTTCACATTTAGACTCAAATCTTAGTCCTTAAAACCTACCCTTTTGATTATGTGATTAACTCCAATCTCATGGTATTCAATTCATAATCCCTAGCTTAGTAGATCTTGATCAGATCTTAGTTTAGAATAACTAAATTTATTAATTAGGACGTAACAATTTCTTATTTAATTTATATTCATTATTGATTAAATTAAATTAGAACCTGATCTGTTCTATTTGCTTTTAACTTATAAGGTCGTGCTTCTAAGTTACACTCGATAGTAAGAATTGGAGATCATGAACTAATGTAACTTTAAATAGTTAGAATTGTTTAATAAATAATAATTGATGCCACCATGTATAGTAGAGTCCCTTGCTCACTATTATTTAACTTGTGCTTTGCATTCCTTCTATTTTGTGCCTAATTCCTTGAATATCTCATATAAGATAATGTTATTGCATGAAATGAAAACATAGAATATTAGGATAACATTTGCATTGGGTTCAGTTACTCATTGATCTAACGTATTTGACCCTACTGGACAGGGGTAAGGAGAAATAAGGAGTACTTGACATTACTCATTGAGGAGTGTTGTGCTATGTTTGGAACTCGTATAGTCTTGCAGATGTGCTTGAATCCTCAACTGCTTTTGGACGTGTTCACATAAGCAAAAGTAAAATAACTAAAATATTTCTGCATTTGTGATTACTGCCTCTTCACTTCAGTTTTTGTTTTGTTATTCCGGCCTAGCCTCAGATGATGCTAAGAATATTTTGTCACCTTAGCGTCCGCATTGACACTAAGAATCCTTTTGATATCAGCAGGCTAGATTAGCCCTCTTTTGATATGGCAGTACTTACATACCTGTTTACTGTTCACTATTCGCTATTTCCTGTTTACTATCGTACTTGACCTTAGTCTACCTTGTTTTATTTGCTTACTTGTATATTATTGGATGCTAGACCTTTGTTACTTACTTATATGTATCACAGTTAGATTAATTTCTTTTAAATCAGCATATGTCATATGATCATCAGTATATTTAGGATTAAATTTTTTTTTCAGTACTCTTACTTATTATATTATACATGCATGCCTATCCTTGCTTAGTTTACTTGAGGTGTGTTTTTTTGCCTAAAATATTGTTTGTTTATAAATGATATATTTATAACTTATCCTTCACCTTTGTATGCTTGTTGTAGTCTTATGCTTTGCTTATTCTTATAGTCTAAGTAAAATGGTGATATCATAAAACTCATGAATTATTAACACATAAAATGTACTTAGACAATATATCTAACTAAATTTTTTTCTTTTCTTTGGCTGGGGCCCTATCATTGTGAAACCAACAATGGTAGATTCTAAGTTATTTGAGGTAGTTAAGCCTTCTGAAGATCAGATTCAGGAGGAGGAGCGTGTTGCCGCTAAAGATCCTTAGCTTAGCTCCCTCTTATTTTGTGAGGATGAGAGCTTTATCTTTTTCATTTAAATTAATTAATGATGTAATAATGCAGGTACTATTTGACTGTGTTTTTCTTACTGTACTATTTATTTTGAGTTGTATGCTGCATTTTCTCTATATATTATGGTAAATTGGATGTATGTTTACTTTAGCTTGCTTCCGCACTCTGATTATGTATTTGCTTAGTGACTAATTACATAGCATGTATGCATTAGTTTATCTCTCCCTTACTAGTGGAATAGGGTTTACACCAAATCTAATGTTAAGTGAGGGGTTCGCCAAAGTGACACACCACCCCTTAGCATAATCTTGTGGATTAAGGGGTGGGGCGCCACAAGGGTAAATCAACTAATTCCATTTTATGCTAAATAATTTAGCTCTATGAATATGCATTATCATCTCCATCTGATAATACTACTATTTATCATTCTAACAAATCTATTTATAATTCAAGGAATACAAACTAATTAATCCACACTATCTTGTGGTGAGTCCTACACAAAGGTTCCAAGAATGTGAAATGAAAGTCACTCAACTTAAGATACTACTACAAGGGGTAATCTCAATCTAAAATTTTTAGGTCATTCTATCACAAGGATTTAGGGTCAACATCTAAGGTTGTTAAGGTATATCTAAGCTCCTACCTTAAAATAAGATAATTAAGCCTTTCCTACTTCAAGAGTTAGCCTACTTAAGGGTCTAGCATATACTTAATTCAAAGTTATATCTTTATATTTTAGAGATCTAAAGCAACAATCATTCTACTTAAGTGATAAACTAATATTTAAGACATGTAAGGTTCTATTTCAATCACATAGTTTAGATGCCAAAAATTAAGTATGCAATTCTTCTAAATCATAACTTAATTAAGCATATTGATTGAGGGGTAAAATCACACCATTTTTTAAGAATTGATCATTTGAAAATCAAACATGTCTTATTAAAGTTAATTCATGCTAGTTATATTGGTTATGAGAAAATTCAAGATCTTAAAATTAAGTTAAGATTATAAATCACATGAATTATTATAGGGTTTAAGAATTTATACTTTACTAATATAGAATTAAATGTCAAATTAGCAAGAGTTAAATGAATTAATGCAAATTATTAAATGCCAAATCAAGAAGTTCAATTTAGATTAACTTTCATTTGACTCTAATTAAGGTTAAAATAAATATTGACTTAATAAATTTAGATAACATGATAAATTAGCAATGCTAATTAGAAAATAAATGATAACCTTCCTTAATTATAAGCTAAAATAATTGGTAATTCAAAATTAAGAATTTAAATCGGATTGAATAAATTAAGCTCTAAACATCCTAATAAGTGATCATAATGTTTCAAACATAATGTCCCGCATTCAAGCAACAAAATGAATCTATTTAATATTGTTATCTTAAGTTCTAAGAAATAATAATACATTGATTCAATCAAAAGAAAATAGCTACAAGTGTAAGTTTTCCATACAAGCATATGTTCAAAAAGTTTAAGAATCTTAAGCATGGAGTTCACATTTAAAAATCACCTCAATAATTATCAAGCACATCATTTCATTATTAGAGTTCTAGAGTCATCAAAATACAAAAAATATGAAGTTTGAACAAAACTAGGCAGTTCTGCGCGCTACGGCGCGTTGTAGCGCTCGCCTGGCTGAGAGAAAAGCACTACGACACGCTATGGCATGTCACTATGCTGGGGCACGCGGTAGCGCTTTTGGGCGTTACAGCGGATTTCTGTGCTGCGGCGCGCCACAGCACTTTACAGCATGCTACGACACCATATATCCCCAGACGCGTACACTGCGACACGCTGAGCGCCTACCTAGCCGAGAGCCAGGCGCTACAGTGCGCGTAGTGCTCGACAGTGATTTTGCCTAGATAAAAAATGGAACACATCCCCTTTTTGCACCCAAATACTCTCAATTTATGGCACCTCAAGTGCGATTCCATATACCAATGGAAATATTTTTCCAAGGCCTTTCCATTGATACCAAGATCGATACAAAAAGATTATTGTAACATCACAAACAATGATGTCCTAGCTATCTATGCGTGATTCTCACTATGCGGCCTTACTCAATTTCTCCTTAAAAATAGACTCTGATCGAGCTCTATTGAACTCGATCGCTCAAATACAAGTTCTTAAGGATGTAAAATAAGCGTTTAAGTAATAAGAAGTAGCCATTAGATCAGTCTAATGGGAGAAAGTAAGGGTACTAAGGAAGATACTTGGAGGGTACCTGAGCTTGCAAATAGAAGAAGATAGAGTTCTTCCAGAGCTTATGAGGAGTGAGCCTCTTTTTTAGCTGCTAGTAATAGGGGGAAGAGAGCTGATAGTTCTTCAAGAGCTTGGGAGGAAGGAGATTTAGCTGTCAGCAAATAGAGAGGGAGGAGGGCTGAGGCTCCAAACTTAAAGGAAAGGAGGGGGATAGCTTCAGCAGGGGGAGTAGAGGCATGGGCTGGGAGAGGGAGCAAGTCCTCTCCCATTCGTAGCATGGGGAAGGAGTGAAAGAAGCTTGTGTGTGCCAGAAAGGGGGGTGGGGGCGCCGAACGGGAGAAGGGAGTGGGTTCTAGTGTAGAGGGAAAAAAAGAAATGGGGATTTAATTTAATTAATTAATACTTTCTAATTTTTAATTCATGCATTAAAATCAGATTGATAAACGTGCTCTGAAAAAATCCAGAAATTCACCCATAGCTAATTTAAGGGTGAGGAACTCAATGGCAAAGTCGGATTTTAATTTGGAAATCAGTTTAATTATTCTAAATTTTAGGGTATTTAAATACATTAAAATATTTGAGAAAATCTAACGACTTCCAAATACTTTCAAAACATCATCCCTAGTTAATTTGGGAGTGACAAGCGCAATGACAAAGTTGTATTTTGATCTGAAGTCAAATTAATTATCTTAATTTTTTAAATGAATTAAATATTATTAAAATAAACTAAATATTTGATTGAGCTCTGAATTGCTCCAAATCTTTAGGGTTTAGTTCTAATGACCAGATAAACTAAATGGAATGATAATTAGGATGTGATTAAGCTAATATTAGATTAAGTAACACCTTTAAATGTCGAGCTATTCCAAATGATTGTAGGATGCTCACTGATTGATGAGATTAAAGAAGCACATCAAAATATTAAAGAATATAATCCATTAGATACATTTATTCAAGTAGGGAAATATCCATAATTTAATTTTGATTCAAACAAAAACATCTAGTGTGGATCTAGAATTTAGATACCCAATAAATTTGAATTAAGATTAAAATTATTGAAAAAAGCTCATCATTCCAAATATTTTATTCATCCAAGAAATAATAAGATATATCAAGATGTAAATTCTCATTTTTAGTGGCTAGAGATGAAGAAGAATATAACTGAATTTGTATCAAAGTGTGAAGCTTGTAACTTTGCCAAGGCTGAACATCAGAAACCATGAGAATTACTGCAACCTTTAGCTATTCCTCAATGGAAATGGGAAGATATTTATATAAATTTTATAACTGAGTTTCCTTGCAAAAAATCAAATAATGATTCTATCTGGGTAATTATAAATAGACTTACAAAATCAGCACCCTTCTTACTCAGTAGATAGGCATACTCAGTTGACAAGCTAGCCAAAGCATATCTTAAGAAAATAGTGAAATTGCATGGTGTTCTAAAAACTATTGATTCTGATCAAGATAGTCATTTCACCTCAAGATTTTGAAAAATGGTCCAACAAGACATTAGTTCCCATCTTTGTATGAGCATAGTATTTCATCCAAAAAATGATGGTCAAACTGAAAGAGTGAATCAAACCTTAGAAGATCTTCTTTGTATATGTATTTTAGACTTTGGAGGAAGTTAGGATGATCATCTTTAATTAATTAAATTTTTCTACAATAATAATTATCAAGCAAGCATTGGAATGTCTCCATATGAAGCCCTTTATGGAAGAAGGTATATCACTCCACTTTCTTGGAATAATGTTGGAGAAAATAAGATATTGAGATCAGGTTTAATTCTTCAAGCTATAGAGAAAATTAAGTTAATCCAACATCAAATGAAAGTAGCTCAAGACAAACAAAAATAATAATTTGATACTGTTCATTGGCATGTAGAGTTTTATATTGGAGATTTTGTATATCTGAAAGTTAACCCGTTTAGAGGAGTTTCAAGATTTGGAGTTTTCTAGAAAGTTAAGCCTAAGATACATCATTCCTTTTGAAGTTTTGAAGCAAGTTGGTCAAGTAGCATGTCAAATCAAACATCCATTACATCTAAGCCTAATGCATAATATATTCCATATCTCATCACTAAGAAAATATTTGTTAGAACCAACTATGAAAGTTGAAGTGGAAGAGATTAACTTATTACCGAACCTCAGCTATATAATTGAACAAGAAGAAATTTTAAATCGAGATGAAAGAAAATTGCGAAACAAATCCATTCCCATGGTAAAAGTTCAATGGAAAAATTGTCGTAAGGAAGAAGCTACATGGGAGGAAGAATCTAGCATAAAGAAATCTTACCATCAACTATTTTCTAGTAAGTAATTCACAAATTTGTTATTATTATTAAATTTTTAGATTGATGTCGGGATGTAATAATCCAAGTTGTTATCCTAGTCAATTAGGACTAATCAAAGTACTGATTTTGATCTTAGTACACTAATTAAGTCATTAGGAGTTCTCCACCAAGACCTAGTCCAAATCAGAAGTCAATTGATCAAATCCTGATTTTGGGAATTCTAGGAACCTTGGAAATTGACTTAATTATTTGAACCTTAGATCAAAAATCAAACTTTGCCATTGCACTCATTGCCCCCAAATTAGTAAGGGGTGATATTTTGGTAGCAATAGGAAGTTGTCAAAATTTTGTCGAATATTTTAATAATATTTAGATACCTTGAAAATTAAGAAAAATAAAATACTTGTCGAATTAAAAATCTGACCTCACTGTTGCATTCCTCACACCTCAATTAGTTAGGGGTGAATATTTAGAAATATTTGGGAGTTAATTAATTAATTAAAATTAATTAATTAAATCATGTAAATTTAATTATTTAATTAAATGAATTAAATAATTAATTATTTAAATTTTTTATTCTTATCGGGTCGTACCCGATAGCATCGCGGGTTGGATCTCGCTGTTCAAATTCACCGGCCCGAATCCGTGTGGGCCGTTTGATCGAGCGATCAGATCGAACGGCTCAAACCCTCTCATCTCCCTCGCGAGTGTTGCCTGCGACACGAGGCACACCGCTGACCGCCCTGGCTAGTCAGAGCCCTCCCTCACCTTGCAAGCTCCATCTTGAGTCCATTAAGGCTTCATCCGCGTATAAGGCTCTTTGTTTGCGCAATTTGGACCTCCGAAACAAACCCTAGCGTTCCATAGCCATCCATCAGGTACTCCCCGATCTCCTTATTCTCACTTTTGATTTCCAGTTTGAAATTTCGAAATGCTATTTCACTAAATGGATTGATGTAATTTAGCATTCGATCAAACCTCGTAAGGTTTGATAGTTTGAATTTACCCCATTACAAACATATAAACCGTTAACTTATACTCGTCAAACCCTAGAACCAAGGTATTCATCGTGATCCGGCTACTATTGGGTTAGTATTGGTGAGCTCTTCCCAAACCTATGCAGGTCGAACCATGTCACCACTAGTAGCATTGCCAAAACTCGAGCCCTAGCTTGCGAGCCGCTTAGGAAGATGGAATACCTTGGGTTGGGTCGGGTCAAACCCAACCCACGCAGATCTCTAGCGAAGGGACGTGTGTCAGGCACCCGTAGGTGTGGGTCTCATCTCGGTCAGTGCAGCAGTGTGCATGGGGCTCGCCATCACTTTGGCTGACTCCGAAGGCTGCCACGCCAGTGCGTGGGTCGCATCACTGGCTACGCGCCTTCTGCGTGGCTGCCGCGTGTCCCATGTGGGGCCCCATGTCCCCTCAGCTGCTGACTCGTGGGTCCTGTAGTTTTGTCTCATCCAACCAGTAAGTGCCATGTGTCAAATGACGGGTCCCGGCGCTATAATTAAATTATTTAATTATTTTATCTATTTTATTTAATCAATCAGTAAAGTTATTTAGTACAATTTGCATGAGCTTAATTAAAAAAAATTAGAAACTTTGTATGCTCATAACTCTTAAACCATAAGTCCAATCATAGCAAATTTATATCTCATTTTACTCAGAAAAATGAGAGGAATAATATGGTAGTGCCAAATTTTTGGTGGAATACCTAAATAACATAGTGATATTTTAGGACATCCTCTCACTTGTACTAAAACTTTGAACCATCATAACTTTGTGCCTAATTACCCAAACCTAGCCAATATGGGTCTTAAAGCAATCAGGAAAACCTCAAGAACACTTTGATATTATTAGTTTTTTCATTTGATCATTAGGGTTGCTAATCACTTTTGGGTACCCTCACCAATTACCCTTAAAACTCTAGATATTAATTTGGCCATATCTTAGTCAATTAGAGTCCAAATCAGAAAATTCAAGGTGCTATCTAACTTAGAATTTCAGTGCCAATAGTAAACCAAAATAAAATTTAGGTTTTAAACCTTAGAAACTATAAGCTGACCCAAATACTCCTAACCCTAGTTAGATCATAACTTGGCCAAATGAGGTCAATTTGGGGCTACTCCCAATTAAAGTACTCAGTGTGATATATGGAAGCTATAGCCACTGATTTTGGAGATCTCAAATGAAAAGTTAGATTTTTGAGCAACCAACAATAAACTGCACAAATTCTTATATTTCATTAGGAGAAAATTACTAAATTGCCCCTTATGTCAAAAATCTTAGTTTAGACCTACAGGACTTATTTCTTATCCAAATTAAGTGAACTTACTGTCTATCTTCATGTTAGATAATAAGAAACTATTTGGCATCAACAAAATCTAATTTGGAGCTCTAAATCAAAAAGTAGATTTTTGAAGTTTTAAGTAGGGGCAAAATGGTCATTTTTCCCAAAATTTAGGTTACATGTCCTAAAATATTAAAATATCTTTTAAATTATTAAAATCAGTAATAAAATTAATTTAGGATCAATTTAGGTTATAAATTTCAAAATTTGAATAATTGGCTAAAATCCCCAATAAAGGCTTTAAACCCCTAAGTAAGGAAAATGTTTCTTACTTGGCTAAAATACACCATTAACCTTCCCTAAATAAATAGAGACAACAAATTAAGTTAAATTGAAATAAATTCAATCAACTTTTAGAATTTCTATAAGTCTTTTCATTAGGAGCTCATTAGAAATCTTCACTTCACCTTAGGATCTGTTCATTAGGGATAGGGATATATATTATGTTAAATTTCATTCATTGAATAACAGGGTTATTAAATGAATAAATCCTTAACTTTATTAGTCTCTAGATTTTTCATACTTTTATTTTGATTATTTTATATTTTAACTCTAGATTAAGAATAGGAGAATCATTCTATTAAGCTTAATTTTACTTAATAGGATTCACCTCACTCACTAGTTCACTTTAGAATTTTGAAAACCCTAGATCCTTAGTCTTTACCCTTTAGATTATGTGGTTAACTCCAGCTCGTGGTGTTTAATTCGTCATCCCTAGACTTGGTAGATTTCAATCAACTCTTAGTCTAGAACGTCTAAACTCATCAAATAGGTCGTGATGATTCCTTATTTAACTTACATAGTCGACATTGGTTTAATCATATTAGGACCTAACTAGTCCTAATATTTTGTAATCTATAAGGTTATTTTTTTAAGTTACACTCAATAGTAGAAATTGGAGATCCTAAACTTGTGTAACTTAGAATAGTTAGAATGATTAATTAGACAATGATAATGTCACCATGTGTAGACGAGTCTCTTGCTTACTACTTGATTAATTGTGCTATGCATTCCTTGTATTTTGTGTTTTTTTTTCATGAACCTATCGTGTAAGAGAACTTTATGCATAAAATTAAAACTTAGAATAATTAGGATAATAGTTGCCTTGGGTTAAGTTATATTCTGGTAGGTTTTGGTGTACAGTTACCATAATGGATAGGGGTAATAAATAATAAGGATGCTTAACATTGCTCATTGAGGAGTGCGTGTTAGGATTGGAACCCGTATAGTCTTGTAGATGTGCTTGACTCCTCATCTGCTTCTGAACGTGTCCACAAAAGCAAAAGTAAACTAACTAAAACTTACTGCATTCGTATTTACTGCCTCTTCAGTTCTGCTGTACTGTTCTGTCTGCCCTAGCCTAGAAAGGCTTTGGGAATTATGCTGGGCCTGATTAACTATTTTTTAATATGGCAGTTATACATACCTATTTCTGTTTCAGTTTACCGCTTACTGTTTTAATGATGCATTTTATTTCAGTCAGCTTTACTTACTTACATGGTCACCTGTACATACTTTTAAGATGTTAGATTTTGCTGATTACTATATGTACCACTTTCAGATTTAATGTTCTAAGATTGCATATGTCATATGATCATCAGCATGCTTAGGATTAGTTTTTCTTTCAGTACTTTAATTACTATATTATATATATATATGCTTATCCCTACTTAGCTTACATTGAGGTGTGCCTTTTGGCCTCAAAACTTATTTAGTTATAAATGCTGTATGTATAACTTATCCTTATACTTGTATACTTATTGCTCCTATGCTAGTTAGGATTTTGGTTTTGTTAAAGTAAAATGGTGACATTAATAATTCATGAAAAATATTCAGCCTAAAATGTACTTAGACAATTGTCTAATAAGATTTTCTTTTGTTGGCTGGGGCCCTGACATTATGAAACTTATAATATCAGAATTGGATAGGTTTGAGGAGCTTGGTGCTGAAGAGGAGGAGCCTTATCTTGAGGAAGAGCATCAGGAAGGAGCTAAAACTACTTAGTTCTTACCATTTTTGGTGAGGATGAGTGTTTTCTTTTTATTTCATTCAAACTTAATTAATTTTGTAATAATATATGTACCTTTAACTGTGTTTTTCCTTACTGACTATTTATTCTGAGTTGTATGTTGTATTTTCTCTATTTATTGTGGTAAATTAGATGTATGTTTATTTTACCTTGCTTCGCACTCTAATTCGGTATTTACTTAGTAACCGATTATATAGCTATGCAGTGGCTCATCCCTTCCTTACTAGTGGATTAGGGTTTACACCTAATCTAATGTTAAGTGATGGATTTACCAAAGTGACACACCACCCCTTAGTTTAATCTTGTAGAGTAAGGGGTGGGGTGCCACACGGGATGTCATCCTTTTCAAGTTAGGGAGAATGTAAAATACTAAATTCTTAATGAAAGTTAATTTTTAGTTATTTTTATTTTAGTTTAAGCAAATCACCCAATAAATTGATAAATTTAGAAAATTTTTTTGAAAATGTTTTAGAATTTTTCCATTTTAATAGATCTTTCCTAGTTATTTTAATGTATCTATTTAATTAGAAAATTAAGAATATTAAATTGACCTTCAAATCAAAATTGGAGTTCACCATTAAATTCATCACCCCAAATTAGTTATGAGTGAAATTTATGGAATTTTTGAAAGATGTCAAATTTTTCTAATTTGTTTTTATATTTAAATAATCAGAAGATTAAGAAAATTAAATTGATCTTGAAATTAAAATTCGACTTCATTTTTTAGTTCTCCACCCCTAAATTAGTTAGGGGTGAATTTCTGGGATTTTTCGAAGCTCATTTGATTATTAAATTTAGATAATTAAATTGTAATTAATAATTAATTAAAAAAAATTCCCATAAGCTTCATGCACAGTCGCGCGCACTCTGCGCGTGTCGCGTGCGAATCACATTTGTGTGGGGCTTGTTCACCGCTTTAGGACCTCCATTTAATCCCCATTTCAATCCCAAACCTCATTTATATCGTTGGGATCTATCATAGAGATGAAGCAGTCATATTCTTCTCCTCCCCAATGTCCAAACGAACCCTAAAAGGTATCACTTTTTTTGAAATAAGCCCGACTTAGGGCATCATAATTTTTTTACTTAGAGACAAAATTAGGAAGTATATTTGGTATCAATCGAAAGGTCTCGAAGAGACCTTTCCATCGGTATAAGACATGCTTCGTGAGAAGTTCTATTTATGGAGAATGTTGATGCCCAAGATTCAGTTCTTTCAAATTTGCTGATTTTACTGTTTATATATATGAACAGTAATATTTAAAAATTAATATTTTTTCTTATTTGTAAAATTCAAAGCCTCATAACTTTTCAACCACAACTCCAAACATAGTAATATCATGTCTCAAAATATTCACAAAAATATAAGGATTAATATTATACCATTAGTTTTATTGTTTAGTGATTAATTTCACTAATCACCTCTTTTACTAATTAACCCCCTTTATCCTAAAATTTGATAATGCCATAACTTTGTCAAATCACATCCAAATATAGTGATCCAATATATCATTTCGATCAAAAAAATGCAAGGAACACTAATCTATAAAAATTTTTGTTTTTGTCATTAGTTTTCTTAATTATGCTTAATTATTTAGAAAATAGATTAATGAATATTAAGCTCAATAATTAGCTAAATTTCATATTTTAGGTCTGATCACTCACTAAACAAAGAAGAATAAGTTTGTAAAATTAAAATGACATTTTTATAATTAATTTCACTAATTGTTCACTAATCACCCTTAACAATGATTAGAGCTTAGATTAATTAATTGAAGTCCAAATTTAGCATACCTATTGTCATTGTACTCAATGTGCTATATGGAACCTATAGACACTGATTTTGCTTGATTTTGATGCCAATTAGTGAAAATCAGATTTTGTCCCTTCTCTTAATAACCCATTTTAGGGCTTTTAAAATTAGCCCATAATTAAGTCATTTGACCTCATAATTTAGCAAAATTATTATCTATGAGTTCTCTTATACAAAATAGAACATAAGTATATCATAAAATTTAGATTTTCATAATTAATTTTGCTAATCATAATGAGCTTAAACCTTACTTTGAGCTCATTAACCTTAATCATTAACCAAATTAGGTGTTCTTAGGGTTAATCTTCATATTAAACACTAAAGAACCATTTGGCATTAAAAGAAATCAAATTGGAACCTTAAATCCTTAAGTCTCATTTTGGACTCTTAATGGGGGGCATTTTGATTATTTTGGCCAAATATTAAATTAAATAAATTTAATCACTCAAATTTGTCCTTAAAAACCTAAATTGCTAATTTAACATTATAACCTAAAGTTTTAATCAAATGAATATTAATAATATTAAATTATAAAATATTAATGTGATGAATTAAATTAATATTTAATAGATCAAATCAAGTGAATTATTTGTTGTGTTGTGGAGACTTCATCGTCCAAAAATCAACGCAGGCGCTGCAGCGTGCCACAGCGCGCTACAGCAAATCCAAGCCTGAAGCTGAGGTGCCACGGTGCGCCTCAGCGGTCAGCAATCGAGAAGCGGGCGCTGCAGCGCGCCACAACGGAATCAAATGCAGGCTCTACAGCGCGCTGCAGCGCACCGTAGCACGCTATAGCGGATGCAAGTTTGAAATGCGGGCGCTATAGCGCGCTGCAGCGTGCTATAGCAGATGCAATTAAGAAAGTTGACTGCTACATCGCGTTGTAGCATATGACGGAGTTTTGCTTCATTTTAAGTCTCGATCTGAAGAAATGTGAAGGGTATTTTGGACTTTTTGGGTCTGAAATGGAGCTAGCTACCTAATCCTAAGTAGTGGAGGAAAACCTGAAAGCTTTGGCAATCAGTTTGGAGGCTGTGGAGGGGAAGAACCTTAAGTTAAACCCTAGGGAGCTGCTAAGCAAGAGAAGGCTTATTATTTGAAGAAGAAATTTAGGAGGTAGTAGCTTCTTCCCTTCTCTATTCTAAGAGTAGAGCTATAGTTGTGTATGCTGAGGTGATATAGCTCTTGTAACTCTGTAAACCTTGAAGCTTTTTCATAGTGTATTTTTCTCGCTGGTGTGGCTCTTTGTGATTTTTCCCAATCTTTAGGTTTTCCACGTATATGCTTGTGTTTTGGATGATTTGTATGCGTTGTGATTTTCTTGCTGTGATTTTGTGATTTCTAAGCTAGCTCGATAACCGTCAACGCACCCCGATCCTCAAGGTCTTTGGACTTTAATTTGTTGTTACCATTAAAAGTGTCATTCCGCATTAGATATCCTGTGTATCGCTAGTACTTGTTTTACAACATTATTGTATTTTATCAACAAGTCAGGTATGTAAATATATTTGTATGTCTTACTTCATTATATTTATTTTGAGCTTATTTCCATTTGAATCATGATTTATGCCTTTTTGATACTCTTACCATTTAATAAATTGCAAAATATTAACATAAAATATGTGACAAAAAGATGAAATGTATAATTATTTGTGGTATTTGTCTTTGAATGAAGAAAAACAATAATGAGAATCTATATATAATATTAGGTCAGCTAGCAGCTTTGGGCGATATAAGGAGGGACTTAACCCTTTTAGGGAGTGGGCAAATCCAGAGAAAATACATACCAAATTTTTTGAGAAAAGGCTAATAAACTACTGACGAGTAGTTGTAAAGCTTCCTAAAGGCTATGCATATGGGTTTACCCATTTAGGCTCAGGGGTCTTCGGACTTGACTTTATATCACATATGACTTTTTATAAGATTTATTTTATGCTTTTATATATGTTTATCTCAAGTCTAACATGCAGATCAAAGATTGTTACATTTGACAAATATTTATGTTTTCTTATTTTTGATGCAAAATTATTTATGTAACTTTTGTTATTGATTTAACCTAATATAAGATTCTAGAAAGTAACTCTTATACAATAGCCTACGTACTCCTACCTGACTGGTAATTATTATTAAATTTTCAAGTTTTAATAATTGAATATAAGAATATCAATTTGAAAAAACAATGGGCTTAACTTAAAGAAATGAGTTGGAGATGCATATTTTATTTTATTTATTTATGTATTAATGAATAAAACATGCAATATATATATGTATGGCTCTGGATGAATAATTATGGACTTATTATTATTTTACTTTCATATCTAATATTTTAATTATGAATTATTTCATGGATATTCTCAAACTTGATTTATCGGTCGCCACAATAAGCAAGATTTCATGCGTTACATTTTCAAGTCTTAGAATTGCATAATAAGAGGAATAAAATGATCAAAGTATAAAAGAAATCTCATATTGAATATGAGATTTTAAATGAAAAATCATTGATCAAGCATAGTGGTTGCATTTGACTTAGAGGTGCTTTTATAAAAGCTTCTAATTCACATCCAACTCCTCAAGCATCACTTGGCTCATAATATTTTCATGCATGGAAGAGAGAGGATGAGAGGGAGAGAGAAGGGTACCTTAAGTAAAAGATTCTTAATAGAAATTTGAGAGAGAGTGCAACTTAGATCCTCTTTCTTAAGTAGTTTGGAGCTTCCAAAACTTCTTCCTTACATTTGGATTTGCTTATTTTTGAATTCTTTATGGATTGGAGAGGCAGGAAGAGGAAAGAGACCGGGTTTGGTAAATTCTCTCAAATGAGGTAAAATGAAAAGGTGGAAAAAAAATTTACGGTTCTAATTAGGATTTGAGGGTGTATGAGTGTTTATAAAGTCTTAAAATTAATTCAATGGTGATAGTTTGATCAAGGGGGTTTGGGTGACGCAAAGTAATTTGACCTAAATTTTTTCTCAAATGAGGCAAATTTTCATGAATTCCTAAAGTGTGCACTTAATTAAGCGATTTACAGGTGCAAGTCCTAAAATTTTTAATCTAATTTGGCTAAAAATAAAATCTTTGTATTTTTCAAAATTAAATAAAAATATACCACCAAATATAAATTGATTGGTCCAAATGATAGGTCTCAGTGAGAGGAATTCAAAAACACTTAAATTAGCTAATTTGGTCAAATGGTTGAACCGAATTTTGGGTTTGAACCCAAATAGGTTCAGGTTTGTCGGTTATAGACCGAGTGAACCAGATTTAAATCCGCTTCCAATTTTCTTCAACGGGCTAAAGCCTGTCACTTTCCTGGCAAATGGTGTTAGATCACTATCACGATCTAAGCCATCTGTTTGAGCGACAGAGTGTGCAGTATCGTCATGAGGCGTTAACGTTGTCGGCCGAAAAATAATTAAACAGTGATTTGGATCTCCGCCGTCATATCCAAGCCATATATCGCGAAACAACCGGAATTTCCCAAAGCTTGTGCTATGTGTTCGACCAAGAACACGAGAATTTTGGCATTTCGAAAATTCACAATTTTTGAATTAACTCAATTCAATTAATTTAATTAATTTAATTTTAAATGTATTTTTGACATAAATCTTTTATTTTAGCTTCAAAAATTATGAAGTTTTTATTGTTGGCTAATTTGATAGTGTAAAATCTAAAAATTCAAAAATATTTCACTTTTGATATACCAATAATTTTTCTTAATTATTAGGATTTAAAATTTCTTAAAATTAATCGAGAAAATCTAAATATGAAAATTCTCAAATTTTTCTTAAATTTTCCTAAAATTATTCTAGACATCCTTATATTCTTCTTTTACAAAGTGATAAATATTTTGCTCAAACTAAAATATGAGATTAATAAAATTATTTTTGCTTAAAAACTAAGGGATTTAACATGTAATCTCATTGAACCACATAAATATGTATGTATTATGTGCAAAGCCTTTCTATGATTTTCACATTTGTTGTGGTTAAGCACGATGTTCCTTGATAACATCTTCAACATGTGATATTATAGCGGGATATTACTACAAGGTTCAACGAGGTTTTTTTATTGGTGTCATGCAAAAGGGGGAGAAACAATACTTAACTTCGACATCTCTTGAAGGTCAATGTATCGGATTGTGACGCATCTTGCTAAGAAAGATGTCCTTAAATTTGACGAAAAAAATAAATTTGGGTTGTGGAGATGAGTTGATCGATATGTTGTGTGCCATAAATCTTGAAGACATTCTTGATAGTGATGTTAAGCGGAAGAAATATTTGAGAATGATTGGGCTAAGATGAATAGTAGTGCATGCAGATTAATTCACAATTGTCTTACTCATAACATAAAGATGTTGTGATGACGGAGTCATTGGCTGTGAAACTATAAAAAATGTTGGAGAAGAAATGTTTAATAAAGAGCGTAGAGAATAAAATTCACATGAAAATGACAATCTACATATTCCAAACAATTAAAAGTATCTCCATTGATGAGCACATCAACAACTTCACTAAACTTTTGGCGAATCTATTGAATTTGGATAAAGTAATGATGATGAAATAAGATGATTTTCATGTTGAACTCACTCTTAGACGTATAAAACATTACCATGATGCTCATCGATTGAAATGGGCCTTGAAGTACGATGAGGTGACAATGGTGTCGCTGAATCATTAATTATGTCAAAGGTACCAGGAAGGTAAATATGGACAAGGTGCTCACCCTCCAACATGGAAGTTTGAGATGGAGTAAAAGAAGAAGAAGAATAATTACAATGGTGGCTATCAAAGGTAGAAAAAATAAAGGGGTCAAAGTTTTTGATGCAATTAGTGTGTATTTTGTTTGGAGATAAATCAAGGGGTCAGAGTACTGAAGCTATCAAAGGCCTTCATAATGTAGACCTTGAAGATCGCCGATTGTATACATCAACTTATAATTTCGGTTGTCAACATTTAAACTCAAAAGCGAGCAGCCTTTTTTTTTATTTTGAATCAAACTTTATTGTTTCAAATTCAATAAATTACAGAGATATAGTATCCTCCACACCGCAGAGCTCTCTTTTGATTAAAAAGCAAAAATACTCCTTTTAAAACCCTTTCAACTAAGACCAAAACATGATTGAGACATGTGTCACCCTCCAAACATGATTGAGGTCAACCTAATGTAATATGAATTCAATATTGGTTAGCCTTTACAAATACAAAAATAAATCAAAATAAAGTTTTGGGTTCGCCTAATTGACCCAAAACTTAATATATTACCCGAAAATAACCTGGCAACTCCAAACAAATCCCAATTGCCTATGAAATTTAAATTACACAATTATTACATCAAATCATAAGTTAAAACTCCAGCAAATAAGAAAAAATAAATTCTTCAAGAATTCACCTCCATAATATAAGCTTGTGTCATAACTCCATATCAAATAAATAATGATTGTTTTGCATTAGTTAATATCATAGTTGTTGTAGCAATATTTTGAATACAATACTTTCAAAATATTGTAATATTTATTAAGGTATTCAAGCATTTTCTTATATATATATATATATATATATATATATATATATATATATATATATATATATATATATATATATATATATGTTTAACCAAACAAAATTCATCTGAATTTGCATTAAATGACTTATAGTACTCATAGAGTCATTCCCATGGGCAGTAAATTATACTTAGTGATAATGGAATCCAAACCAAATATATTTAAGTGATATACATTTCTCCCTAATCAAAAATATTTATTAACTGTTTTTGTTATAACACAACTTTGGTTGACAAAAACTTATTGTAATGTTTGCATATTACCTCTAACTTTCCTTCTAATTAAGCCTTTACAAGCTTATATATGCTTATGAAATACCTCAAATCAAAGAAGGATTGAGGACAGTTGTATTCAAGATGCAATATTTTGCATATGAAATGCAAACGAAGTGTCATTCACTACTATAAATATGCAAATATTGTGAATAATTATCATTATGATACAAGTTTTGTTAGAGGTAAGCTTCAATAATCCTTCACCAATTTGTAGGGTTTAACTTCCACCAACTTAATTTACTTCAAACTAATCATTTTAATATTATTATAAATCTATTTTTATGATAAATCAATGGTGCTCTATTGAAACAATAAAGTATTTATAAATAATTATCTAGTTATGATATATTTATCTTTGCATGATTAGTAGAGTTTAGCTCTAGCAATGGCATAGTTGAAAATTATTAAATTCCATAATTATAAGCATTCATTAAAATGGAAATACCGCAAAACATGAGACAAATTGGGAGTGGAAGTGCAAATCTAACATAGATGGATTACGATTAAAATGGAAATATCGCAAAAAGGATTGAAATGCCTAAGAAAATAAATATTGAGATGGAACGACTAATCAACGACGGTGCCTGGAAATTATTAAGGATGGAGGGGAATTGATCTGCTGGGCATCCGACGGCCGGAAAAAGAAGCCGGAGAATCTGACGGCCGACGTAAAGACAGAGACGATGTCAAACAGCATCGAGCTAAGCTCTGAGAAGCAGCATAAGCTCCTTCTTATCACCACTCCCATCACGATGGACATCGCCGCCTTCCAACTCGCCATCACCCCTTTCTTCTCCTCCTCCTCCGTATACAGAAAGAGAGAAGCCCTGCGCAAATCCCGACCGCCCTTTTCCTCCAATCTGTTAAGCTTTTTTAATTGAATATACAAATTAATAAATTATATTATAGACCCTAAATATTATTTTGTAATAATTTATTTTGTGAACAAATAAATTAATTTAATATATTAATATTTATATTTACAAAATAATTTCAATGAGGATTTGGGTTCAAACTTAGCTCTCAAATATGTAAAATCAATAAAAAATAAAATTTATTTTGTGAAATTAAATTATAGCGAATGATAGTTAAGCCTCTGGATTTAATTTTAATCCTGCATATAATTAATTTTTATTTGAAATTTATATTTTAAAATCAATATTTTGCAGAGGGGTGGGTATAAATGTAAATGGTAAAATGTTCAGTGTGGACATAATGTGCTCATTCTCGACGGTTCAGCAGTGACAAATTCAAGTTCGTGCGAGCCCTTTAGCTGGGCCCCTTATATATGTCGACATTTCTTGATTTTTTTTCCGCGCACTATATCATTATTTCATTTTTATACACAGATACACACCCAATCTCAAATATTACAATACCATCCAAATTATAATTTCATTTAATTTTCTTAAATTTATTGAAGGAAAATATTATGGTTACACAAGAATATACATCAAAAAATATTCAGGATCAATTAAAAATTTTTATTTTTTATAATTTTTATATATAGGTCTTATCAAAAAATGCATTCAACCAATAATTTACTTATAATTTGGATTGACACATTATTTAAAAATTTTGTTATATATTAATGTGTAAGTGTAGTAATACTCTTTATTGAATGATAAATTATTAAATTTATAAATATCAAAAGTTAAAGGGTTAATTATGCACGTCATGCAGATGATGTGTTTAGCCAGCTCACACATTTTGCATAGATTCTGATTGTACTCTTTTAATTTTGAGAAATATTATTTTAGCCCTTAAAGTTTCAATTAGTCTCAAATCAGTGCACGAAATCATAACTTTATCAAATAAGTTCCTATACTTTATAACAAGCTATATTTTAGTCCGTATATTCAGAATTGGTGTCGGTCGCCAGCGATCCGTGTGGCTGGAGTCACCCCAGAAGAGGAGCCATCTGCCCCGCACGCAACGCCGGGTCGCCGAGGTCTCGAAGATGCGGAAGGCACAGTGGGCAGAGTAGACCAAGCCGTTGCTCTCCATCGCTCCCAATGCCTCATCGCACCATGGCCACTAGCAGGTCAGACCGGCATGCAGCCAGCGGTACCGCCCTGTGTTGTCCACAGCACAGGCATTGTTGTGCGCATGTCGGGTCCAGCAGCTTGACCAGGCCGGCCGGGCGAAGTCCGCCGGGCTGCAGATGCGCAGATATTGAAGGGAGGCGGCGGAATAAATCTGATGAGAATGTTGACGGTGAGCACGACGACGCCACCGTCGGAGCCGTCGATCGAGGGGATAGAGATTGTCGTCGTGAGGGAGTCTCCGCAGAGAACACTACCATGCTCGAGGTGTAGCTGAGGGCGATCCGATGGGTCCTCAGCAGATCGCCGACCACTGATGCCAATTCTAAAGTATAGGGACTAAAATATATCTTTTATAAAGTATAGAGATTAATTTAATAAAATTATAGTTTAAGAGATTATTTTGAGTCAGTTAGAACTTTAGAGATCAGAAAAAAATATTTCCCTTTATTTTTTGACGCATAAATTATTTTATATAATTGAGGCATAATTTTTTCCTTTAAGAAAATATTAAACCAAACATTTTATAATAAAGTCTATTTGAATTGAGGTAAAATGAGGATAGAGTAAAATAAAATTGGAGTAAATTGAGATTATTGGAGTTTAGCATGCAATAAAATGAGTGAAAATTTTTTACATTGTAATTCAATTTTAACTTAATATATATGGAAACGAAGTAATCAAATTACGCCTAAATGGGGCGGGAGTAACTGCGATTACTCGTGCAAACGGAGCAGCCGGCGCAAGAGCGAAGCAGAGCTAGCTTCTTCTCCGGCGCCCAGTGAGCGGTCTTCTCACTCCGGCGCCATGTCATCTCCGACAAAATAAGAAGATCATGGAGTCGAGCGTCTTCTTCGGCGATTCGTTCGTTCGTTTAAACAATAACCCTAAATATTTTGTTTGGGTAATCTTACTCCCTAATATATTCAAAATAATATACTCACATATTATTTTATGTCCAATAAAAAATTTAAATTTCCTATAAAATAATCAAATAATAGTAAAATAATTTGATTATATTGTAAACAGATTTTACTGTAATTAGATTATTTTTTCTTTTAAATTTCTTAAAAAGCAAGAAAGAGAACTAGTGATGATCATAAATACTAATTATATTCTTACACAAATAATGTCCCCTAATTTTTATAAAATTTTGATTTTTATAACAGGATTAGTTTAGGATTTAAGATTTAGGGATTAGTTTAGGGTTTATACTTTTTTTTTATAAACGGATTAGTTTTAAACAACACGCACATGTGATATTTTGCACCGTAAATCATGCTAAATTTGATTTAATAACATACAAGACGAAACTCGCATGAATTGCGAAAGCACCGGCCATTCTTCCACATTAGCCCCAAAGCTGAGAGGGAAGGTTGGACTGAATGGAGGCTAAGGCCTACTCTGTATGTCTTCATTAGTGTATTTAAGAAGCTACTAAAAGAAACTCAAAATAGTAAGAGTTAGAGACATGCAAAATAAAATTACTTCATAATATCATAATCAATTACTTAGGAAATAAATCATTATGGACACTTACAATCAATTATTTATTCATGAATAATTGAATGAAAGAAAATAAAGATGAATTCATAAATTTATATAACATTTAAGTTGAATATATCCTACTTAATCTGTCTCTACAATATTATTTCACATATTGAGATTTCAGATGCAGTTCGGTGCCTGGGCATTAGTGTCCTGGAAGATATATATATATATATGTGTGTGTGTGTATGTGTGTGTGTGTGTGTGTGTGTGAATATTATTGTAGCCCAGTGGTTGAGGCTCAGAATTTGTTATCTCAGGTCATGGGTTCAAATCCCACTGATCACACATAAGAAAAAAAAAAAAAAAAAAAAAAAAAAAAAAAAAAATATATATATATATATATATATATATATATATATATATATATATATATATATATATTGAGATGATGATATTTCCCAGGTGTTTGATACTGGATGATGATATGGCATATTTTTAATGAACATGTTGATTTAGGCATTAGTGTCCTGAATACTTTAAAAGATTTATATAGTGGTTAGATATAATGCCCCGCCCCGTCGCCGCGCACAAAAATAAACAAAATTCAGTGGCTGAGCGGCGCACTACTCGGGAAGGCATAACCCATCTCCCCGAATAGGCGGGCTAAAGAAACTAGCCACACTGAAGGCTGCTAATTCAACCCAAGAGGAGGGTCGAGAGTCAATACTTAAAATAAGAGTAAGATACTTATCTTAAGTATTGAACTAATACATACATTGGATTATAAAGGCAAGTAGGGAATCTAATATATGTTCCCCAATATCAGTATTTCTAGTATATTGATCACATCACAATACTAAGTATAATAATAGAATAACATAGTGCGGAAGCTAAAGCAAAATATACATAATACATTCATCACAGAACAATAGTAAGCATTCATCTTATAAAGAAAAGTAAAAGTGCATACAGAATTATTACAAATAGTTTACTGAATAATACATAAGTAAAGTCTAACTGAAGAGCTGAAATAAAAGCAAAAAATTGACAAGGCTGAAGGAGGGTCCACTAAGGCTCCACGTACTCCTCCTGGATCTCTTGAGAGTCCTCCTGTCCTAGCTCAACCAACTGCTCAGGATCTAGTAAATTGCCAGATTTCAAAAGTACCCCGTGTTAAATAAAAAGTCTAACATATCAAAACTAAACTAAATAGTTCTAAAACACATACAATGCAACAGTAAAGTAAATAAAACTGTAAAAAAATTGTAAAGATAACAGAATAATTGAAACTATGTAAAACTTAGTAAAGTAAAATTGAATTATAAACTGAATGTTGAAACAACGAATGACTTGAAACTGATGTAAGAACATCCAAATTGGGTTATATGTCACTAAATTTATGCATCTGAATATGCCATAATAATGTATGCCAATGTTATGCAACTAACTATCACTAAATTGCTATGAGTCGTACGATCAAATATCTACATACATCCTGTTAGAAAATTTTATCGTAATGTCTCAATATCCTGAATTTCCCCTATTGAGGTATGCAACATTCTATAACTCATAAATCATCACTAATACTCATACATCATGCTCATGCTCATGCTCATGCCTCTATACTACATGATTTAAATCCAAAAATCCAAAAATGCTTGAAATCATATTATGACTCAAATATCTCCATTGTGCAAAATCCTGCCAAAAGGATTATGACTCATAAATTCTAATTTCAATAATTACTTTTACTTAGGATTTTACTTAAAATCATCAGTTTGAAGGATTGTACATACATATTGGGTATGTTTCCAAGAAAGGTGGATTTAACACTTAGTTTGTTTTAAACCGCACTTATCAAAGTGCACCAAGATAGGAGGCAAAACCCGGTCACTGTTTATATCTTAAACTAAGCTGTTAAATACTCTAATTATAAGCATATCTAGTGTCCTAAAGAGGGCAACTAAAATTACTTAGTTTATTTAAAACCGTACTTCTCAAAGCGCACTAAGATAGGAGGCAGAACCCGATTGCAGTTTATATCTCAAACTAAAGATTTAAGTCCTAATTATAATACTCTTAAGATTGATTGATTTATTCTAAGTGAGATTGTATCCGCCTAAGCTCTCTAGATAGTACAAAGATAAATCTTACTTATAGTAACTCAACAATTTCTGAATACTGCTGGAGTGATCCAACATTATGGATATACACTATTATACTCAACTGATAATCTGGGTTCAGTCAACTCTATTTAATCACCAAGAATTTATCCAACACTATCAATCCTTACTATAATTGGGTGAGTCCTACATAAGGCTCCAAGATGTGACCAAGAGGTCACTCAACATGGGTTACATACCACATGGGAGAATCTCAATATAATATCTTTGGTGTATTCTACCACGAGGTTTAAGATCAACTTCTAATGTTAGGGATGATCATTTATGTTTCTGCCTCAATATGTCATAATATGTCTTTCCTACCTCAAGGTGTAACATTCATTAAGCCTTTGAGACATTGTAAAGCATTCCTAAAGCAAGACCTTATGATCTCACTCTTCTACCACTTAAGTGAAAGATTCAGGGTTTACTTACTAACTTGGATACAAGTGAACAAATCAGATGATTAGATCCATCTAATCACATCCTATTCTACAATCATAGGATGAAACCAAAGATATTATTAAAGTTAGGTTATTTTAAAAATCATTATAATTTTATTATCCATCTTATGCTAATAGTCTTATATAAAAGAAAATCAAAGAGCTAAAGCTTAGATTCAGATAATTCAATCACATAACTTCATTATTAATCTTAGCACTTCTAATTCAATGATTAAAGATCAATATTAAATCAGACGCATTATTGGAATAATGTCAAATCAATTATCTTATAATCAAGTTATTTGATTAAGTGATTAAGGATTCAGATCTTAATCAAATATATTAGGGTTTAACCCCTATCCTTACCCAATTAAGACTAATTGTTGATCTATAGGTCAAATGTCAAATTAGTATATTATTGGTATATTATTGGTGGAAATCTCAGATTTCAACCAAGTGTAATTCACTTGATCAAGATCTTAAGATTTCTTAAGATTAATTTAAGGAATTATGCTACTTTAATCAAATCGATTAAATTAAATGGTTAAGATTCACATGATAGGTTCTTTACATTCATACTACTGTTATGAAAACATAATAGTTGAAATTTGCGAAAAATAAAAGGTAATTAGTACTAATCAGACCTTAATTTAAAATAAATGGATTAGCACCTAATTACAAATCCAACTATTAGAAATTCATGAAACTTGGCAATTATATTCTATTTATTCATGTAAATAATAAGAGACTAAGTTTTCTAAATTTGAATAATCAAAAACCCAAATTTTCACTAATCATGCATTTATAAAATTAGGGCATAACTAAGAGTACATAAATCAAAAAATTAAACCACATAGCACATGCATTCTATAAGGCATAAGAAACACAATGGCACTTAAATTATGTAATTTGGCTAAGTATACATGCTAATTAACCATAATTAAGTTCTGTAATAATTAGGCAAATCTAGAAAATCCAACCATTAAAATCTCAATTTTATTTTATATTATTATTCCTCATGATTTTCAAATGATTTTGGTATATAATATCATAGGATTTGGACTAATGGATCAAAAGTTATCACTTTAATTTAATTTGCATTTTTCCAATTAAATTTTCCTATGATTGGATTAATTAAATTATTTTCCTTAAGCAAAATAAATCCAATTAATCAAATTCATTAAAACGGGTCTGGCCCATTATCAAAATCGCGTAGGTCGGTCGGGGCCCGGGGACCTAGCACTGTAGCACAGTGTGGGTCATGCGTTTGCCCGACCCACACAGTGGCTTCGTCCCTGCCTCGATCCCCCTCGACAGAGGCTGAAAGGTGGAACCCTAATCGGTGAAAGCTGTGCCTAGATTGCACACCAAGTCCTCGGGTCAATCACAAATCCATCCCTGAGCTAGGACATGACGATTGGGACTTGAAGCCCCCTGTGAGGAGGTTTGGTTCGCCCGGACCTTACTCACCTAAGAGCTCCCAAGCTGGAGCTACTGTGGGGAGACAATTCTCCTCAAAGAGACCATGACTGACCTAGGGCTTGATCTGTACACCTTCAGGGAGGTGAGACGGATTAAAACCCCTTGGTCTGAGGGTTTGAGGTGGGTTGGATTGCTGGGTCCTTACTCGGACCCAGCCCCTCTTTCGGGACCTAGCCTGATCGATCAAGGCTAACTTAAAGCACAATTACAATAATATTAAGTTCAGTTCGACAATATGCAACAATACAAATGAAAAGGAGAAAAGCCCAAGCCTCATTGGATCAAAGCTTGCAAACAGGGGTACTTGGTTCGACGGTGAGAGTTGGATCAATCGACAGAGAGAAAGGCAGGGGCTGTAGAGCTTCAAATGAATGCACATAGAATGAATTACCTCTATCCATGGTATGCACACTAGGGACGCCTAAGGAAGCTCAGGAAGGACAACACATGTGGAGGGAAGCTTAACACCAATTGATCAGCAAAGGATCATGGGGAGCAATACTGAGGCTATTTATAACCTCTGCGTATGTGGAAGCTTCCAAAGGCATTGGCTTGGGCTAAGGCTGACCTGAGATCTCGGGCCATGGCCGAACTCCAATTTCCATAATTAGAGCTAACTGGGCCACGAGGCCCAGAAGGGCTGATGTGTCGTTGAGGGAAGATCCCCAAGGGCATGCTGAGGTGGAACAGGTAGTGGGGTACAGGCCTGGCTATCTGGAATCCTCTGGATTCTTTTTATTAGGCGCGGACAAGGTGAAGATGAAGGTCCACAGTCGTGGGAGGGTCTAGATCCATCTGATTGATCGATCAGAAAGGCACGACGGTCCTGATCCTCCAGATCCTAACGGTCAGATCTGATTAAATCTGCGCCATAGGATCCATGGAATACATCTAACAGCAGATCCACAGTTCTGTAGATCTGAATTTTAGTCATCGGATTAATAAGATGAAAGGCGGATACGGCCGAAGCACCGTTGTCGCGTGACCCGGGCTCCACAGCGGATCGCCCGCGGTCCGCACAGCGGATCCCGGCCATTTAATTAGTTTAAAGGTATATTTGCAAAATTGAAATGTTGGAAGCCCTAGAATGCAATTAGACCATTTTAATTTAAATTGAATTATGGTCTTAAATGATCTCCAAATTTTACCAAACTTTCACCCCAATCTAATTTGGGGGTGAGAAATTTAAAAATATAATCAAATTTTAATTCTGAGATCAACTATTTTTAGGTCTCATTTAGGGGCATCTAGACTGATCAAAATGCTTACTGAACTTGGAGAAGTTCAATTGACTTCAAATTTTCAGGATAAGCTTAACTTGATATTTTAAATGTAATAAGATCAAAATTAATATCTGATTAAACTAAGGATTAATAGGGTAAAACCTTAGGGTTGTTATACTGGATGAGTCACCTTTTTCTATTATGGCAGGTCTAAGTAGGCATATGTCCAATAATGAGATAGCATTTTCTTTATATATATTCAGTTTGGTATTATTTTCAGCATTTATGCAGCACTTATATATATATATTTATAGTATTTCCAGCAATTTTAAATATTTATATCTTAGCAATTTTTGTTTCATATAAAAGTATGCCAGGATGTTAAATTTACTTCAGCCTTATTCATATTTCATGTTATTCATTAAACCGATATGAGTAGATTCGATCATATTTACTTATGACATTTCTTGCACTTAGTAGATTTTACATATACATTGTTTAACCATTTTCTGTACCTTTGGGTTGAGGTATGTTTGCTTACCTCACACTTTGTTTAAAGTTATAATTAAATGAGTATAGTTCTTATCCTTTTTTGTTTGATTACTTTGTTGCTCCTAAAATGCTTTAGTTATTTGTGATATCATAAAATATAAATAAAATTAGCCTAAAATGTACTTTGATAATTTATCTAACTAGTTTTTTTCTCTTTTTTAGGATGGGGCCCTGTCATTATGAAATTGACGATGGCAGCTTCTAATCATTTGGAGTAGTTAGTGCCTGAGGAGGAGCAGTTCCAGGAGGAGGAGTTTCTTGGAGCTGGGGAGCCTTAGTTTAGGTTGCTTTTATTCTAAGTGAGAATGAGAGTTCTTTCCTTATACTTATATTTCAATTTAAAAGTGTAATAATACAAGTAATTAGGTATTTTCCTTTACAGCTACTTTATTCTAAACTGGATGTTATTCTATCTTATATTATGGATGTATGGATGTTAAAATTTGATATTCCTACGCATTATGATAGTTCTATATGCTCATTTAGTGAATGTTTCAATTGATATATAATGCACATCCTTCCCTTATTAGTGGATTAAGAATAAAAACCTAATATAATGATAAGTGAGGGATTGCCCCATGACAACCACCACCTAATCCTAGTTGATTAAGGGATGACCGTCACAGTTGGTATCAAAGAATACCATAAGATGTCAGATTGGAATTTGTATTCCTATCAACCTAATGGATTGTTCTTCTACTAGTCACTACATGAATACTTGAAAACATCCATATTACCATAATCAAATACTTAGAATGAATGGCATAAAATGGAAAATACTTCCATGAGTAGTGAAACTTAAAAGTGAGAAATATTTTAATAACTTAGATGAACATTTATAAAATCCATAAGATCAAAGAAGCTAAAATGTCAGACCTTGATTTCTATACTAAGGGATTTGAATCACTATAAGAATTCAACTATCAACTGGACCATTGATATGGAAGGTTTGTTGAATGGGTTTCAGAAAAGAGAATTTATGTATTGGACAAACTCTTTTAGCACACCATCTTTTGAGGATTAGATGTTTCTATTTAAATAAGTAGTGGCTAAGAAGCGTAGAATCTATCTTAGATACAATTGAGTGTCCCAATCACATTTGCATTTCACTAGTAACTTTCCCTCTATAAGATGAAGTGGAATGCCTGGTGGAATACTACTTCTTGAGAACTCGCCAAGTAATGAAGAAGAGAACTTCATAATGATACCTACACTAACTTCCATCTCACCTTAGCTATAGAACGCATAGAATAAAACTTTCTATCATTCCTAAGTAGCTTTTTTCCACTTTCTAAATTGTGTCTTCCTTATCATAATAATAGCATAACCTTATTTTCACGATTCATGAAGATTAAGAGTATTCTCTCTCAAAGTTTAAAATGCATTGTTTCCAAATTTGTTGGAAGTAGATCCTGGACATTCATCTTCCACTTCCATTTCATCCCACAGTCCTTCTTAGGAAATCAATGCTCTGGTTGAACTGTTATATCCATTGTAGATATTCATCTAAAGTAGATAGAATAGATGGAAGGACAATATAATGCACCCAAACTCCTCACCATTGTCCATAGTTCATATACCATATTATCCCCCTTAACCTCATTATTAGTTTACTGAATGACTACTGCACAACTTTATCCATTTAAGAATCTTGTTTAAGAACACCAACTTTTCTTCTAGTAACTTGAATGTATTAATTCTCTTATAAATATGGTTGGAAATTTATTTGAAAGATAGACTCAGCAATCTCAAAAAAGCTTATAAGATCTGAAAATAGAATAATATTTAGGATTATGTAAATAGTCTTAAACTATGTGTAGTATGTAACCATTATATATGGAACAATGCAAATCAAAAAATTGTTCTATGCCTTAAGGATGATCATTTAACCCTTAAGATTAGATTAAGATAATGACAATGGTTTAGACTTTGATTTTTGCTACCTAAGCCATTTCTAAGCCATGGTGTTGGGCTAGCTTGATCTAACCCAATTATTGCGTAAATATCTCTACCCTAGTTTGGTAGGATAAATCTCTAATTAGAATTACCCATTAATTTGAATCTACTACTCATACAGTAAGCCTAATCTAGTGATCAAGGTATCCTTTTTCCTAATTGATCAATCACCTCTTCTTTAGCTTAGTCAATCAGGCCTTATATATATTCTTTTTGGGTTAGGTCACACTCTTGTGACTTAAAGTAATAGTTCTTCCTTTGAGAAGTGTCTTATCCAATTGGGTGAATAACTTCTCATTCCTTAAGTTAAAGGGTTTGTTAAACCCTTGAATCTATTATTGGATAGGTCACAGTTGTGACCTGAAGTGTTATCCTACCTTATTACTTATATTTTAAACGCATCATTCCCTTAGGATGAGTGTTCTCATACCCTTTGGAATAGGTAGTTATAACCATAGAACCTTAGTTGATTAAGTCATTATTTATGACTCTTAGTATTAACCTTATGAATTATTTCCTGGTATCTCATCCTGATTAGATGAGCAATCATTCGCCTTGATTTAATTTGTTGATCCACAGAACTTGAAAGTATTAAGTCACATTATGTGACTTGATGCATTTAACTTCCCTCTCCCTTGAGGTTAAGTATCCAATTGGATAATCACCTTTTTTATTTCAGTATCATCCCTTAGCCAAAGATGGATACCTATTTAATAGTAAAAGCCTTAGTGTTGACTAACTTTATGGTTAGTTCACCCTAACTCGTCTTAATATGAGGTTACATCATGGTTAGATTGTTCTAACCTTTGTGTGTACTCTCATAAGTTCAGCTTATAGTGAACCCTGTCTCATTATTCGACTTGGTCTAATGATGATGTTCTATATAGCTTTTAAATATAGAACCCATTCTAAGTTAAAGAATCTTTGTTCCTTGAATATTAAACATTCCTTTAGTTGCAAAGTGTTTGAATTCTAGTTATGGGATTAGAATTTATAGTTATCCTTTGTAAACCTTTTTTTGTTAAGTTACTTGTGGTGACTTAATAAGTTAACCTTGCATTTTCCCTTGTCCATCTTGATTGGATGGTAACTCCCTTTCCTTTAGTATAATATTCATTAAGTGATGAAAGTCACTTAAGCATAATAGCCTATTTGTAGAAAATCTTATTCCCCTTGAATAAGAAAATCTCCTTTTTCAAGTAGTTTAAGTTCTGTCCTCAAATGTGTGCCTAAGTCATGATATGACTTAAGCATTAATTGATCATTCCCTTAGAATGAGCTCTCCTTCAAGCTAGGTTAAGTTTAACATGTAGATCCTTAGTATCTAAGTCACATCTTATGACTTAGATGTTAGCATCTAATTCTATAACCTTGGCATTAGTCATATGGTTCTATCCTTAGTTCCTATTAAGATTCCTAGCACTTAACCGTATGGATAAGTGTGTTCCTTGCCTTAACTAAGTCATAGCGTATGACTTGTGTTAGTAGCCTTTTTATAACCTCTTAAATCTTTTGTGTTAATTCATCATGTATGACTTAATGTCTTAAGTTATCCCTTAGCCTTGAGGCTATGAATCTTAAATGGATATTGGTCATTTTTGCCTTAGTAAGACCTTTAGTGAGAGATGAATGTCTCTTTATTAGTTTAAACATAGTGTGAACAAATTCATATAGTTAGTTCATGCTAATCTTATTTTGTAAGTAGAGTTTAGTAGCCAATCCCTTGGTTTCATTATTAGACTAAGTCTAATAATGGCTCTTTTGCTAACTTTTAATCTTAAATTCACTGAATTAGAATCGTTAGCATTCTTTAGTTTTGGTTAAGTCTCATAGTGAATTAGCTAGTTTGCCTAAGCTTTCTTAGGTGATGATCATAACTTAAGTGTAGAATTTTAGGATCATTGATCCTTAGTTTCTCCTATGCTTAGCATGTGATGTCACTTACTAAGTAGTAGTCTTACCTTATAGTGCTAAGTCATGTGTTATGATTTAGGAGTTAACTTTAATCCCTTAAAGTTACATTCAACCTAGTTGAATGTTAGCATTTCTTTCTTTTGTTTCCTTCTTTATTAAGTGATGATTATCACTTTGTCTGGCTAGCTTCCTTAAACTTAGAACCTTGATTAAAATATCCTAACCTTAGCTTGTAAGGTAGCTTGTTGAAGGCCCAGACTTAAAACCTTAAAGTTTGGTATGGGATTTTAAATTTAGAATCCTTAAGCATTCCAATATCCTTAAGCCTTAGTTCCCTTGAGTAAGTTTGAAATCTTATATTATGAATTAATTCTTAAGATCTTAGCAGCTATAAAAAGTTATCACTATACTTACTTTCAATTCCAAAGGTAATATAATCCATTTATGAATGCATTACTGAACCTGCTGCAAGGTGCCATGATTTTAGCTTAGTCAAAATTGGACATCAAAAGCCTGGAGGTATCCTCCACCTTCTACCAATTCTCAAATAAAAATGGTTTGATGTTCCTCTAAGTTTTACATGAGTCAAGATCCAGTGCTGGCTCAATCTTGGTTGTAGTCAATCGGCTAACCAAGTCAACACTTCTTATTCTATTTAGGCAAACCAATTTTTATTTTGAAATTGGCCAACCCATGTATTAAGGAATTTATCAGACTGCTTGGTATATCCCAAAAGTGATCATTTCTAAAAGAACTTGCATCATATCCCTCATCATCGTACTTTTGAATTCCAAGGAGATGTTCTCGTCTACCTAAAAGTAAGCCCAATAAAAGGAACCTTCTGTCCTGGAGCTATTAGAAAGCTTAGTTCAATATTTGTTGGACCATTCTAGCTTCTATCCAAGATCTAGATCATTAACCTATAAACTAGAGTTACTCAATGAATTCTCTGCAATACACAATATGTTTCGTGTTTCCTCACTCAGGAAGTGTTTGAGAGAGAGCCTTATCACTTTATCTCCATCTCCCTCAGTTGGAAATTCAATCAAATCTATCATTCGTTGAAAAATCCATCAAAATTTTGGGCAAGATTTAGAATTAGCTAAGAAGTTGATCAATCCTTATGCTCAATGTTCAATAGAAGAATCACTCTCTTGAATAAAACCACTTAAAAGAAAGAGTCTGTCAAGCGATTGAAGTACCAAAGGCTATTTGAAGGTTCTAGTATTTCTTCAACCTTTCTTATTCATTCTTTATTCATTTCTTTTCTCTCCTCATTCTTCCTACTTAAGTGATATCGAAGACGACATCGTTCTTAAGTGGGGCAATCTGTAATAACCTAAGGTTGTTACCCTAGTCAATTAAGACTAAACTAAGTTATGATTTTAATTCTACCTCTCATAATAAGTCATTAGGACCTCACCCTAAAGTTTTAATTCAAATCAGGTGTCAAAAAAATCAAACTATGATTTTGAGAATTTCAGGAGCCTTGGAATTTGACCTATCTAAATTGACCTCAAATCAAAAAATTGACTTCACCATTGCGCTCATCACCCACAAATTCTGGAAGTATTTAGAAGTCATTGAAATTTTTTCAAAGTTTTTAATATATTTAAAATACCCTAAAAAATAGGAAAATTAATTACTTATCAAAATCAAAATACGACTTTACCATTGCGTTCCTCTCCCTTCATTTAGCTAGAGGTAAATTTTTCAAAATTTTTGGGAGTCATTGAATAGTCTAAATTTAACTAAATAAATTAAATTAAATTATTATTTATTTTTATTCTTTATTCTTTCTGTTACATTTGGCGTCGTCTCCCTAATTATCAAATGACGCTGAAGTTGCCGTCTGACTGTTCCAGCAGTCCAAATCGGACAGCTGGCATTCATCATTCTGCTTCCTGCATGATGAAGCTCCGCGTGTTGTGTCGAGCCCGCACACGATGATCTCTGGCTGATGCGTAGGGCTCACCCACCTCCTAGAAGCATCTCCCCAAGCTTCCATTTAATTCTGGGATTGATTCTCGATCCTCGGGTGGATCGACTTGGAGCTAGTTCTATAGCTGAAGAACTCTTATCTGTTCCACCCCAGTTTTGCATCTCAACCTGGCGATGGTGTAATGGTACCTACCTCCCTTATTGCATTATTATATCTTGCCATTACTCTCTAATTCATATCAATTTTTCTCTGACTATGGTTGTAATTTTATTCAAATTGGATCCATTTCAATCTGATCGAATCATTGCGATTAAATGCTTTAGGATGTCAATTGTCATCATGCCCTAAAATTATAGGCATCTCGGTTATCAGTGCTAGTAGTCAACTAGGCTAAGATTTTGGGCTTGATAGATAGGTACAGCCGTGAGCTTTCGAATGGCATGCATTTCGGGCCATAGGATGAAGTTGTAAAGACCAAGTCATTATTAGGATAATTATGACTAAACCCAACTCAAAAATCAGGATCTCGAGTGACTTCAAAATTAGGGAAAACTAAAAATATCATTGGATAAAGTATATTTTTATGATCGTAATGCCCAAGTTTGAGAGCAATCTGGATAATAAATAAATACTCCTGAATTAATTTTTGAATTATTAAATTCAGTAAATTGAGAAATTTAAATACAAATCTAAATTCTGCGATTTTAGTATCGTTGGATTAAGAATATTATAAAAAGGCAACATAAAAAGTTTTATTGAATTTAGAACTCCAAATTGACCAAAATTAATTTTTTAAATTTTAATCTTCAAAAATTAATAAAAAATAAAATATTGTTCTAAATTGAAAAAATTTTACTTGAGTATCTTTCTCATAAAGATACACCTTTGTGTCAAGTTTTGTTATTTTATGGAAAATAAATGGAAGAGAGAGAAAGATAAAAGTGAAAGAGGAGAGAGAAAGAAGGAATAAGAAGGAGGAAGAGAAGATCATATTGAACACTCCAATAATTATAATAAATTTTCTCTCATTTATCTTATCTACATAATGAATGAGAGAGAAAAAAATTAATTAATTTAAAAAAAAGTTTATAAATATTTCCTCACTTCCCCCACCCCACTTCCTTCTCCTCCCCCACTCCCCTCCCCACTCCTCCTCTCCCCTCCACTTCTTCCCTCTCTTCCTCGGCCACCATTGATTCCTCCCGTCAACCTTCAGTAAAGCCTCATCAAGTCAATATAGGGTAAGAAATGAGAAAGAAAATAAATATTTTCTATTCTTTTCATTTCTTCTTCTACTTTTAATAATAATAATAATAATAATAATAATAATATTATTACTATTATTATTATATTTTTATTTCTATTATTTTCTTTTTCTATATATGTATATATTTTTTAATTTCTACAACATTTATTTCTGTTATTTTTTTATATATGTATATATTTTCTAATTTTTGCAACTTTCATTTTTGTCATTTTCTTTTTTCTATATTTGTATATATTTCCAAATTTATGCAACTTTTATTTTTGTCATTTTCTTTTTTTCTATATATGTATATATTTTCTAATTTCTATAAATTTTATTTCTGTCATTTTTTCTTATATATGTGCATATTTCTTAATTTCTATCATTTTCTATTTTTTTCTATATGTATATATTTCTTAATTTCTATAACTTTCATTTCTATCATTCTTTTTTTTTTCTGTATATGTATATACTTCCTAATTTCTATAACTTTCATTTCTGTCATTTTTTTTTCTATATATGATTATATATCATAATTATGTAACATTCATTTATGTTATTTCTTTTGTTCATATAGTATGATGTGCTAATTTTGCAACGGGCATGCGCTCATTGCTTGTAGATAGATATAGAGAAGAGATGATATATATAGATATAGAAGTTGCCGAAGGCACAACTGTAGGCTAGCAATTTGGGTAGAGATGGAGAGTAGGCTAAGGTCTACAACTGTGCAATCAGTCATTCTGTCCATTAAGATGAGGTAATATCATATATATATATATAATATTACTTATAATGATAATAAAAAATATAAATTATTATTTCAATATATAAAGATAAATAACTAAGATAATATTAATAATGATGTTTTTTCCAAAAATCAACTGAAGAAATATTACCTTTTTAAATTAATTATTTCATTTCATATTGCGCTCGCTATTAATCTTTGACAAACACTTTGATTATTTATTGAGAATTTTGTGCTCAACTCTTGAAATAAATGATCAGAAATAAGCATTATTGGGTTCATTCAGGTTGATCTCAGGTCTATACAGATAATATGTTAGGCCAGGACAGACTGATAAGGAGACTGTACATAGCCTTTGAGGGAGAATGTATAGTTAGTCAGGAACCCATATCTCAGATAATTAGATAGACTTATCTAACTCTTTAATTATTCAATAACTTTGTCCAACAGAATAAATATTATATATTGCTATATTTTCTTCCAGAATGAGCATATATCTTAAATATGTATATTGCATTCATAATCATAAGCATATCATACTTAAATGTCACATTTTATTTGTATATGCTTCTCATGTAGAATATTTTCGCTTAAATGCAAATTTTAATATTGTACAAATCTTTCTTAGACCTTTATGTCTAATTAAATATTTTTATTTCTTTTCTTTTTTTTATATTCGCCCTGTCATATTCATATATATATACTTTGGATTAAACCTTTGAGGAGGAGCTGATACATGATGGACAACTTAGACGCTGATTCTCTTAATGTTTTAAATTTTTGCTTAATTTGTAACATATTTTGTAAGATATTTATTATATTTGTAATAAACATATTTTTTATATTATTCTGGTATTTTTGAATATTGCAATGAATGTGGAATTATATATTTTATACGCCTATAAATACACTGTTATACTAAACCCTGACATTATCCTGGGGAGTGAGCACATAATACTGGATTAGCTATGCTGACCTAGTGACGGATTGCCACAGTTGGTATTAGAGCAGGATTGAGAGAAAATTAATATAAAATTATATGAGCCATTATTCATGCAATAGGAATCCCATAATAAATGAAAAGAAAAATATAGAAAGTAAGAATTTTTAAAAACTATATAAATCAAAAGGAGAATAAAAGAATAGATATAGGACCAATACAAAATAATATACTTTTAGTTATTTTCTTATTTTCTTTTCTAGCTAATAAGGATACTTTTGTTTTCATCTAGTATTTGATAATGATACTTATATAAATCTACTCCAATAAAAGTATAATAATAGAAATCCTATTTTTTAGATGGATCTTGAAGATTCTCCTTTGATTATCGGAATACTCTTAAAAGATCCGATATCTGCCAATACTTCTGTGGACCATGTCGACAAGTTGTTTGATATTGTGAATGCTCTATTGGAGCGTGTTGATACACAAAATCAAACATTATTAAGGCTTCAAATACAAAAAACACCACATATAAATAGTCCCACTTCTATACTATCAACTACTCATTTCCCAAACATCAAGATAGATGAACTACTTCAAGCCTTCGTAAGACTCCAACCACCAATATTCAATGAAAGTGATAGCCCAATGGATTCTAAAGATTAGGTAAATAAGATATGAAAAATACTAATTAACTTAAAATTCCCATATATATATATATATATAATTAGATTAACCATATTTAAGTTATAAGGAGAAGAAGGATGTTAGCAGGAAACCACTGCAAGTTTACAGTTCGTAGGTTAGATACTGAGAATATCCAATGGGAAGAATTTATCAAAGCCTTTAGAGCCAAATACATCCCTCCTTTTGATCAAGCCATTATGGAAGATATGTTCATGAACTTCTGTCAAAGAAATCGTAATGTCGTAGAATATGAAATTGAATTTCAAAGACTATTATTATGCACCACTACTAGTGAGCACCGAGTCTACTCGATGCAGTCAATTTTTAAAAAGATTAAAACCTTCTATCAAGAAAATGCTTATGGCTCTTCGAATCTCCAAATTCTCAGACATGCTTGAAAGTGCAAAAATATTAGAACATGGGGAACAAGAGGATGTTGAAGAGCAAAAAAAAAAACCCCCATCTAGACATGTACAATAAATTGAATATAAGAGGCTGAGATCACCTCAAGCTAGGGTTTATCAAATATATCTCAACAAATATATAACAACCCTAGGTTATTATCTTGCTAATATATAGCCTAATTAATCCTTAATTTTAATATCATTACTTTTAGAATATCAAATTAAGCTTATCCTAAAAATTTGAAGTCCATTGGACTTCCTAAATTCAAAGATCATATTTTGATCAGTCTAGATGTCCTAGATTAGACCTAAATTATTTTGATCTCAAGATTGAATTTTGATTGCATTTTTGAATTCCTCACCCCCAAATTAGCTAGGAGTGAAAGTTTAATGCAATTTGGAAATCATTTAGGCTATAATTCACATTTAATTAAAATGGGTTAATTGTATAAAAGGGTTCCTTATTTTCCAAATTGCAAATTTATCCCTAAAACTAAATTAATAGCTGGGAACTGCTGTGCGGACCGCGGGCGATCCACTACAGAGCCCGGGTCATGCGACAGCGGAGTCCCACAAATCTAACCGTCGCGCTTAAGGCATCTATGACTAGAATTAGATCCCGCGGAACTACGGATCTGCCGTCGGATGCATCCCGTGAATCCTATGACGTGGATCCAATCGGATCCGAAAGATCTGAGCCGTAGTGCCTTCTCCCTCGATAGATCAAATGGCAACCAAAGGTCCCGGCACTGTGGCTCTTCGTCCCCACTCGCTCGCGCCCCCGACAGTGAAAATGTAAAACCCAAGGTTGCTACCCAGCTTAATTTTAGCTTAATCGTATCTTAATTAAGTTTATCTAGCTATTCAACCAAATTATGAAGGTTTGGAGCAATTTGGAGCTCAATCAAATATTTTGGATTATTTTAATATTTAATTAATTAGAAAATTATAATATTTAATTTGACCTCGAAATCAAAATCTGATTTCACCGTTGCGATCTTCACTCCTAAATTAGCTACGGGTGATATTTTGGATACGTTTGGAAGTCGTCGAATTTTTATGAATATTTTAGTATAATTAAATACCTGAAATTTAGATAATTAAATAATCGTCAAATCGAAATCCAATTTTATCATTGAATTCCTCACCCCCAATTTAGTTAGGGGTGAATTTTTGAGATTTTCGGAACACGTTTATTAAATCTGAATTTTTTAAAAAATTAAATATTGGAAATGAATAATTATTTATCTATTTAAATTCTTTCTCTTTATTTCCTTCTTTTTCTTCTTCTTGGCTAGATCCCATTTTCCTGCTCCATTAAATTTGAGATTTAAAATATCAGTTAATTAATTAAATTAAATTAAAAGCTTTAAATAATCAATTTATTTTCTTCATTTTCTTCTTTTATGGTTGGACTCCATTTTCTCTATTTCCCTTCCTTTTCTCTAATGTATACAATTACTTCTAACCCCCCCTCTCCCCCTTCAACTCCTCTAATGCACACAATTAAAAAAAAAAGATGACTCATGATATTCCCTCTTCTCTCCCATAATTGATGGGAGAATTCAAGAGAAAGCCATGCTCCCCTCTTTTAAATGGAGGCTTAGCCCTCTCTTTCCTTTCATTTGACAATTAACCAAGCTCTTGCATCTTCCTCAACTTCGTCAATCTATCATCTTTCATTGTCGATTCCCTTCCATTCGGCGCAGCCAAGGATCGTCCAGCCATCCATCTTCATCTTGTTGAGCAACACCATCACCGATCTGTACCTTCTCCTTCTTCCTTCGAAGATCGCATCGGCAACTTCACTCATTGTTTCTGACTGCCTCGTCAATCATCTTGATGGTACCTATCACCACTCAAATCCTTATTATATTGTATATATATATATATATATATATATATATATATAACTTCAATAATTATAATAGAGCTCGATTATCTCATTTTTTTACTTAAAATGCATAGCACCTCATATAGTTGCTAATAGAAGGATTGTAAGTTTGATATAATAATATTGCTTTACTTGTAAATATTTATGTTTAATCAGAGAGCTATATTTTAAGTAGCTGAGATTAGTAAAGCTGAAATATACATTTTTTTTTAAAATCATGCTGAGTTATATATGTATCTCAATAGTTAATTAATTTCATATGATTGCCATTAACTATATTTTATTATCAAAATCATGAATTATTTTGGAAGATTGGTTAGGCTTATATTATTGATTATTTAGGATTTTTTAGATATCAAATAAATTTTATATAGTACCTAATGTAAATATATTAATGGACTCATCGCATGTCTTTAATTAACTAATTAGCATGATCATAAATTGGTTCACTTTATTAAGTATGTTAAAGCATATTAAGTTATATTTTTTTAGGTAAATTGGTATAACCATAAGTTTTTAATTTCATTAAGACAAAATATAAGCATAAATTATTGGAGATTTTTGTAAAGTAAACTAAGTTAAACCAAATAAGATGCAAAGTAACATATCTCTAATTTTATATCTCTTTTGCTAAACTGGTTTAAATAATAAAAATATTGACTAAAATTCTCAAAACATTTTTAGCCTAAGGGTTGCTTCATCTTAATCTTCTATTGCATTATGATGGATTATGGCTCAATCAACTAAATTTTCTAAATTAATTCATCAACTTGCTTTCATTTTATATTTTAGAAATCTGTCCATACTCCATGCAAAGTTGAAGGCTTAGGCTCCTAAGCCATGTGTTGTAGAAGTTCAAAATTTTCTCGAGCCAGGTACGTAAGTACTTAGAACTTTTATTGAGTTCTAATAATTAAAACTGTTTATTTAGTCCTATGTTAAGTGCGTACATCACTTGCATAGTTCTTATTACTATTTTTGTGTGTTTTACTTTCTCAAGTTCTATGTTAACTTTCATGTATTTTTGCGAGTTATTTTAACAGATTAAGATGTTTTAATTCTATTATGATTGCTTAATTTCATTAAACTGTCAATTATCCCTTATTAAACTTAAGAGATCTTAAGAACTTGATCAAGCGATTTATACTTGATCTAGATCTTAGCTTGCCATCATTAATAAATTAATAATTCATTTGATTTGCCATTAACTTATAATGTAACTCTTGGTCTTAAATTGATAAGGTTAGGGTTTAGCACCAAATCTATCTGATTAGATTCAAACTCTTAATCACTTAATCAATCAACCTGATTGTAAGATAATTTGACTAACATGATTTCAATAATCTATTTGATTTGATATTGACTTTAATTCATTGAATTAGAAGTGCTAATGAATTTAAGAACCGGTATGATTAAGCATTTGGACTTGAAACTTAAGATCTTTGATTTCCTCTTAAATAAAACAATTAGCATGAAATCAAGTATAAAATTTATGATGATTCATTACAAGATCAAATCCTAATAAAATTCTCGATTATATCTTATAATTGTAGTCTAGAACTCGATCAGATAAGGCTACCCATCTGATATAATTAACCAAACTTAATTAATAATCTTATAAGATTATATTGAGTGCTTAGATATGTGAGATCTTGATGATCTTACATTAGGCTTTATTTAGTATTACTAACAGCCTTAACAAATGATGATACATTGAGGTAAAAAGAATCTTTATAACTTATTAAGGTAGAATCTTAGATGATCCTTTTAACCTTAAAAGTTGATCTTGATACCTTATGGTAGGAATCACCTAAAGCACTTAGAATAAAACTTCTCCATTATGATAGAAATCAACATTGAGTGATTTTTTTATCACATCCTTGGAGCCTTGTGTAGGACTTACCCATTTAGTGTAAGGAATTAATAGGTTTGATAAATTCTTATTAATTAAATAGAATCTTCTAAACACAAAATTATTGGTTGGATATGATTATGCATATTCATGGTGCTGAGTCACTTCATCAATATTCAGGATTGGTTGATTCACTCCAATGTGGACTTATGATTAGGTGCTATCCCGAGGGATTAGATGAATATCATCCTATTAGAGTAAATCTTTTAAGACTAAGTGTTACAATTAGTGAATTAGATCCTTAGTTTGAGATATAAACTACGACCGGGTTCTGCAAACTAAGTATCTTAAATCACTTTACGTAGACCACTAAGTATGCTTGTAATTAGATCATTTAATGGCTTAGCTTGATATATAAATTGTGACTCGGTTCTACCTTCTATCTTAGTGCGCTTCGATAAGTACAGTTTTAAATAAGCTAAGGGTTAAATCCACCTTTACTGGAAATGTACAACCATGTGTATATAATAATCTTAGCTAATGATTTTTAAGTAATCTCTCAACTTTAACTAATTATTGAAATGAGAATTTTAGGAGTCAGAATCCTTCCAGTAGGATTCTGCACAATAGAGACATTGAGTTCATTATTGGATTTCAAAGCATTTTTCTGGATTTCTGGATTTATCTCATGTAGCTTAGAAGCATGAGCATGAGCATAAGCATGATGTGTGAGTATCAGAATGATGTATGAGTATCAATGATGATTTATAGGTTACAAAATGTTGTATACATTGACTGGGGAATTTTAGGAAGCATCGGCATCATAGTAAACTGTATTCCCAACTACATGTATGTATACATTTGTGGCGGCCGCTCCTTCTAATCATAAGGCTTAAGGAGTGGTCGTCACTAAGCACATCTTATACTTAACATTAGGTTGGAATTTAAGACTCCAATCCAATCTTAAGGAAAAGGTGTACTTTTCATAATAAGGTAACGATTAATAATCACTTAATGAGTATCAGAGTGTGGAAGAAAAGTTTTAACTTTAGTAAACATCTATATTATAAAATAAAGACATCCATCTCAATATATATATAATGCAAGAAAGTAAAGTACAAATAGTCCTGTATTATTACAAACATTTAAAGTTAAGAGCTAAAAATGAAAAGAGTCTCTCATCCTCACAATATAAAAGTAAAGCAATCTAATAAGTAAACTAAGGTCCCTCAGTAGTCTGGACCTCATCCTAGATCTGCTCCTCTGTAAGCTCAATCTCCTCAAAAAGCTCAGAATCTACCATTATCGATTTCATAATGGTAGGGCTCCAGCTAATAAAAGAAAAATCTTGTTAGACTAAATGTCTAAGTACATTTTAAGGTAATGAATTTTAATGTATTTTGATGATATCACAACTAAAATTTAAATAAGCATAGCGGTAAAGCGATAAAGAAAGGAAGAATAAGTGATGAGGTAGAAACATACCTCAACTCAGGCTGTAATACAAGGTAAGTAAAGTATGACTAAAATCTACTAAGTATAAAGAAAAGTCCTAAGGAATATGATCAAACTAACATGCCAGTTATAGTATAAGTAAAAGTACTGTACTAAAAATATAAAGACTAGTATCCTAACATGCACTCAAGTGAGTAAAATGGCTGACATACAAAAAGTTCTGAAATGTAAAGAAACTGCAGAAAATGAAAAATATGAAAGAAATAAAAGTGTACTAAAACGATAAAGTAAAGTAAGTCTGAAGTATAATGAAAACATGTAAAGTAACTGTAAAGAGTCTGAAAAGTAAATTTAAGTAATGTGGATTAAAGTACTGTACGTGTGAGATATTCTTACTTAGTCTGCCAAAAAGTAAAGTCCATCTGATAATCTAGGAGAAACATCCCAGATTAAAGTAATGTCCACCAAAAGAGGCATCTAGGAGAAACATCCCAGATCCTAAAGTAATATCCACAAAGTATCTAAAGAGCATATAGGAGAAACATCCTAATGCCAAAGTAAAGTACCATAGGGGAAATTCCCTAGGCAAAAGCAGTCATAAAGTAAAGTCATACTAAGTGGCAGGCTAAGTAAAATATAAACCACAAGTATAATATTGTTTATTAATGTTTCTTTTAAAATTATGCATATGATATGTGATTGAAACTCGAAGTATATTATAAAGAATTTATCAAGTATTTAAGTATGTCCAAAGGTGTAAAAAGGCTCAAATGATAAGGAAAGCATAGCATTTCACATTCAAGGAACTAGTTAGCACTCTACAAACTTTGTGATATCACCTATTTTCTAATTTAATCATTCTAACTACTCTAAGTTACATAAGATTCAGAATCCTCAATTCCTATACTGTTTGTAACTTAAAATCACGAACCTATAAGTTAAACATAATTAGGATTGGCCACATCCTAATTATAACTGAATCAAAGTCGCCTAAAAGGTTAAAATAATTAAATTAATCATCCTAAGTTATTATTTTATAAATCCCAAATAAATCCTTGATTAGCCAAATCAAGAATTAAAGAATTAAGAATCAAACTCCAAAGAATGAAGTTTAATTACTTAATTACTTAGTTTTCCTAAGGACTATGGCTTAATCCCATCTCACAGATTAAATGTTAAGGAAAATCCTATTGAATTAAGTCATATTCAATAGGATAGATCTCTAATCCTAATTCTAATGTTAAAAGATCAAATAATCAATTAATAAACTATGAAAAATCTAATAAACTAATAAGACCAAGGTTTCACCTTAATGAGTAACCCATTTTACCCATTAGATGAATTCTAACATAAGATCTAATCTTAATCTTAAGAATTAAAGCTCTTAGATACTAAGAGTATCACTCAGACACACATCCTAACTAAAGTTATAAGACCTAAAGGATGATCTAAGAAATCTGAAGGAAATAAAAGATCTCTATTTTACTTAAGATTTTTGCTTAAGACTAAATTTAGGATTTTCTTTAAATGTCTAATTTAAGACTTGGAATTATCTAAATCAAGAATTAATTCATTTTAATTACTATTTGATATGATTTAGAGATGAAATTAGGTCTAAATTTCATTAAACTCTAATTTTGGATAAAAAGACAGTTTTGCCCTTTACTTAAAGGTTTAAATCTCATCTTTGTGAATTAGGGCTATATTCTGGATTTTAATAAAGTGGAATGATTAATTACTGTCTAATATGAGTTTAGACAATAAGTTCATTTATTTTTGTTAAGTATTAAGCCTTATAAGGTCAATTTAATGAATTTAACCTATAAGGGTATATTGGTAATTTTACCTTAAGGACACCTAATGTTTCTATTAGTTTACTGTAGGTTATGTTCTAAGGTTTCTATAGAATCAAAAATTATCAAATTCTAATGTGTATTAGCTAAGTTATAGCCAATACAAGTTCTAGGGTTTAAAGGGTAATTAAGGATTCTTAATTAAGGGTCAAAAATCCTAACTTTGTAATTTGATGTCCAAATTAAATAATTTTAGTGGCTGTATGTTACAATTGATCCACTGATTTTAATGACTAGTGGTAGGCTCAATTTGGACTCCATTTGGCTAAGTTGTGGCCTAATTAGGGTTTAGGGTGATTAGTGAGTGATTATTGAAATTAATCACCTAATCACTAATCCAACCCTACAGTTAGGTTCTAATAGGTTCTAGGAGTTTTTTGAATTTTAGTTTGTCAAATTTGGATTATTAAATTTGCTAATATTCACAAATCAAGTTTTAGGGTAATTAGGAGTGATTATCAAATCTAACCGTTGGATCCTAAATATTTTTGTAGATTACTGTAAATTAGGTTTTCTTCATCTAAATGGATATTTGGATTACTTAATTTGGAGATTAATTGACCAACTTATGGTCAATTGAAGTTATAGGGTTAGTTAACCTAATTAGGGTTAGGTCCTAAATATGATTAGTCTAATTCTAAACTAGACAGCAAATTTAATACTACTAAAGTGTTCTTTAGGTTTTTCTGAGTATTTTAAGACCTATATTGGGTATGTTTGAATTAATGGATACAAAGTTATGGTCAAATAAGTTTATGTGACATTTTTGAATTTATTTAATTACCATAAATGTCACTATTTGATATATTGTTCCTATGGAAAATTAGACAGTACCAAAGTGATCCCCTATTTTTGCTGATCATAAAGGTATATTTGTTTGTGATATTTGGATATATATTAAGTAAGTTATAGAGGTTTGAATGATTAAAATTAGTTTAAGTTAATTTTTTTATTGCAATTTAATTAATATTACAATTAATTCTTCTGTCTTGCAGATTAAAATGATGGCCAGCCCCACCTTTGACCGCAGGTGCCTCTTCGTGCGATAAGGAGGAGGCAGCTCTGCATGGTGGGCCCTACTCCAGCTCGCCAGTGATTGACACGTGGACGGCTCGAATTTTTGCCACCCAGACCCGTGGGATGGACCCGATTTGGCCCAGACGCGTCTTCCTCTTCCGTGAAACGTTGAGGAGGAAATTAGGGCCGCATACAACTCCTCACTCTCAAATCTTCAGAGCTCTAAACACATGTAGATTGAAAGCTTATTGGATGACCTTTCGATAGAGCCAAAGATCCAGCTTTGAATCTTCCTCCACCGTCCTAAAAGGTCATTCCTTAATATTCTAGGGTTCGACGCTTGCAGCCCTAAGAATTGCCGAAGCTGAACTTAACATATGCGATTTAGAGTATACCTAATTTGATCGAAAGAAAGTAAGAGATTGCAATTATGTTATAAAATTTTTTTTTAATACCGTATAATTGAATCAATAGCTTGAAGAAGGAAAGGCTCGATACCTAGGGTTTTCCTTGGGCAGAAGTTCCGGTTGCAGATTTCTATCCCCAACTATTGAATCCAAATATAAGGTTTACATAATCGAAAAAATAAGGATCCCTGCTTGCAAGGGATTTAATTTGCGACAAGAAGAGTTCCTGAGCGGCGGCTGGCACCTGGCGAAACTGTGGAAGCCCGCGTGTCGCCTGTCCTGGACACGCGCAAACACGAAGGATCGCATGCGAGGGAGACGCCGCTTGGGTCGTTCGATTGTGATAGCTCGATCGAACGGCGCAGGACATGCCGATCGGGGCCCAGCTTATGGATAGCTGATATCGGGTCGTGGATGGCCCGAATTCGAGTAGCGGGACCCATGGCCAAATATTAATTATAATTATTTTTAAATTAATATTTCTAAGCTTTATAATTAAAATTGGACTAGTAATTGGGTTCAGAAAATTTCCAAATTTTTATCATTGGCTAATTAAGAGATAAGGAGCGCAACTGCAAAGTTAAATTCTGATTTTGACAAGTATTTAATTATTTTATTTGTCGGGGAATTTAAATATTATTAAAATATTCATTGAAAATTCAACGACCTCCAAATGCATCCAAAACTTCACCCTTAGCTAATTTGGGGGTGGTGAACGTAATGACGAAGTCGGATTTTTAATTTGAGGTCAAAATAAAAAGTCAATTTCTAGGGTTTTGAGATTTTCTAGAAATCAGGTTTTAATCTATTTGATCCCTGATTTGATCCAAATTTTAGAGGTAGGTTCTAAATGACTTAATTAAGCTACTAGTACCATAATTAAGACTTAAATTAGTCTTAATTGACCTAAGTAACAACTTGGGTTATTACAACATTGGACCGTACAACTCATAGCTATTCAGTGATAATCCTATTACATATCAGTGGCATACCATATTGTGGCATATTTGGATGCATGATCCTAGTGGCATATAGTACATCATTGGATGTTTTACATTAGTGTTAAAATACTCACTATTTTTATTTACTGTTAGCATTCAGTTTACAGTTCAGGTTTACTTCATTCAATTTATACTATTTCAGTTATTTTGTACTTTTATAGTTTTCTATAATTTTACTTTACTCTACTTCAATTTTGTACAGTTTTATATTTAGCTCAAAACTTATGCTTGGGGGTGTGCTGATGATAGAGGGTCAGGTGAGATTGATATTCTGCAAAGAATGAGATCATGCTCAATTTTTAAAATTTATGTTGCTCATATTTAATTAAATATAATAAATTAGTTTCTTTCTTATTATTTTGCATTTTTTATATTGTATGTGAATGGATAGATGTGGATAATGTTTGAATGCCCTTTTTTCTTATTTTCTACACTACTTTACTTATGTTTCTGCATAAGAATTTGCTCACCTTCAGATTAATACCATGGATATATTAGTTACTATCTGTGGTGTTAGTGACAGTCACCACTTGATCGTAGTTGAATTAGTGTTACTCGATGACGGTCAAGAGGCGGCCGTTACAATTGGTATCAGAGAGATCCATAGGGTGTCAAATAAGAGCTATGTTCCTATCTACCCAATGGTTTGTTCTAATATTGAGCACGATTAGGGAAACATTAGTATAGCAGTATTTTGATCCACAGTTTATTTAATACAAAACTGAAATGTTAGAATGATGAGAACACCAAGAAAGAGCAATATAAAAACCCTAGGACTTAAAAAAGAGTCAAGTTGAAGATGTCAAGAAAATAATATGTGAGAAATATAAAGTGATGCGTGCAATGACATACTTAGTTAACCTTAGCCACTTCGATATTTTGTTGACTCATTTTTAAGTTATCAGTAGACTCAATTCTACCTTAAATAGGTTAGGTAAATGTTGATTTGTAAAATCAATGTGGAGAGCTAAATAATTTATGCATCTAGATTATATTTGCAAACTTGTTATAGAGTTGCCAAGGCATTAGTGAAATATGAAGTATCTAGATTCTGGTTCCCATGTTGATTGGTGTAGATGAAGTAAGAAGGTTGTGTATACTGTGTAGAGTTTATCAATTGTTGGAATAAGATGAAGAAGCTAAGAATTTAAGTATGAGGGTATCTCTGAGTTAATAATTATATCACCAATAATAGAAAAGAAAGCGACAAATACTATATTTGTGAATTCGGCTGCAGACGAACTTACAAAAAAACTGCATTTGTATCTTGTTTTTTGACATTAATTGGCAATCTTCCAAACTACCTCTTGACTATTGCAAATGTACTCCACCTTGGTTAAGATAATTCTTTTAGCATTTTCATCATAGATTGTTGTTATTTCATACCTTGGACTTTATAATGGTAGGATAGATCTTGTAAATAATTTATGAAAGAATACCTTGAATATTGATTCCGTCGCATGTAACTTATGTAATTATATTATCACAACATCGCTTTATCCATCTAAACACTAATATGAGAAATGTGCAAGCAAATCTGATTTTGTATTCAGAGTTCGAAATCAAGATGGAAGTAGGCCATTCTAAACTTTAGTCTTATAGTCATTGAGAAGTATATAGTGTATAAGTTTTGTATTTATGAATGAAGGGACAGCTGAAATATTTTCCCAATAAATCGCTAAGTACTTTCCATACTTATGGATGTGGTTAATCACTTTAAGCTTGTGATGCACCCCATGATTTAGATCTAGTGTTTGTATTTGGGCATATGGGGGTTGTGTAGAAATTTACAGGGTATATACTTGTGATATAAGAAGCCGATTCTTATTTAGTTAAGAAGGAATGTCTGCTTTAGAAGTGATTGAGATTGTGTACAGTAGCTTTCTATAATAGATTAAGCACTCAACGTTAAGTGATTTGAATTGGCCATGAATAAATTAATATGCTGAAGTAGGTATTGATCAGATGGAGACTCAATTGTTTATGTTTTGTCACTTTTATTGAGTATTGTGTGGATTTGAAAATGATTGTAGGAAAACAGGGAATTGCCATTAAAAAGTGCCTTAAAAGACACCATAGTTGTACTGATACGTAGAAAGCACGAATATGATATTGGTGTAAGGAGTGAGAGGTTGCAATGGATCGTAATATTTAGCATGTGGAGAGATATAAAATTGTGGAATATTTTGTGCATGAATTTTTGAACTTGGAACATATACTGACATGTCAAGAAATTTATAATAAGGGGAATTAAATGAAATCTATGTCAATGATGTGGTTAATGAGGATGCAAATGGAAAGATTTTTGTTAAGTATTTCACTAATGATTAAGGTGAGCATAAGCTTATGAGATCATGTATGTGTTGGTTGCTTAGGAGAACTGCATGCTGAGAAGATGACACATTTGTGTATTGATTCAAAGCCATGAGGAGGGGTGTGGTTGCAAATACTTAAGAGGAGAATATTTATGTCAAATGATTTCTATATACATATTTTGTATGGTGAATTGACTTGAAATTTGTGAATATTAATGTTATCGGCACGCATGTCCTTAAAGTATCCAATGTAGGTTGAGAAATGTGTTAACTATAAGTAAGCCATGAAATTTTAAATCAGAATACTTAAGAGTATCTCAAACTTAACTCAAAAGTAGGTTAGTGTTAGATTTTAATTATGTAGATTAAGATCAATCATTCAGAAGGTTCAAGTTTGGAGTATTTAAATCCCAAGTCATGCGATAGGAGATAGAATTTATATCATAATTGTGTCAGCACTATTATCAATTGAATTCCCTCACAATTCACAACTTGCTCTCCTTATTTGCCGACCTTTGAAGACCCGTCGATTCTCCGTTGCTCCTTCCTGCATCATTTCCCTCACGCCTAACATTGATTGTTGAACCCATACACCTCATTCCATGAGCATAAGCATTCTATGCTGCATTACCAAAACCCCAAGACATCCCTTATGGCTCTAATCTTTTAAATTTTGATATTTTCACCAACTGCTGGTAAAGTAATATCATCATGCTTCCATTTTTCTGCATTGGGGCGTTCACTCTGCCTCCGGCATTAGATTGTTTTCCTAGACATTTCGACACCTCCCCTAATCATGGCAATATATAGCCCTTCTTTGACTTGTTTTGCGTCAGTAGATCTGAAGTTTGTTGGACCTTCACACGTCACGTTTGAGAATGGAAGAAGCACGTATATATGTATCCTTCCATGCAATCATAAAATTAAGGATTATATCCCTCAGATAACCAGCACCCATTGCTTAATCATTTTATCTTGCAAGCACAAATCTTGATAAAATATCATCTTTCATGTTTAGTCTCAAAATAATAGCAGAATTATACCTTTCGGCCTTCACATTTTTATTTGTTGATGGGTTCTATCAATTAACAGTTCTTTGATTATTAAGATGGATAGTTATATTTTTTGAATAAACTTTAAAATAATGTAGACATCACCACACTTGCCAATATATTAAAACAAAAAGGAATAGTATAAGAACCTCTTTATATAAAATAGCTTTATATATTGTCTCTTCCAATGCAATGTTGCACCTATTAAGAGCGTCACATTATGACAATTCATTGTATTAAGTTGAACTGCAGTTAATTTAGTCTAAATTTTGGAGGCAAATTCTTTCATTTTAGATGCTGAATTAAACTTATTATTCTCAAATGTAAAATGCTCATCTCAAATAATATACTTTCAAATCTAATGATTTGGTTTCCTATATCATGTTATTTTTGGCGCAAGCTATTGTGGCTACCTATTGTTTGTAAACCATTTGAAATAGCTTCTCTTTTCATATCAAACTTTGCATACTTTTGCTTAAAACTTTTCTTCGAGTTGAATTATGATAGTATTCAGATTAATGGCCAAGTCTTTTTGAGCTTGAATTACATTTGGCAGTTGAAAATTTTGAGTTAATTTATTAGGAGTGATTTTACCTAAATAAGAAAGATTTCAATGTATTATCTGTATTCAATTCCTTAAACTTTACTTTGATATGTTATGGCCTAATCCCATTCTATATTTTTGGAGATGAATTGTTATTTATCAAACTAGTTTATGTGGTCCAGATCTTGTCAATGTTGTTAGACTTTATGATGATGTAAGTTCAAAGGATAAGTGATATTTTATGGGCAACCAAATTAATTAAATCTGAAATGTAAGATATTCTAATGTGCAATCAGAATATTTCCTTAGTCGTTTCGTATGAGTAATCTTATTTCGATAGTTGCTTCCTTGTAATTTATGCATTTTCAAATTCAAGAAGTGATTTCTATACTTGAGGAATTGATTAGGTGCATTAAGTTTTGGAATACACCATGAAATTTTTAATCTAGTATCCACAACTTGGTATATGGAGAACGCTTAGAGAGTTTTCAATAAGTATAAGATTTGCGGGATAAAGAATTGACGTTAATCTAATTAAGAATGAATATTGCTTAAGAGGTGATAGAAATTGTAATATATGTGAATTTTCTAATTTTATAGTCATTCATGTGAGCTTGAATTAGAGTTGTTGAATCATTAAGAATGAAAGAAAATTTTATTGATTGAATTATTGTTTGGGTGGCAAATAGATGAACCGGCATATTAAAACTTGGTGATAGATGTTGAAGCTAAGTAATCAAAGAATAGTCTTGAGGAAGTTGATTTTTGTAAGTTTTATTATTCTTTACCAAACTCATTTATATCAAGTAAGGACGTAAGGACCTTCTTGTGTCAGTAGTTGTTATCGAATTTGCTTTTTGCCCGTTTCATTTAAGCAGTGATATTGAGGACGACATCATTTTTAAGTGGGAGAGCCTGTAACAACCCAAGGTTATTACCCAGCTTAATTTTAGCTTAATTGTATCTTAATTAAATTCATCTAACTATTAAAATTAAATTATGAAGGTTTGGAGCAATTTGGAGCTCAATCAATTATTTTTTATTATTTTAATATTTAATTAATTAAAAAATTAAAATATTTAATTTGACCTCAAAATCAAAATCTGACTTCACCATCGAGATCTTCACCCCCAAATTATCTGGGAGTGATGTTTTGGACACTTTTGGAAGTCATCGGATTTTTGCGAATATTTTGGTATAATTAAATACCCCGAAAATTAGCATAATTAAATAATCGTCATAATCGAAATCCGATTTCGCCATTAGATTCCTCACCCCCAATTTAGTTAGGGGTAAACTCTTGAGATTTTTTGAAACACGTTTATTAAATCTGAATTTTTAAAAAAATTAAATATTAGAAATGAATAATTATTTATCTATTTAAAATTTTTCTCTTTATTTCTTTAATTTCTTTTTCTTGGTTAGACCCCATTTTCCTGCTCCATTAAATCTGAGATTTAAATTATTAATTAATAAAATAAATTAAATTAAAAGCTTTAAATAATCAATTTATTTTCTTCATTTTCTTCTTTCATAGTTCGACCCCATTTTCTCTCTTCCCCTTCCTTTCCTCTAATGCATGCAATTACTTCTAACCCCCCTCTTTCCCTTCCACTCCTTTAATGCACACAATTAAAAAAAAAAAAGACTCATGACATTCCCTCTTCTCTCCCATAATTGATGGGAGAATTCAAGAGAGAGCCATGCTCTCCTCATTTAAATGGAGGCTCAGCTCTCTCTTTCTCTCCATTTGACTATTAGCCGAGCTCTTGCATCTTCCTCAACTTTGTCAATCTATCATCTTTTATTGTCGATTCCCTTCCATTCGGCGCAGCCATGGATCTTCGAGCCATCCATCTTCATCTTGTTGAGCAACACCATCGCCGATCTGTGCCTTCTCCTTCTTCCTTCGAAGATCGCGTCAACGACTTTACTCATTGTTTCCAACTGCCTCATCGATCCTCTTGATGGTACCTATCACCACTCAAATCCTTATTATATATATATATATATATATATATATATATATATATAACTTCAATAATTATAATAGAGCTGGATAATCTCTTTTTTTTTTAAAGTGCATAGCACCTCATATAGCTGCTAATAGAAAGATTGTAAGTTTGATATAATAATATTACTTTACTTGTAAATATTTATATTTAATTATAGAGCTATATTTTAAGTAGCTGAGATAGGTAAAGTTGAAATATGTATTTTTTTAAAAATTATGCTGAGTTATGTATGTAGCTGAAAAGTTAATTAATTTTATATGGTTGCCATTAACTATATTTTATTGTCAAGATCATGAATTATTTTAGAAGATTGGTTAGCTTATATTATTGATTATTTATGATTTCTTAGATATCAAATAAATTTTATATAGTAATGTAAATATCTTAACGGACTCATCACATGTCTTTAATTAATTAATTGGCGTGATCATAAATTGGTTCACCTTATTAAGTATGTTAAAGCATATTAAGTTATATTTTTTTAGGCAAATTAGTATAACCATAAGTCTTTAATTTCATTAAAACAAAATATAAGCATAAATTATTGGAGAATTTTATAAAATGAATAAAGTTAAACCAAATAAGATGCAAAGTAACACATCTCTAATTTTATAATTCTTTTGCTAAACTAAATTAAATAATAAAAATATTGACTAAAATCTTCAAAATATTTTTAGCCTAAGGGTTGGTTCATCTTAATCTTCTATTGCATTATGATAGATTATGGCTCAATCAACTAAATTTTCTGAATTAATTCGTCAACTTGCTTTCATTTTATATTTTAAAAATCTGTCCATACTCCATGCAAAGTTGAAGGCTTAAGCTCCTAAGCCATATGTTATAGAAGTTCAAAATTTGCTCGAGCTAGGTACGCAAGTACTTAGAACTTGTATTGAGTTCTAATAATTAAAACTGTTTATTTAGTCTTATGTTAAGTTCGTACATCATTTGCATAGTTCTTATTACTATTTTGTGCATTTTACTTTCTCAAGCCCCTATGATTATATTTATGATGATTCATTACAAGATCAAATCCGAATAAAATTTTAAATTATATCTCCTAATTATAGTCTAGAACTCGATCGGATAGGGCTACCCATCTGATCTAATTAACCAAACTTAATGAATAATCTTATAAGATTATATTGAGTGTTTAGATATGTGATATCTTGATGATCTTACATTAGGCTTTATTTAGTAATTTTAATAGCCTTAACAAATGATGATATATTGAGGTAAGAAGAATCTTTGTAACTTATTGAGGTAGAATCTTTGATGATTCTTTTAACCTTATAAGTGATCTTGATTGTGGTAGGAATCACCTAAAGTACTTAGAATGGAACTTCTCCCTTGTGGTAGAAATCAACATTGAGTGATTTCTTTTATCACATCTTTGAAGCCTTGTGTAGGACTCACCCATTTAGTGTAAGGAATTAATAGCTTTGATAAATCCTTTTTAATTAAATAGAATCTTTTGAACCCAAAATTATTGGTTGGATATGATTATGCATATCCATTGTGCTGAGTCATTTCAACAATATTTAAGATTAGTTGATTCACTCCAATGCAGACTTATGATCAGGTGCTATCCCGAGGGATTAGACGAATACAGTCCTATTATAGTAAATCTTCTAAGACTAAAAGTGTTATAATTAGTGAATTAGATCCTTAGTTTGAGATATAAACTGTGACCGAGTTCTGCCTCCTATCGTAGTGCACTTTTGATAAGTGCAGTTTAAGCAAACTAAGTATCTTAAGTCACTCTGCATAGATCACTAAGTATGCTTGTAATTAGGTCATTTAACGGCTTAGCTTGATATATAAACTGTGACCGAGATCTGCCTTCTATCGTAGTGCGCTTCGATAATTGCAGTTTTAAACAAGCTAAGGGTTAAATTCACATTTCCTAGAAACATACAACAATGTATATACAATCATCCTAGCTAATGATTTTTAAGTAAACTCTCAACTTTAACTAATTATCGAAATTAGAATTGTAGGAGTTAGAATCCTCTTAGCAGGATTCTGCACAATGGAGACATTGAGTTCATTATCGGATTTCAAAGTATTTTTCTGGATTTTTAGATTTATCTCATGTAACTTAGAAGCATGAGCATGAGCAAAAGCATGATGTGTGAGTATTAGAATAATGTATGAGTATCAGTGAGATTTATGGGTTACGGAATGTTGCATACATTGACTAGGGAATTTTAGGATGCATCGGCATCACAATAAACTGTATTCTCAACTGGATGTATGTATACATTGGACTGTATGAGTCATAGCTATTCAATGATAGTCCTATTACATATTAGTGGCATACCGTATTGTGGCATATTTGGATGCATGATCCCAGTGGCATATAGTACATCATTGGATTTTTTTGCATTAGTGTTAGAATACTCGCTATTTTTATTTACTTTCAGCATTCAGTTTATAGTTTAGGTTTACTTCATTCAATTTATACAGTTTAAGTTATTTTGTGCTATTATAGTTTTTTTGCAATTTTACTTTACTCTACTTCAATTTTGTACAGTTTTATACTTTCAATTATTTTACAATATTTCTGTAGCTTGATTTATGTCTTATTATTATGATTGAAAAACATCTTTTAGATGTAAGTATATGCTATGTTATAGCTTTATTGTACTTAGACTTTATAAGCCTAATATTATTTTTCCTTTGTTGGCTTGTCCCTATCATATATGTACATATGGCAGTATCAGGTGTTAGCTAAGAACTTGTGCTTTGGGGTGAGCTGGTGATAGAGGTTCAGGTGAGATTAATGTTCTACAAAGAAGGAGATCATGCTCAATTTTTAAAATTTATGTTGCTTATATATAATAAAATGTAATAAATAAGTTTCTTTCTTATTATTTTGCATTTTCCATATTGTATGTGAATGGATAGATGTGGATAATGTTTGAATGCCATTTTTCCTTATTTTCTACACTGCTTTACTTATGTTTCTGCATAAAACTTTGCTCACCTTTAGATTTATCTGTGGTGTTAGTGACAGTCACCACTTGATTGTAGTTGAGTTAGTGTTACTCGATGACGGTCAAGAGGCGGCCGTTACAGAAAATCCCCGTACCGCCACCTACCCCGCTTGCCCCCCACTCGCATCTCCAGCTCAGCAAGTCGTTGGGGAGTCTGCCGTTATGGCTAGGTGCCCCAATCGGGCCTCGTGGCTCGGACGAGCTCAAATTGGAAATTCGAGAGCTCGGCCATGATCCGACCAATCGGGCCTTCCCAACCCGAGCCAACCCCTCTGGAAGCTTCCCTGAACTCGTTTGAGGCTATAAATAGCCTCAGTAATCCACTCACTGCCCCTTTATTGGTCTGCTAAGCTTCCTTTGGTGAATTCAGGAGCTCTCAAACTACTGATAGTAATCTCTCCTGGTGTTCAGGATCCTTTATGCTTTCTGGGAGCTCAGCCAGTGCCTGTCTTGCCCTCAGTCGATCACCTCGAGCCATCTCAACGAACCAGGTACCCCCACTTGCTCAGTCAGAGCCAATTGGGCTCATACTTCCTTCTTTTTGATTTGTACTCATGCATATTGTTGAAACGAACCCAATGCTATCAAACTTAAGCCTTGAGATAGCCCCGGTAGATCAAATTGATTGATTGGGCGAAGTCCGTAAAGGAGCCTCGGGATCGAGTAAGGTCCCGATGATCCAGGCCACCTCATGCCCTTAGACTAGGGGGCTTCAATTTGTTTCACCTCCCTGATAGTGTAGGGATCGAGCCCTGGGTCTGGCATGGCCTCTGTGAGGAGAATTATCTCCACACAATAGCACTATTGAGGGAGCTCTCGGATGAGTAAGGTTCGGCCAATCTGGACCACCTCACAAGGGGCTTCGAGTGTCAATCGGTGCATCTTGGCTATAGGATTGATTCTTGATTGACTTGAGGCCAAGGCGTGTGCTATATACAGAGAATTTTGCAGTCTAGGGTTTCCCGGATTGGTCTCGATCGAGAGGGGTCGAGACGAGGCGATGGCCCTGTGCGGGTTGGGTCAGCCCGTGACCCGCACTGTGCGACAGTGCCGGTTTCCCCGGGTCCCGGTCAACCTGTGCGGTTTAGCTAATGGGCCGAGCCCGTATTTAATATTCTGATGAATTGGAATTATTTTCCTTTAAGGAAAATAATCCAATTAATCCAATTATAGGGAAATTAAATTAAAAAAAATGCAATTTAAATAAATGTGATAACTTTCAATTCACTGATCTAAACTCTATGATATTAGATATCAAATTAACCAGAAAATCATTCGGAATCTGAATATAAAATAATATTTAACTTTTAATGGTTGGATTTCTTGCTTTATCCTAATTATTGCAGATCTTAATTAGGGTTGATTAGCATGAATACTTATATAAATTACATGTTTAGGGTGCCATTAGTTTCTTTATGATTAGTAGAATGAATATGCTAAATACTTTATTTTTTTGACCTTTGTATTTCAAATTATGCCCTAATCTTATTAAATCATGATTAGTGAAAATTAATGTTTTTAATCATTGAATATTAGCAAACTTAGTCTCTAATTTATTGTATGATTAAATAGAATTTATATGCAAGTGGTATGACATTCTGATGGTTAGATTTGTGATTAGGTGCTAATCTTTTTGAATTGGTATAGAGTTTGATTAACACTAATTACTTTCTATTTTTTTGAATTTTTTTGTTATTATGCTCCATAACAGTAAGGTAGATGTATTTAAGCTATATAGACCAATTTATGATATATAAATTGAATAGACCTAAATTTGAGAACTTAAATATCTTAATTAAACTTAAAAAGTCTTAAGACACAGATCAAGCCATTAAGACTTGATCTAAGTCTAAAACTATCACTAATAATACATCCTTAATCCACTAATTTAACATTTGACCTATGAATAAATACTTGATCTTAATTAGACAAGAGTAGGGGTTAAACCCTAATATATTTGATTAAGATCCAAACTCTTAAATCTTAATTAAATGACTTGATTATAAGATAATACAATTGACATTATTCCAATAATACAACTGATTTGTTTTTGATCTTAAGACATTGAACTAAAAATGATAAGGGTGACAAATAAGCCATGTGATTGAATAATCTGAATCTGAGCTTTGGATCCTTAATTTTTTTCTAAATAAGACTATTAGCATAAGATGATTAATAAAATTATATTGATTTAATAAACTGATCTAACTCTAATAATATCCTGGATTTGTCCCCATGATTTTAGAATAGCATATGATCAAGTGATCTAATCATCTGATCTAATCACTCTAAACCTAAATAATAAGTAAAACCTATAATTAGAAGTGAGAGTATGGGATCTCAACTATCTCACTATTAACTTGTATCTAAAATATTTAAACATCCTAATTAATGATATATTGAGGTAGGAAGAACCTTTAAAATTTGTTGAGGTAGAATCTTAGATGATCCTTTTACTTTAGAAGTTGATCTTACTAACTTGTGGTAGAACTCACATAAGCTACTTAGAGTAAACCCTTTTCCTTGTGGTAGAATCTTTTTTGAGTGATCTTTGATCACATTATTGCAGCCTTGTGTAGGATTCACCCATTTAGCATAAGGATGTATAGTCATGATAAATCCTTCTGAATAAATAGAATCACTGAACCCTGATTATTGGATGGTATAGTAGGGTATATTCATATTACTTGGATATTCCAGTTGTATTCAGGATTGGTTGATTCATCTTAGTAAAGATTATGTCCGTATTCTATCCTATGAGTTTAGTCGGATATAGTCTCACGTAGACTAAATCATTCAATCATAAGAGTGTTAAGATTATGGTATTTAGATTATTAGCTTGTTTGAATAAAAATCACCGTTGGGTGATGCCTCCTATCGAAGATCGCTTCCATAGGTGTGCTTCAAGCAAACTACGTGATCATAATCACCCTCCTTGGAACACTAAGTCTCAAATTTAACCAATTATCATATTAGAATCTAGGAGTCAGAATCCTTTTAGCAGGATTCTGCACAATGGAGACTTTGAATTCATTATCGATGTTTTAAAGTATTTATGGATTTCTGGATTTAACTAATGTAGGATAAAAACATGAGCATGAACATGAGCATAAGCATGATGTGTGAATTTCAGTGATGATATTTGAGTATTAGTGATGATTTATGGGTTACGGAATGTTGTATGAATTGACTAGGGAATTTTAGGATGCATCAGCATTATAGTAAACTGTGTTCCTAACTGGATGTATATGTACATTGGACCGTACGACTCATAGCCCTTCACTGATAATTTTGTTGCATATCTGTGGTATACTATGTTGTGGCATATTTGGATATGTTATCCTAGCGGTATATAGTACAGCATTGGACATTTTTACATTAGTTTCTGAGTATTTGAGGTTTTCACTTACTTTCAGCATTCAGCTTTAGGTTATTTTTACGTTGGTTTAGTCTTTACATTTTTGTGCCTCTACCACTTTTCTACAGTTTTGTTTACTTTACGGTCTATTTGCATTTACTTTAGTACTGCTTAGTTTAGTTGCGATGTGTTAGACTTCTTGTCTAATACGGGGTACTTTTGGGATCCGACAATTTGCTAGATCCCGAGCAGTTTATTGAGACAGGGCAGGAGGACTTACAGGAGATCCAGGAGGAGTACGTGGCACCTTAGCGGATCCATCTTCCACCTTTTACTTTACTATTTTTGCTTTCATTACTTTAGTTGAACCTTATTTCTGCATCATTTTAAATCAGTTTGTAATAATTCTGGATGCATTTTACTTTTCTTTTCTGAGATGAATGTTACTACTGTTCTATGATGAATATATTCTGGATGTTTTGATTTAGCTTCTGCACTCTATACTTAGTATTGTGATGTGATCAGCATACTGAAAATGCTGATATAGTGATAACATATATTGGATTCTGATTTAGTTTTTTTAAATTCAATGTACGTATTAGCCTAATACTTAAGGTAAGCACTACACTCCTATCTTAAGTATTGGCTCTTAACCTTGCTTTTAGGTTCAAGTCCGCAGCCTTCAGTGTAGCTCAGTCTTAACCTATTTGGGAAGAGGGTTATGTCTCCTCCCGAGTAGCGCAACCCTCCGCCGCTGATCTGATTATTGCGCACGGTGATGGGATGGGGCGCTACAGAACACCTACTAGATAATGTAATCTACAGCATCCTTACAGTAATTGTTATTACAGGAGCATAATATGTTATAAGTGTGGATGACCTGGTCACAACTTTTGGTAATGTTAAGCAACACATACAGTGGACAATTAGTGGATCACTCATCCTTCTCATATACAACGACAAGCACCCATACCATGTGAAAGGCAATAACTCACACCAGCAGTTAGACCAGGTTATGTACATATAGTTGTTCCAATGAAAAAGAGAGGTTCACCCATTGCTCATAAAGCACCAGCTGCTAATTAAAGGAGAAGACTAATTGCTCCCCAACAAACTTGTAATAGCCAAAACTTATACCATTTATTTGATTGTAAAGACCCACTAAAGTAGTAATAAGTGAAATTCTTAAATATCAAGGTACTTTTTTAGATAACAAATGGGAGCACTCCAAGGATGGATGACCTATTGGGAAGTTATCTTTTGAGAGTAAAACTACGAGGAATTTCAAGCCAAAGTGGACAATGCCTTGATGCTTAAGAATTTGGGTTATTATAAATGGAATCAGAGCATGCCATAGGGTGTCAAATATGAAGTAAGTTCTATATAGGGCAAAGTACTACTTCATGTGAACAGTCTCTTAAACTCAAGATGGTTAAGGTGCTATATTATTGTAGGTACTTCTTGAGCCTGTAGGAGTCACCTCTAGTCCTATCTATCAAATGGATGGTTCTTGGATTTGTGTGTTGGGGAGATTGTAAAGGCCCACTTAAGTAGTAATAAGTAAAACTATTAAATATTGAGGCACCTTTTTAGATAATAGTAGAGTTCCTGATAAGAACTTCAAAGTTAATCGTACTCATATGGGAGCACTCCCAGGATGGGTGACCTATTGGGAAGTTATCTTCTAAAAGTAAAATCATGAGGTATTTCAGGCTAAAGTGGATACTACCTTGGTACATAAGAATTCAGGTTATTACAAATGGTATCAGAGCAGGCCATAGGGCGCTAGATAGGAGCTAAGTGCCATAAAAGGCAAAGTATTACTTCATATGAGCAGCCTCTTGAACCCATGATGGTTAAGGTGGTGCATGATTGTGGGTACCTCTTGAGCCTATATGAGTCACCTCAAGTCCTATCTACCCAATGAATGGTTCTTGGATCTATGTGTGGTTACTGATGTGGACATCATTTAATTAAGTTGGGGAGATTGTAAAGACCCACTTAAGTAGTAATAAGTGAAACTCTTAAGTATTGAAGCACCTTTTTAGATAACAGTAGAGTTCTTGATAAGAACTCCAAAGTTAATCATGCTCATGTGGAATACATTCATTGATAATTTGAGAGTACAACACTTTCTATTTTATTAATTCGTTACATACCTACGCCCAACCCTTCCCAAGGAGGGTGTAGGCTGCCATTAATAAGAAAAGACAAAAACGTTTACAAGAACTAAAAAGCCATTGCATGGCTTTTAGAAGAAAGATGATAAGTTAGAAGGTAATATGATATAGGGAACTGATGTTGCATTCACCAGCTTGTCTTCCCTTCTCACTTCTCTTCTTTCTCGCATCTTGTACTATGTCTTATCTCCTTCAAAGCACAATATTTTCCTTCCATAGGATAGGGTGGAACTCTCCTACTCTATGCACTCCCAGGATGGGTGACTTGCTGGGAAGTTATCTTATGAGGGCAAAACTGTGAGAAATTTCAGGCCAAAGTGGATAATACCTTGGTGCTTAAGAATTTGAGTTACTCCAAAACTACACATGCAAGGATGTATACCCTCAGCTCAGTTATAGCCTCAGAAGATAATGAAGTGGTATCCGATACCACATCCTTTTTTTTTATAAATATCTTTCATATTATATTTAAATAAAGCATGAATTATCTTTTATTTTAAACCCCAAGCACCTTACATTTTAATGACAAATCTTGTGGCACATTATTTGACACTGGTGCAAGCCACTTGTTCATTTCATAAAGATTTGCCAAAACTCTTGAACTACCATATTATAACTTAGCTAAAGCCTTGAATATTGGGTTACCATCTGGTGCCCTTATGAGTGCACAAAATTGTTGCAATTGTAACATACCAATTAATGGCAAGGCATATGAAGTAAACCTGATAGTACTGCATATATTAAATTTTGACATCATTCTAGGAATGAATTAGCTCAGCAAGCATAAAGTTATGATTGATTGTCAAATAAAGAATGTCATTATCAAGGGTGAGAGCAAGCCTAAAGTATTTAAGGAAAATTAAGAATTTCAACATCTTTCATCTACCCTTCATAAGCAGAGAAATTAATTCAAAAGCGGTGTTGCATATATAGTCACAATGATGGGAGAAAAGATGAAAAAATTCCTTTAGTATACACTCAAATTCTATAGTAGTATGAAGATGTATTCCCTGATGAATTGCCTATATTACCACCAGTAAGAGAAATCAAATTCTTAATTGAGTTAGTTCCTGGCAATAGCAAAGGCACCTTATCGCATAACATCCAAAGAAATATAAGAGTTAAGTGAACAACTACAAGAGCTGATGAACAAAGGTTGTATTCGACAAAGCATGTCACCATGGGAAGCCTGAGTGCTCTTTGTAAGAAATAAAGACGGTTCGATATGAATGTGCATTGATTATCATGTACTCAACAAGGTAACTATTAAAAATAAGTACCCTCTACCATGTATTGATGATCTATTTGACCAATTAGCTGAAGCTAATATATTTTCCAAGATAGATCTAAGATTAGGCTATCATTAATTAAGAGTCAAAGAATAAGATATTTTGACAATAATATATATAACTCGCTACGGGCATTCTATGTTCATGGTCATGTCATTTGGTTTAACCAATGCTCCGTCCATCTTTATGGACTTAATACAAAGAATTCTTAGACTGTATTTGGATAAGTTTGTAATAGTATTTATCAATGATATTCTAATTTATTCTAAGAGCAAGGAAGAATATAAAAATCATCTAAGAACCATTCTGGAAACTCTAAGGCATCATTTGCTTTACGCCAAAAAAAGATAAGTGCCATTCAGAAATATCCCCAACCAAAGATTGTGACAGATATTCGCAGTTTTCTCGGTTTAGCTGGGTATTATCAAAAATTTGTTAAGGGATTTTTGCAAATAGCTGTACCTTTAACCAAATTAACATAGAAAGTAGTTCCATTCATTTGGAGTCAGCAATGCGATAACAACTGCCCCAGTACTAACAAGCGATAACAACTGCCCCAGTACTAACACTACCACAAGTGATAAGAAATTATCAAGTTTATACTAATGCTCCCATAGTATGGCTTGGATGTGTTCTCATGCAAGATAAGAAGGTAGTAGCATAAGTATATATGCAATTAAAAATTCATGAAAGGAACTACCCAGTGCATGACTTAGAATTGGATGCAATAGTATTTGCTTTAAAAATAAGGATGCACTACTTATATGGAGTGAGATGTGAGATTTTTACTGATCATCAAAGTTTAAAATATATTTTCACTCAAAAGTTGAATTGTCGACAACGATGATGGTGGAATTGATCAGCGACTACGACTTAGACATATAATATCATCCTAGTAAGGCTAATGTCGTAGCTAATGCCCTCAGCAAAAAAAGCGAACCTAAATACTATAATGGTAAGTCCATTAATGGAAGAATGCAGAAAGTTAGGCATAAAGTATATTAATAGATAGCAGTTAAATAATTTAGTTAAAAATAATACTACATAGCGTACATTTATGCAGTGCATAACAATTGCCCAAGAGAGTGATAAGGGATAGTTCAAGTTAAAAGCAGACATCAAAATGATCACATAATAGACTTACATCTGCATAAAGGATTTTATATTTATCATAGAAAAATGATTTATACATTAGGAATCAAATTCTAACTAAAGCTCACAACTTAGGGTACACAATTCACCCTAAAAATGATATAATGTATAGGGATTTGGAAGAGATCTTTTGGTGTCTTGGACTAAAGAAAGATGTAGCTGAATACGTCGCTAAATGTCATATCTACAATTTAGTAAAGGCAGAACATCAAATACCAAGTGGACTATTACATCCATTAGATATCCCTAAAATTATTGTCTTGAACCGTGAAGGCAGATTTACCTCCCATTTTTGGAAAGCAGTACATCAAGATTTTGGGTTAATATTTTCTATGATTATAGCATTTCACCCTCAAACAAAATGTCAGGCTAAGAGAGTAAACCAAGTACTTGAAGATCTTCTTGAATTACGCATATTTAACTTTGGCAGTAGTTGGGAAGATCACCTTCTATTAGTGGAATTTGCATACAACAACAGCTATCAATCTTGTATTGGAATGGCCTCATATGAAGCTCTGTATGGTAAAAAATGTAGCATGCCATTGGCCTGGATTGAAGTAAGAGATGTTCAGTTATATGTATTTGATATAGTTGAGGAGACCAATAAGAAAATTCATTTAATAAAGAGCAGGATTGCTACAGCTCAAGATCGATAAAAAAAATATCATGATCCTAAGCATCAAACTCCAAAATTTCAAGTAGGAGATTATGCCTATATAAAAGTAAACCCAATAAGAGGAGTTCACAAGTTTGGCATAGAAGGGATGTTAAGTCTAAGATAAGTTGAACCCTTCAAAATAATCGCAAAAATTGGAGATGTCTCTTATAAGCTTAAACTACTAGGCAATTGTTTTGTCATTCACAACGTATTCCACATTTCTTCATTATGAAGGTGTCTACAAAAATCGTTCCAGCAAGTGTCTATCCCTTCAATCAACCTCCAACATGATCTAACTTACAAAGAAGAATAATTCAAAATATTGGGTTCAGATAATCAGATATTACGAAGTTGCCACATCCTAATGGTTATAGTACAATGGAAGAATTCATCATAAGAAGAAGCCACTTGGGAAAGATAAGACTCCATGAGGAAGTATTACCAAACACTATTTATATGTAAGGTATTATTCCCACCCATAAATAAGTTTTGTTTGTGTGATGTCGATGATGACATCATTTTTAAGTAAGGGAGTTAGTAACAGCCCAAGTCATTACTAGGATAATTAGGACTAAACTCAACTCAAACTCAGGATCCTGGGTGTCTTTAAAATTAAGAAAAACTAAAAATACCATTGGATAGAATATATTTTGATAATCATAATGCCTAAGTTTGAGAGCAATCTGGATAATGAATACTCCTAAATTAATTTTTCAATTATTTAAATTCAGTAAATTAGGAAAATTAAATATAAGGTCCAAATTCAGTGATTTTAGTGTCGTTAGATTAAGAATATTATAAAAAGGCTACAGAAAAGGTTTCATCAAATTTAGAACTTTAGATTGACCATAATTAATTTTTAAAGTTTTTATCATTAGCAATTAATAAAAAATAAAATATTGCTCCAAATTGAAATTTTTTTTATACGAGTGTATTTTTCTCATCATGATATACCTCCGTATCAAGTTTAGTTATTTTTGGAAAAGAATTGGAAGAAAGAGAAAGAGGAGAGAGAAAGAAAGGCTAAGAAGGAGAAAGAGAATATCAAATTGAACGCTCTAACAATTAGAACAAATTTTCTCTTATCCATCTCATCCAAATAATGCATGAGAGAGAAAATAAATAATTAATTAAAAAACGTTTATAAATACACCCTCACCCCCTTCCCATTCTCCTCACTTCCCCCACCCCACTTCCTTCTCTTCCCCCACTCCCCTCCCCCACTCCTCTCACCTCCATTTCTTCCCTCTCTTTCTCGGCCATCACCGATTCCCCTCGTCAACCTCTAGTAAAGCCTCATGAATATTAATATATAGCAAGAAATAAAAAAGAAATGAAATATTTTTTATTCTTTTCATTTCTTCTTCTTCTTTTAATAATAATAATAATATTATTATTAATTTTAATATTATTACTATTATTATTATATTTTCATTTCTATCATTTTCTTTTTTCTATATATATATATATATATATATAATTTATGCAACTTTCATTTCTGTCATTTTTTTATATATGTATACATTCTCTAATTTCTGCAATATTCATTTCTGTCATTTTCCTTTTTTTCTATATATGCATATATTTTCTAATTTCTGTAACTTTTATTTCTGTTATTTTTTTTTATATGTATATTTTTCTAATTTATAGAACTTTCATTTCTGTTATTTTTCTTTTTATATATATGTGTATATTTTTTAATTTCTGTAACTTTCATTTCTATCATTTTCTTTTTTTTTCTATATATGTATATATTTATTAATTTCTGTAACTTTCATTTTTATAATTTTCTTTTTATATATATATATATTTTTTTTTTTTTTAATTTCTACAACTTTCATTTCTGTCATTTTCCTTTTTTTCTATATATGTATATATTTTCTAATTTCTGCAACTTTTATTTGTGTCATTTTTTTTCTATATAAGCATATATTTCCTAATTTTCGTAACTTTCATTTCTGTTATTTTCTTTTTTTTATATATATGTATATATTTCTTAATTTCTATAACTATTGTTTCTGTCATTTTTTTTATATAAATATATTATCTAATTTCTGCAACTTTCATTTATGTCATTTTCTTTTTTATTTAATATATATATATATATATATATATTACTTATAATAAAAAAAATTATTATTTTTAATATATAAAGATAAATAACCAAGATAATATTAATATTGATATTTTTACTAAGATAAAATGAAGAGTATTATTCTTTTATTTAATTATTTTATCAGCAGCATTTGCTTCGTTATTAAGCTTTAAACCAATTTGATATATTTATATGAGATTTTGTGCTCATAACATGAAATAAATGATTAGAAATTAGTATCATAAGTTCATTCAAGTTGATCTCAAGTCTGTATAGACAATACATTAGGCCAGAGCGTGCTGATATTTAGAGAAATAAGGAGACCTGCACATAGCTTTTGAGAGGGAATGTGTAGTTAGTCAGGAACCCACATCTCAAATAATTAGATAAACGTATCTAACTCCTCGATTATTATGTAGCTTTGTCCAATAACATAAATATTATATATTGCTGTATTTTGTTTCAGAATGAGCACATATTTTAAATATGTATATTGCATTCATAATCATAAGCATATCATACTTAAATATCACAATTTATTTATATATGCTTCTCATACAGAATAATATCGCCTAAATGTAAATTTTGATATCCTACAAACCTCACCTATACCTTTGTGTCAATTAAATATTTTCATTTCTTTTCTTTTTTTTGGTTCTCCCTGTTATATATATATATATATATATATATATATATATATATATATATATATATATGGCAGTTTAGGAACAATCTCCAGGTCAAGCCTTTGAGGAGGAGCTGATACATGATGGAACAACTTAGACGCTAATTTTCCTAAAGTTTTAAATTTTTGCTTAAAGTGTAACATATTTTATAAGGCATTTATTATCTTTGTAATGAATTTTTTTTTTTTATTATTCTGGTATTTCTGAATATTGCAATAAATATGAAAGTGTGTACTTTATATGCCTCTAAATATACTGCTATAATAAACCCTGATATGATCCTGGGGAGTGAGCACCTAATACAGTATTAGCTATGCTGACCTAGCGGTGGGTCGCCACAAAAGCATTCACCGATCTATGTGATGCTCTAAGTTCTAGCTTTCATCTCCTTAGCAGAGATGAGGGATATTTTTACTTTTGGTCGGGCCTGGCCCAACCCGCATAAAGGACTCTTCTCACTGCATTTTCCATGGCGGCTGAGTGGTTGGGCTCCACTGCTATTATCAGTGATCGAACCCTAGGGCCCGTGCTGACTGCATGTGGGTCACGCCTTCAGTGCACTGTATCTATCTCGTGGGGCCCACGCCTTCAATCCATGCACGCTGTATGAATTGAAAAATTTAATTAAATTAATTTGTTGAATTTAATTAAATTAAATAAGTTAATTTCGAACATTTAATTGTTCATATCTTTTAATCCATTCATCCAAACGTATTCAATATATATGCCATTTTAATCAGCAAAATTCCAGAAATATTATGGCCGTGACAAATCTCCATTTGGATGAGTACTTAGCTTAGTGACTTTTGGGACCCTCTTAAGTAGTTCAAAACTCTATAAGAACTTCAAATACTCATATCTTTGCTCTTCTAGCTCCAATCAAAGCCAATACATGTCTTATATTAATTAGGAGAATTCTAAGAATTTCTTGGTAGTATTAATTTTGCTGTTAGGTTCATATTTTAACTAATGACTTTTTGGTCTTAATTTTCCTATTAAGTCCTAAATCTACATTAGGCTATAAATTATTCATTTGGACACCAAATTAGGCCACCAATATACTATTATGATCAAGAGAACCTAAGCATTAATAAATTGCAAAAATATTTAGGTTTTGGTAATTAGATTTCCTAATTAGCCCTAATTACCCCAAATCTTAAATACTGCATAGCTTAATTAAATGGAGTCCAAATTGGGTCTACTCCCAGTCATTTTGTTTAGTATGATATACGAAAGTTATAGCCACTGAGTTTACTAACTTTGAGCATAATTTGAGAAAGTCATGTTTTTAAACCTTTCCCTAAACACCATAATTTACATAATTGAACCCTAAGCTTGTTTTGGCCATAACTTGGCCAATTGACCTCAGAATTTTGTGATCTTAGACTTTATAAAATTCTTAGACAGTAAAAAACAATAGTATAACTGAATTTTTTATTTTCCTAGGTAAAATTACAAATTTTTACGTAATGAGCTAAATCCTTAATTTGAGCTCATGAGGCATAATCCTTGTTTGATTTGAGTGTACTTACTGTCTATCTTCATATTAGACAGTAAGTAACCATTTGGAATTAATAAATTTCAATTTGGAACCATAAATCAAAAAGTAGCATTTTAAACTCTTAAGTAGGGGCAAAATGGTCATTTTTTCCAAATTTAGGTTTAAGTATTCTTAAGCCTTTAAAAGCTAATCTAATCCCTAAAATTAGTAAGGAAATTGAATTTTAATAAATTTTTAGAAATTCTAGACTTATTGATTTAGTGTTTTAAGAAAAATCCTAAATTTCACTTGAAATTCCTTAAGTTTTGAGTTATGCTTCATAAGGTGAATTTAATCCATCTTATGGCTTTCATAAGTTAATTACATCAGAAAAATATATATAATTAAGATCAATTAACCTCAATGCTTAAATTTTCATTTATTTGTTAAGGTCTTCTTCCTTAAGAATTAGAAATACAAATTAGGTTAGATTTCATTCATTGAGTAAATGGGTTATTCAATGGATGAAACCTTAGTTTTATAGCTTTCTAGAACTTAATCCTTTATTTATGATTATTTTATATTTTAACTTTAGTCTAAGTTTAGATATCCATCTTATTAAGTTTAATTTTTCTTAATAAAATAACCTTAAATTATAGTTTATGAGAATTGATATTTAACCCTTAGCCTATAGTATCACTTATTGGATTAAGTGGCTAAACTCCAATATTTGAAGTTTAACTCTTAATTCCTCAATCTTGATTTATATTAATAAAAATTGGCTTGAGATTAATTAAATTCATCAATTAGGATGTTGATTTATTATTCAACTTAAGTGAACATCACTGATTGAATTATAATAGAACTTGATTAGTTCTAATTGGTTTAAACTTTATAGGACCAATATTTTGAGTTTACACTGGATAGTAGGATATTTGAGATCCTGAGCTTGTATAATCTCAGATTAGTTAGAACAAATTAAATTAGAAAAATAAATAATATCATAAAGTTTTGTGTAGTACAATTTATACATTGTCTTGTATGCTTTGCTTCCTTATTTTGGACCTTTATATTTGTGACAAAATAGGTGAAACATAGAATATTTGATGAATGTTCTATGTTAGATTTAAAAATTAAATAAGACATATTAATGAATAATTGAATTAAGAGAAAATAAAGATGTATCCATATATTTATATAACATTTAAGTGGAATATGTCATACTTAGTTTAGCTATACAGTATTGTTTCACATATTGAGATTTCAGATGCAGTTCAGAGCCCAGGCATTAGTTTCTTGGAGGATATATATATATATATATATATATATATATATATATATATATATATATATATATATATATATATATATATTTATTTATAATTTTTTTTTTTTTTTTTTTTTGAGATGATGATATTTTCCAGGTGTTTGATCTTGGATGATGATATGCATATTTTCAATGGACCTATTGATCTAGGCATTAGTGTCCAGGATGCTTCAAAAGATTTATATAATGGCTATATGAGCCACCTATATATTTTATGATAGGTCTATATAAGCATATTTCAAATAATGAGATAGCATTTTCTTCATATATATTCAGTTTAGTATTATTTTCAGCATTTATGCAGCACTTAAATAATATATATATATACATATATAAATATATATATATATATATGCAGTATTTCCAGCAATTTTAAATATTTAAATGCTCAACAATTTTTATTTCATATGAAAGTATGCTAGGATGTTAAATTTACTTTAGCCTTATTTATATTTCATATTATTCTTTTGTGGGGCCCCGCACTCTCCGTGATCATACTAATACTAAAATTAACATAATTACGGAGAATACGGTCCCCGCATGACAACCCTCCCAGCCATGGTCGAGTCAGGTATAAACTTGACCCGCTTTAGCTAAGAGGCTTGCCACCTGGAACTAGAGGTCAAGCATCAAAATATCAAAGTTACGGAAGTAGATAAGAGTATAACATTCATATCATAGCATGGTAAAAGAAAGAAAAGATAGTAACTCAGCTCAATATGAAGATGCAAAAAAAGAAATACATTCAAAAAATTTAATTATCACAAACAAGCTTAATGAAAGGGAACTCTCTCATCCTCACAAGCAAAAACAAAAACTAGCTAAGTCTCTATCATAAGAAGATCCTCCTCATGACTTTACTCCTCATCTGAAGCAACCTCAACAAACAGATCTAAATATGATATTATCGGTATCACAATACCAGAGCCCCTACCAAGAAAGAGAAAACTTACAGTTAGATAAATTGTCTAAGTACATTTTAGGCTGATTAAATGAGACTAAAGATTCAAGATATCATATTTACTAAGCATGCAAGTATTTAGGGTGCAATAAGCTACAGAAACAGGATAATTATAAACTAAGCATTTATAACTTAAACAAAACAAGTTATGTAAATTAATATACCTCAACCTAAAGCTGCAACCAAGGTTAGGCAGTAAATATATAAATATATATATAATAACTGAAAAAAAAACTGAAAGTAAATGCATCCTATCATATTTATGATCAAATAAACACGTGCTAAATTGAATAAAGAAAATATGTACTGAAACATAAAAGAACTGAAATAAAGACATCCTAACACATGCATGTACAAAATTGAAAAGCACTGAACTGAAATAACTATATTGAAAGGAATTAAAAATAAACTGTGAATATAAAATATGCATAATTGATAATATATGTAACTTGGCTAACTGAAGCGATTGAACTGAAAAAGATTTTAACAATACCATCCTAGCCAACTATAGATCTAGGCCTGGTTAGACTTAAAAGATCATAACAGAGAATTATATGTATAAGCTAGTACTTCCATGATAGAAACGGGCTAAATGAAGCTACTGAACTGAAAAGTCTAACGAAAACTATCTTAGCCAACCATAGAGCTAGGCATGGTTAGACTTAAAGAAATAGACGAATACCATCCTAGCTAATCATAGAGCTAGGCCTGGCCTGTTCTATTATAAAAGTATTGAACTGAAGAGGTAGACTAAATAAAATACACTCTACTTAGCTGAGCACTAAAAACTGAATGAACTGAATACACTAAATAAACTGAACAACTGGTGTAAGTAATGAGGTATTATACATTCAAGACTGATATAGGATATTCATCAAAATATCCCATGTTCAGCTATCATGTCCAAGGTATAAAGCTCAAAATACAAGGTATGCGAAGTAATAATAATCAAAGTGAGTTAAAGATTCAACTAAATATATGTGATATCTGTTGTTATATACTATAATTTATTCTATCTAATCTGAGATAGTACAAGCTTAGGATCTCTAATATCCATCTATCCAGTACAAACCCAGATTTATGACCTTACAATTAACATTAGAACTTAACAAGTTCTAATTTATAATCAGAATGATGACTACAAAGGTTAATCAATAACTTAATTATTGTATTTTAATAGCGCAAACTCAATCTTGATTATGTTGATCAAGATTTAAGAATTCTGGATTCAAACTTCAGATTGGGGTTTAAACCTGAATTCTAGGTATTAATCTTCTAAGGATCTAAGGGTTCACACCCACACATATCATAAAGGTAGAGGATCTTAGAAGCTAACAGATTAAAGAAACTATGATCTTATAGAAAGGCTAAATCTAACTATCATAAGATAAAATAATTAAACAAAAACTTAAGAATCTAAGATTTAAGCTCAATCTAAAAAATAATCTCATTATTCTATAGATTGAGTCAACCTAAACCCACTACAAGAACTTTAAAAGATTCAAATAATTAAGAATTTCAAGAATAGAATGATTCAATTCAAACTAGATTTATAAAATGATGAACTTCTAAGAATTTAAGATCTTAAGGTTAAGACTATAAATCACATGAATTATTATAAGGCTTAAGACCTTATAGTTTACTAGTTTAGACACAAATGTTAAATCATAATGAGTTGAATGAATTCATGCAGATTAATAAATGCCAAAACAAGAAGTTCAATTTAGATCAGCCTTCCTTTGAGGCTAATTAAGGTTGATTAAGGTCAAAATCAATATTGCCTTAAGAAATCTAAATCACATAATAAATTAACAATGTTAATTGGAAAATGAATGCTACCTTTAACTAATTATGAACTACAGCAATTGGTACTTTAATTAACAACTCAAAAAATTCTGAATTTAAATTTAGTTAAGTAAATAAGTTTTTAAGCATTTTAAGCATGGATTTAAAAATCACCTCTACATTTATTCAATGCATAATTTCATTATAATATACTTTTGCATTATTTAAAAATTATCTCTATATTTAAAATATGAAAAATATGAAATTTGGGCAAAACTAGGCAGTTCTACGCGTTATGGCACGCAGCAGCGCTTTCAGGCAATGCGATGCACTGTAGCACATACTGGCTGAGAGCCAGGTGCTACAGCATGCTACGACGCTAGATGATCTGAGACCTTGGTGCTACGGTGCACTGTAGCGCCCCCTGGCCGAGAGCTAGGTGCTACATCGTGCAGTGGTGCCAGAATTCCAGATACTCAGGCGCTGCGGCATGCTGGAGTGCTCCCTTACTGAGAGCCAAGCGCTACGGTGGCGTGCTGTAGCACTTTTAGGTGCTACGATGCCAAATTTTTTGAGATCTGGGTGCTTCGACACGCTGTAGCACCCCCTGGCCGAGAGCTAGGCGCTACGACGCGCAGTCGCGCGCCACGTGGTGCGACAACATAGTAAACTTAGGATGCGAGCTCTACGGCGCGCTGTTACGCCTCCTAGATGAGAGCCAGGTGCTACAGTGCATTGTAGTGCTCGCCGGTGATTTTGCCTTTGCAAAAACTGAATCATGTCCCCTTTGGCACCCAAATACTCTTGATTTAGGGCACCTCAAGTGCGGTGCCATATACCGATGGAAATATATTTTCGAGACCTTTTTATTGATACCATAATAGACACAAAACAATTATTTTAATAATGCAAATCATGAAGCTAAAAGTCCAGGTATACATAAATCTTATTTATAGAACTGATCATCTACCCTAAAATTTACAATCTTTATGAGCTATAATGAACTCCATATCTCAACCACAGGTTCTTAAGGATGTGTAATAAGCATAAGAACAAAATGAAGTAGCAATTAGATCAAACCAATGGGGGAAATGGGTGGTACCTTGGCTTGGAAATGGAAGTTTCTTCTAGAGATCCTTGGGAGCTTGAGAGCTTAAGAGTTCCTTTAGCAGCTTAAGAAAAATGGAGAATGAAGGCTGATGGGGATAGGTTTAAGAAGAAGGAAGGCATGGATTTTGATGGGATGAGCTTGAGTCATCTCATCACAAGAATGGGGGAGAAGGAGAGGGGCTTCCTGCATGCATAAGGGAGAAAAGCGGTATGCAGGAAAAGAAAGAAGAGGCAGTGGGTCCCAGCTCAAAAAAAGTGATTTTGATAATTTTAATTTAATTTATTTAATTAATGCTTTAAAAATCAAATTGATAGATGAGCACCAAAAAATCCCAAAAATTCACCCCTAGTTAATTTGGGGATGAGAAACTCAATGGTGAAATCGGATTTTAATTTTGGAGATCAATTTATTTATCCCAATTTTTGGGGTATTTAAATATATTAAAATATTCACAAAAATCTGACGACTTCCAAATACTTTCAAAACATCACCCCTAGCTAATTTGGGGGTGACGAGCACAATGGCAAAGTCGAATTTTGATTCCAACGATTATTTAATTATTCTATATTTTGGGGTATTTAAATATATTTAAATATTCGAGAAAAAATTCGACGACTTCCAAACACTTTCAAAACATCACCCCTAGCTAATTTGGGGGGTAGCGAGCACAATGGCGAAGTCGAATTTTGATTTTGAGGTCAAATTAAATATCTCAATTTTCTAATTAATTTAAATATTATTAAATATTTCTAATATTGGATTGAGCTACGAATCGCTCCAAAATTTTAAGGTTTGGTTCTAATGACCAGATAAGCTTGATGGAATGACAATTAGGATGCGATTAAGCTACAAATTTAGCTAAGTAACAATATAGGGCTGTTGCATCATTAAACCAGCATGAGTGGATTGATCATATTTACTTAGTACATTTCTTGCATTTAGTAACTTTTATATATGCATTGTTTAGCCATTTTTATAGCTTTGGGTTAAGGTATGTTTGCTTACATCACGCTTTGTTTAAAGTTATAATTAAATAATTACAACTTTTATCCTTTTTCATTTGATTGCTTTGTTGCTCCTAAAATGCTTAGGTTATTTGTGATATCATAAAATGCAAATAATGTTAGCCTAAAATATACTTAGATAATATATCTAACCAGTTTTTTTCACTTTCTTTGGCTGGGGCCCAGTCATTATGAAGCTGACAATAGCAGCTTTTGATCATCTGGAGGAGTTAATTGTAGCGCCCACCTCGTCGCCGTGCGTAAAGAGGTAAAATCATAAATTCAGCGGCGGAGCGGTGCGCCACTTGGGGAGGAATATCCCATCTCCCCGAAATAGCTAAAAGCACCAAACCCATCTGAAGGGTTGCTGACTCAACCTCAAGGAGGGTTGAGAGCTAATACTTAAGATAAGAGTAGTATCCTTGTCCTAAGTATTAGTTAAATATATATATTAGATTTATCATATAATAGGAATCCAATATATATATATATATATAAGATGTCAGCATTTCTAGTATACTGATCACATCACAATACTAAGTATAAGTAGTATATAATAGAGTACGGAAGCTTAAAGCAAACATCCAGAAAATATTCATCATAGAAGTTGTATGAAAACATTCATCTCAGAAAGGAAAAAGAAAATACATCCAGAATTATTACAAACAGCTTACTAAAATAGGAATAAAACTAAGTACTGAACTAAAAATACTAAGCAAAAAATAAAACTGGAGGAGAGTCCACTAGTGGTCCACTAGCTCCTCCTGAATCTCCTGGGTATCCTCCTGACCTGGCTCAATATACTGCTCAGGATCTAGCAAATTGCCGAATCCCAAAAGTACCCCATGTTAGACAATAAGTTTAATACATCGAAACTAATCTAACAGTTCAAATTATTCATTTAACATTTACATATTATAATTAAATCTGCAAAAATACTGAAAAGTAACTGAAAGTACAAAATTGTATAAGATTGTACAAAACTGAAGGAAGGTAAAGTAAAACTGAACTGTAATTGAATACTAAAAATAAATTAAAATAGTACTGAATCTGAAATGAATAATCGTCTATAAAATTATGCTATATGTCACTGAAACTATGCATCTGAATATGCCACAACATTGTATGCTATTGATATGCAGCCATAATATCACTGAACTGCTATCAGTAGTACGGTCCAATGTATACATACATCTAGTTGGGAATATCATTTACTGATGATGCCGATGCATCCTAAAATTCCTCAGTCAATGTATGCAACATTCCATAACCCATAAATCATCACTGATGCTCATACATCATTCTGATACTCGCACACCTTGCTTATGCATATGCTCATGCTTATGAGATAAATCCAAAATCCAGAAAATGCTTGAAATCTGTTAATAAATTCAATGTCTCAATTCTGCAGAATCCTGCTAAAAGGATTCTGACTCCTAAGATTCTAACTATGGTAATTTGTTAAAGTTGAGAGTTTACTTGAAAATCATTAGCTAGAATGATTGTATGCACATATTTAGCATGTTTTCAAGAAAGATGGATTTAACCATTAGCTTGTTTAAACTATACTTATCGAAGCGCACTACGATAGGAGGCAAAACTCGGTCACAGTTTACATCTCAAGCTAAGCCGTTAAACATCATAATTATAAGAATACTTAGTGGTCTACGCAAAGTGACTTAAGATACTTAGTTTGCTCAAACTGCACTTATTGCAGCGCACTACGATAGGAGGCAGAACTCAGTCGCAATTTATATCTCAAACTAAGGATCTTGTTCACTAATTGTAACACTATTAGTCTTGGGAGATTTACTCTAATGGGACTGTATTCAGCTAATCCCGTAGGATAGCACCTGGTCATAAGTCCACATTAGAGTGAATCAACCAATCCTGAATATTACTGAATTAATCCAGTAATATAGGTATACCCTACTATACCCAACCAATAATCTGAGTTCATCATATTCTATTTAATCGACAAGGGTTTATCAAATCTATTAATCCTTACTCTAAGTAAGTATATCCTACACAAGGCTCGAAGGATGTGATCAAAGGATCACACAACATAGGTTGCTACCATAAGGAATGAGCCACAATCAAAGTACTTTAGGTGATTCCTACCATAAGGTATCAAGTTCAACTCCTAAAGTTATGAAGGATCAACTAGGTTTCTATCTTAATAAGTTAAGAAAGTCCTTCCTACCTCAATGTATCATTAGTTAAGGTCCTTAACCATTTTAATGAAGAATCCTATAGTAAGACCCTTAAGATCTCACTTCTCTACTTCTTAAGGTTTACTTGTTATACTTAGGTTAAGGTGATCAGATCAGATGATTAAAATTCATTTGATCCTTTCCTATTCTACAATCATGGGATAAAATCAAAGATCTTTTTGGAGTTGGATCATTGCATAAATCATTATAATTTTATTTCCATCTTATGCTAATTGTCTTATATAAAAGAAAATCAAAGATCTAAAGTTTAGATTCAGATGGTCTAATCACACATATTCAATATTAACCCTAGCACTTCTAATTCAATGATTTAAGATTAATATCAAATTATGTGCATTATTGGAATAATGCCAATTGAATTGTCTTTCAATCAAGTTAATTAATTAAGTGATTAAAGTTTAGATCTTAATCAAGATAAGCTAGGGTTTAACCCCTAACCATACTATCATTAAGACCGATGTTAATTTAAAGATGACAAATCAATATATTATTAGCACATTAATGATGTCAAATTTAGGTTTGGATTAAGTACCATCTACTTAATCAAGTTATCAAGATTCTTGCGTGCAGTTGTAATTTAATGTCAATTAAGTGCACTTAACTGTCCAAATAATGTTTATAGTTCTCTAACATACATCCTAAAAAAATCATAAAAGCATATAAATGGAAAGATGATATAAAATAAAAAGGTAATTATTGCTAATCAAATCCTAAAACAAGCAAAGGGATTAGCACTTAATCAAAATTCTAAAAGATCTAAGTTTCATGCCATTTAGGTTATTAAGGTTTACTTATTAAATACATGCTTTTAAGGATTCTATTACTTAGCATTTGGCATGACATACACTTAAAGTACATAGCAGATTGTTGAGCACATTAAGAATGGCAAAGTTTCAAATTTAATTTCAACATAGAATTTTATGTAATGTTCAATTTGATATAACTTAGCCCCACTAGGGTCCTAGGGACCTTAAAATATTAAAACAGTGAAGTTTTGGCCATTTCAGCCAAAACTGGGCCCTTATTAGAAAATTCTGGGAATTTTGCAAGATTGGGCATTGCAGAGCGCTAGAGCGCGCTGTAGCGCTTTCAGCGCGGTAGTCCCTTTCGCGCGGCAGCGCGCTGTAGCACTTTTCGCGCGGCAGCACGCGGTAGTGTTTTTAGCGTGGCAGCGCGCTGTAGCTATTTTAATGCTGGGTGCGCGCAGCCCGCTGCGGCGCGCTATAGACGAAAAGCTATCAATGCAAAGGTATTTCCGATACATTTCCATCGACACCAAAATCGGCACAAACGGAACATTTTACTATACGAAAAATATGGATGAATGACAGGGTGTGCAAAATAAACAAAAATAGAGCAGATTTTTGTGAAGCTTTTAAGAGTCATAATGGCTTACATACATGCTCATGGACTTCCAAAGCTACATTCCAACATTATAACAACATGAGAAAGATAAGGAGAGGAGCAAAGGGGTGCCTTAGCCTTGCAAGTGGGAGAGGAGGAAGGAACCTTTGCTTCCTTCGACTTTGGAGAGGAGCTTCTTCTTCAAGGTGCAGCAATGGAGGAGGAGGGAAGAAAATTTCAGCAAGCCAAGAAGGAGGGCTGTGCTCTCCTTTTAAAGGAGGAGAATGAGATGGAGTAGGAGAGTAGGGAGCCATCATGAGCCTAGGGGAGGGCTCATCATGGTTGCACTTAAGAGGCATGGGGAGGGAAATGGCCAGCCGACTTGTAAGGGGAGGCTCTTAGCCAAAGTAATAAAAATTTGGGGAAATTGCAAATGAGGGGCTAAATAATTAACTATTTTCTTTCCTTAAATATTTAGAAAATTTGGATTTTTGAAACGTGCTCCAAAAATTCTCAAAAAGTCACCCCTAGCTAATTTGGGGGTGGGGAATTCAACAGCAGAGTCAGATTTTGATTCTGACGACTATTTAATTATCCTATTTTTAGCTCATTTAATTATATTAAAATATTAGCGAAAATTCGATGACTTCCAAATGTGTCCAAAATATCACCCCTAGCTAATTTGGGGGTGACGATCACAATGGTGAAGTTGGATTTTGATTTTGAGGTCAAAATAAATACTTTAATTTTCTAATTAATTAAATATTAAAATATTTAAAAATATTAGATTTAGCTCTGTATTGCTCCAAACCTTCGGGGTTTAGTTATAATGACTAGATGAACTTAATGGAATGATGATTACGATACGATTATGATAAAATTAAGCTGGGTAACAGCCTTGTGTTGTTATATTAATGCCTGAAGAGGATTAGTTCCAGGAGGATGAGTTTCTTAGAGCAAGCAGCCTGAGTTTAGGTTACTTTTATTTTAAGTGTGGATGAGAGTTCTTTCGTTATGCTTATATTTCAATTTAAAAGTGTAATAATACAGGTAATTGTGTATTTTCCTTTATTGCTACTTTATTTTGAGCTAGATGTTATTCTATCTTATATTATGGATGTATGGATGTTAAAATTTGATATTCTTCTGCACTATGATATTCCTATATGCTCACTTAGTGAATGTTTCAGTTGATATATAATGCACATCCTTCCCTTATTAGTGGATTAGGAATTAAAACATAGTCTAATGGTAAGTGAGGGATTGTCCCATGATGACCACCACCTAATCCTAGTTCATTAAGAGGCAGCCACCACAGTAGTTCAGAAATGCTTCTTGATGCTTATGCTTATGCAATTTATGCCAAATACTTTCAAATTAATATGATTCTTAAATTATCAAAAAGTAAAAATTAAACCAAAGTAAAATGTTCAATTTTGATTATTAAATTGTACATTCTGATTATCTTAACAAGAACATTTTACTAAAGCTACTTTCAATCAAAAATTTAATCATGTGTTACCAGAAACCAGATTTGCTCAATTTAACTAAAATCTTATAACATTCTAAGATATTATATGATGGAAGTGTATATACATAATTAGTATGTTCTTAAGAAAGGTAACTTGGAACATTTAGTTTGTTTAACTACACTTATCAATGTGCACAAAGATAAGGAGACAAAACTCTTTTATAGCTTATTCTTTCAAACTAAGCTGTTTAATACCCCACTTAATACATGACTTAGTGTATGTCCCAAAAATGGTGACTTAAAATACTTAGTTTGTTAAACTGCACTTATCAATGCGCAGAAAGATAAGGGGACGAAATCCTTTTACAGTTATTCTCTCAAACTAAGATGTTCAATACCTCAAAGGAAATTTAGACTAAAGAATCCATCTCAATTGTAGTAGGTTATACACAAATGGCTCCAAGAAAAATGACATATATTTCCTTCAATTTAGGATATCTACCACAAAAGATAACTTCAATCTAAATCTCTTCAGGTTATCCTACCACAGGGCATAGGATCAATCACCTAAGGTTGTTATGGTTCATATGAGGTCCTACCTCAAAATAAGACAATAAGGCATCTTCCTACCTCAAAAGTAAATTGATTAAAGGTATAATACTTACTTTAGCTTAAGATTATTATTGAACCTTAAGGATCTATAGCTTATGATTATTGCATCTAAATCTATATTTAACATGAGTTAATTATAAATCAAGTAGTGTAATTACATGAAATTTATAAGTTCAATCATTAATTTAGATGCAAAATCAAGTATGCTTATCTTTTAAATTTGTATATTAATCACAAGCTCTTTTTAAGTTATGGGATAAAATTATAAAATTATTAAAGGAAATGAAACTCACAGTTAAGATAAGGAAATCACATTATCATCTGCGAGACTTAATTCATACTAGTCTAAGAGCACGTGATAAATTAGCAAGGCAAACTATAAAATGAAGCAAATCTTTACTAATTAAGATATAAAGTAATTAGTACTTATTAGCAATTAAAAATTTAGAATTTAAATCTAACTGACCAAAATTAATTTCTAAGCATCGTAATAATTCATCACAATATTTCAAACCTAAGATTACATATTTCAAACCACATAAAGAATCTATTAAATTAATAGAGTTATCCTAGGCTCTAGAAAACAATAAACTATTGATTCAATATATATAATCGAAAGAGAAGACCTATAAGAGCAAGTTTTCCATGCAAGCCCATGTTCAGAAGGTACATCATAAATAATGGATTTCTTACTTAGCCACTTCTATAGTTGAAAAATGCATAATTTTGCCAAAACCAGACATTATTTTAGTGTATATTTATATTTTAGGGTTCTGGAGTCGACAGAATACAAAAAATTAGAAATTTGTGCAAAATAGGGCATTATAGCATGCTATGGCGCACTGTGGTACACTACGGCCCATAGTAGTGCCCTTTGGCCGAGAGTTAGATGTTGTGGCACGCTGCGGCGTGCTACAGTGCTGCAGCGTGTTGTAGCGTTGCCTGGACGAGAGCCATGCTGTGGCGACTACCTCCTAACCATCGTCAAGTTATCACTAACCCAACTAGGATTAGGTGGTGGTCGTCATTAGTACCGCAGATATTAAACAATATATCCAAAATACTAATCACGAGATGAGCAAGATTTTGTCAAAAATATATATAGCATAGTAATGTAGAAGAAAAAAAAATGGCATCCAGACAAAGTTCTACATTTATCCATTCACATACAATACAGTATATGCAAAATAAATAAGATAATTAATTTATTACAATTTATTTAAATATGAACAAAAAAATTTAAAATGTTAACTTCATTCAGCAAGCCGTGCCTTACTTTAATCTTTTATTATAAGCTTAATTCTCCAAGCACTGAATCTGACCTATACTCTTGATCTGCCATATATACATATATGAAAGGGCATGGCTAAAAAAAGAAAAATTTGGTTAGACTTTAATAAGTCTAACTACAGGTATAATTTTAATTAAATTTAAGATATCACAAATTATTCTAAGTAAATAGAAGCTACAGAGCATCAAATGAAAGGATTAAAGTATAAATCACACATTAATAACTTAAAAAAAATGTGAGGTAAAAGCACACTTCAGCCAAAAGCTATAGAAAATGTTAAATAGTTTATATATAAGAACAACTAAATATAAGAAATAACCTAAGAAAGTATTATCAATTTTACTTATACTGATTTTCTGAATAAAAAGCAATGTAAATCAAATTGAACTGAAAGTCTAGAATCCTAACATAGTTGCATATAAAACCAAAGCTGAAAATATATATATTGAAAATACTGTAAGTATTCTACATGTTGAACATACTGAAAATACTGAAAGGCACCAAAAATACTAAAACTGAACTGAAAGCAATTGAAATTGATTGAAAGCACTCTTTATTGGACATGTGCCTACACTAAGAACTACCATAACAGAAAATTTGGCTAAGCTAGCTACCAAATCTAAGACTGAAGCATCTATGACACTAATGCCTAGACCTACAGGTCTCCCTAAACTGAGTTGAAATCATCTAGGACACTAATGCCAATACTTAACTGAAATCATCTAAGACACTAATGCTTGTGTACTGAATTGCACTGTATATCCAAACTGTAGAAGTAGTCTAACTATGACATATTTTACTAAACTGTTATCTTATTTACTAAGTTATCTAATCTATCTAACACATTTAATCCTTTTATGTTCATGACATATGCAATTTCATATATAACATAGAACATTCATCAAATATTCTATGTTTCACCTGATATGCCATAATAAAAAAGGCTCAAAATAAAGAAGCAAAGCATACAAAACAAGGTATAAGCAACTACACACAAAAAAGTGATATCATTTATTGTCTAATTTAATTCATTCTATCTATTCTAAGAGGATACATCTTTAATATCCAACTATCAAGTACAATCCCAAATTTACCAGCCTTACAAAGTTAAACATTAGAACTAAATATATTATAATTCATAATCAAACAATACCACCTACAAAAATTAAATAAATAAATCAATCTGCCTAAATTTACATTTTTAAATTTCTTCAACCAATCTTGATATGATTTATCAAGATTTGAAATTAAGAGATTAAACTCCATCATAGGGTTTGAGTCCCTCAACTCAGGATTCTAAGAATCTCAAGTCTAAGTTACTTAATCTCATATGATAATTAAGTTTGAGCTAAAGGAGAGTTCCTTTGAATTTAATTAGACTCGATGAAATAACTAAGTTCTAACTTTTATTAATTAATGTATCTTGGTAGACATTAGTGGGTTCACTATATTTTATAAGATTAACCTTATTCCCTTAAAATAATAGTGTTTTAAGAGTCAAAAGGTAACTTCAAGAGATAAGAGTCAAAATGGGATATTTTTTATTTTTATAATTTGACTATCATCTAAGGAGTAAGTCAAATCCTCAAACATTCTAATTGGACATCTATTGATCTTAAAGTAAACAATAAAAGTATAACTAAATTTTCAGACTTCACTAGGTAAAATTATTAAATTTCCTTTATGAATTAAGAACCTTAAATTAAGCTTATAACGCTTAATTCTTGTCTAAATTTTGTGTACTTATTATCTATCTTCACATTAGAGAGTAAGTAATTATTTGGCATCAATAAAATTTAATTTGGAGCCTTAAATTAAAAAGTAGCATTTTAGACCCTTAAATAGGGGCAAAATGATAATTTTGCCCTAATTTAGGTTTAAGTGTCCTTAACCTTAGAATTTTAATTAAATTACTAAAATCAATAATATAATTGAATTGGAACAAATTTAGGACCTCTTAGACTCATTAGTTTGATAATTCAAGGAAAACTCTAATTTTAGCTCAAAAATCTCTAAGTAAAATAACAAGCTTCAACAATGGCTTTAAATTCATATTATGTCATCCATAAGTTAACTAGGTCAGCAAATTGGAGATAGTTAAGATTAATTAATATCAATGCTTAAATTATTCTTATCCTAAGTCATCCTTTAGGATTTCTCTTCCTTAGGAGCTAGAGATAAAAATTAGGTTAGAATTCATTCATTGAGTAAGTGAGTTACTAAATGAATGAAACTTTAGTTTTAGTAGTTTCTAGATTTTATCATTTATTATGATTATTTTTATTCAAATTTTAGTCTAAGTTTAGAGATTCATCTTATTAAGCTTGACTTTGCTTAATAAGATAGGCAACTTATAGTATTGGGAAGGTTTGGGATTTAACCTTAGTCTTTAGGATCACCTTTGAATTAAGTAAGTAAACCCCAATATTGGAGTTTAACTCTTAATCCTTCACTCTTGGTTTATCTTAATCAAGATTGGTTTGGATCATCAAAATTCATTAATTAGGACGTGTTGATTAATTATTTAACTGTAAGCGTCATTGATTGAATTCTATTATGATATGGATCAGTTATAATTGTTTAAAATTTATAAGGCCATAAACCTGAGTTTATACTTGATAGTAGGGTGTTCGAGATCCTGAGCTTGTATAAACTTAGAATAGCTAGAATGGATAAATTAGACAACAACAGATATTACCTATGTTTAGTAGAGTCTCTTTCTTACTATTGAACTTTGTGCTTTGCATTCTTTATATTTTGAGCCTTCTTACATTAAACATGTTATACAATTTGATGCATAAAATAAAAACATAGAAAATTAGAATAACACTTGCACTTGGTTCATGTTCTGGACGGGAAATTATATACGCATTACTACCAATGGACAGGCGGTAAGGAGAAATAAGGATACATGACACGTAATCAATGGGGAGAGTTGTGTCTAGTTTGGGAACCCATCGTAGTCTTGTAGACGTGCTCAACTCCTCAGCTACTTCTGGATGTGTCCACAGGAGTGAAGTAATATAACTAAAAATCTATTGCATATGTATTTTTTGCCTCTTTAGTACAGTACAATTTTTTTGCCTTAGCTTTGAGAAGCTATGTGATATTATATGATACAGTTCAGTTCAGTTCAATTACAGTTCAATGGCTTATTTAGCCAATTTTCTTGATATGATAGTTCTTACATAATTTGGTCTATTTTTAGTTATTTTTACTGTAGTTCAGCTTTAGTATAGTACTTACTTACATATATACTAGGATGCTAGATATTGATTCAGTTTACTTATATGTATGACACTTCAGTTTACTCCCTGTTAATTTACATTATTTCATATGATCAACAACAAATTAGGATGAGTCTTTCCTTTCAGTACTTACAGTTTACTTTACATATATATATTGCCTAAGCTTGATACAGCTTTGGGTTTGTAACAACCCTAGGTTGTTACCCTAGCTAAAACTAGATTAATTAAGCCAAACTAAGGTTTGATTTTGATTCCATTGGATTCAATGGGTCATTTAAACCTAAACATAGAAGTTTGAAATCTATCGGAGCTAAATTGGAAAATTTGGTATTTTTGGCTATTTTTAAGCCCTGAAAAATACTTAAATTATTTTGATCTCTAAATTAAAATCTGATTTTATTTTTGAATTTCTCACACCCAAATTAGCTAAGGGTGAATTTTTGGGAATTTTTGGAGCTCATTTGGTCCTAAATGGATATAGGAATTATTAGAATAATTAAATTATTTTTTTTATTATTAACAATTTTATTTAAATAATTAAATTTTACTGTTATGATTTGTTGTCGGGACCGCGGCAGATCCGCTGCAAGGTCCCGACAGCGGCGCACAATTTCGAGCCAACGGGATTGCTAGCACGCATCTCAGCGTGCTTCGATCCAACGGCTCGCGCCGTCAATCGGATCCAGCAGATCTCGATCGTTCCGTGGCTCTGAGATCTGATCTGATGATGCTCAATCCATCCGCCTTAAATAAGCCGATCACCCATTCGATCCACGGATTAAGATCCGACGGTCGATCTGATTCCCACAATCAGCCGTTACTGGTCAGGTGATCAGGACCGTTCCATCTCAACTGGAAACCTATCAGACGGCCGCACTCTAGCCAGCCACTATTCACCTTCGTCCCCGAGAGATTCAGCCCGACCGCGGAAAATTTTTCATACCCAGCCACGTCGACCTTGTCGGCCACCCTCCTGCCAGGTCAGTTGGACCGTTAGAGGTCTTTCCCGTTGTGGCCGAGCCGCAGGGATGGCTGAGCCATTCCCTGAGAAGAAATGGCGAGTGACCCCCTCGGGCCGAGCCTAAGCCATGACTCCAGACCTCGGCAGCCACCCTGGACCTCACAGCAGCCTATAAATACCCTTATTAACCCCTCAGTGAGCTCCTTAGCTCACTGTGAAGCTCACCTTGGTCTCTTCTTCTGTTCCCGGTGTTCCAAGCTCTCCCGGCAAGTGACCCTGCCATTTCAGTTGATAGTGGGTGTGCGTCTGATGTTCAGACCCCCAGCATTGTTCCTGTGATCACTTGGACCCTCAGGACAGTCTGCATTGTCTTCGTCATCGCAAACAAAGGTACAGCCTCTCCCATTTCCAATAGAGCTGGTTTTTAGCTCATTTCGCACTCAATTAAGCTTAGGTGCTATGCTAGGACCCTTCCTTAGCTCCTCCGCGTTCGATCGGGTCAATAAGCATGGTTTGGCAGTGACCCAGACGATGAATTTGTCATCTGTACACACCGCTAGACGGAGTTCTGGTTGAGCCAAATTCAGCGTCTCCAGTAGAAGTCAGCTGCATAGCTAGTATTAAATCCCTCAGAGCAATAATTGTAACTGGTATCGAGAGTTAGGTTCGACCAGATCGATCAATTCGACTGAACTTGATCGATCCAGTCGAAGCTTTGAGCAGCAGAAAATGCCGAGTAGCATTCCAACGATCCAGACCACCTCAGGATCTCTCGTTGCGCCCTATCGCTCCTTCTTCAATCCCTAAACGTGTAGGGATCGAGACATCGGCGGCTCGTGGACTCTGCGAGGAGAATTATCTCCTCACAGGTGCGCCAGCTGAGGGATTTAGGCCGAATAGGCATCCAGCGAACCAAAGCGTCCCAGTGAGGGCTTCTTAGTTCAATCGACGCGTCTGAGGTCAGGGAACGTGTAGCCGTCGAAATCGCGGCGTGGCGTGGCCGGAGCGCGGTGAATTTGGCGCTGGAGGCCCATCTCAGAAATTAGGGCTGCGGATGCGTCGGGAGGAAGACGAAGACTGAGTTTGGGCCGGGCCGAGCCCCGACCCGCGCGGTTTGGAATTTGGGCCGCGGTTAATGAAATGATTATTGGAATGTATTTTTAATAGTTATGATTTAAATTAATTGAAACCTATAGTTTTAATTTAAATAAATATTCAGAATAAATTAATTAAATAACTTTAGATCCACACATTCAAATGGTATAATCCAATATACCATTTGAATCAGAAAAATTCCAGGAATCTGAATCTAAAATAAAATTCCAGATCCAATGGTTGGATTTAAAAATATTAACTGAAACTTTTTTGTTCTTAAATAAATCACATAAAATCACCTAATTATATAAATTGTGAGTTTAAGGGCTCTGATTGCTCCTTATGACCTAAGGAACTATTCCAGACTCTTAAAATTCATTTTAGGTAATTAATTTTCTTAATCACTCCTTAATCACCCTAATTAAGGATTTGTGAACTTAACCCTAATTAAGCCTCTGAATTGAGTGAGGGTTGTTCCTAACCTTATATTAAGTCAATTAGAATCTAAGTGTAGAGTTGGATTGCCCTAAATTGCCTTAATTTCACTAATCACCCTAAGTGGTTTAATTAAGTAATTAGTGCTAATTAAGATCAATTAGGTCTTCAAAACCTAAATTTTGGGTGTTTCCACTTTACTAAGTCATGTGAAACATATTAAAATAGATTAGAACCAATTTGGGTAAGTAAACCCTAAAATCCCAATTTTAGCCTTAAGAGAGGCATTTTTGTCATTTTGACCAAAATGTGGATTAATGTCCCTCAAGGATTGAAAATTTCAGTAATATACTTTAAATTAAATTGGAAATGTTCTACGAAATCTTAGAACAATAATATTATTCATATGATCCTTAAATCATCAAATATTCATTTAATCCTTAAATAAGATGCTTAACTCTTAAGCATTCCATTTAAGGATCATTTGACCTGAAAATTGAAATATAATAATAAGAATTGTCAATTGTATCATTAATAAACTCAGATAAGATAACTTAAGAGCTTAGTATCAAAAGATAAGGAATTGGAAAAGTTTAAGTTAAGAATCCAGCTTAAGATCTAAAAGTGATCAAACTTAGACTCTTAGATCTTAAGTAATCTAAAGAGATTATTATGAGTTAATGGTTAACCTAATGTTTAGAACTATTAATCCTTATAGTAATAAGCCCAATATAGCTAGATGCTGAACCTAATTGCTAAAGAAAATGCAATTGGAATCTCCTAAGCTAATATCTAGTTTTAATGTCTATAATGATCAAATCTCAGATCTTTGGATCTTAGATCTTAGACTTAGATCTTCAATTTGAATCAAACCACCTCCAATTGAAATTCTTTAATGATTGATTGTTTAATATTTTGAAACCTTCCATGGGGGAATAGGATAATTCAATCAATAAGATAATGAAATTATCTTAAAGATTGAATATAGATCTTAGAGTCTTAAGTTCTTAATTGATTATTTTATCTTATAATTAATAGAATAGCCTTTCACTAAGATCGTAGTTCCTGAATCTTTCAACTTATAGGATCCTTTACCCTTGGGATTAAGTGAGAAACCTAGATCCTATTTTAGTATCACCTTGGATTAAGAATTTGAACTCAACATAGGGTTTAGGTTCTAAATCCTTAAATCTTGATTTATTTGATCAAGATTTGGGTAACAGAGTAAAATAGTCATAAATTTAGGTCGTTGATTTGCTTATTTAAACCATATAGTCATCACATGATTTTTGATTAGAACTTGTTAAGTTCTAATATTTGACTTTAAAGACGTAAATCTGAGATTCTACTCGATAGCTGGATATCGGAGATCCTAAGCTTGTACTTTCTCAGAGTAATTAGATTTGGAAATTAGACAACAACAGATATCACATAAGTCTAGATTGAGTCTCTTGCTTACTTTGATTAGATTGCTTTGTATACCTTGGATTTTGAGCTTTAACCCTTGAGCATAATAGGAAAACTTAGGATGATGTATCCTAAGCTAGTATTGAATTTACATATCATTCAATTTTGTTTTGTCACAATTAGTAGAATATGACCTAGTTTAGTCTGCCTCTTCAGTAGTAGTATTGTATAGACTGGACTCAGACCTAGCATATTTGGATGGCTAGGCTGGGGATTGGTTGATTGATTGATATTGGAGGCCCAGTATGGCCTATTGGCTGGTATGGCAATACTAAAACTTAGGCATATTACTACTTTACCTGTATTGTATTATTTTGATTTCTAGTTTGTTTTGCCACATGCTTTAGTGACCTTATTTCAGTATTTGTTCGCTTTGCCACATGTCTCAGTAGCTTCACTCATCATATATTGCTTTGCTTTTCGCCACATGTCTCAGTGGCCTTTCTTTTCATATTAATCTGCATGTTGTATGTATATTTTATGGCTTAGAAATATGTATAAATGGCATGTTTAGGATGCTAGAATTTTATTATATTTAGTACTCGTGTTCTTTTATACTCAGCATGTTTTACTTTGATCATAATCATGTTAGGATCATGTTTATTCAGTAGTTGCAGTTATTTTTGCTCTTAGCCTTACCTTGCTTATTTTGAGTCTGTATGTTACTTTACATACATGTTGCATGCTATAAATAGATAGTTATAGTATCCCAGTTCCTTCATAGCTTATTGCACCCTTTTACTGCTGCATGTATAGTTAAATTTAAATGTGATATCCTTTAATATTCAGTTCACTTTAAATAGCCTAAAATGTACTTAGACAATTGTCTAACTGTAACCTTTTTATTTTTATGGCTGGGGCCCTGGCATTTGTGATATCGATAAGTGTTAGATTCAGACTTGTTTGTGGGCAGTGTCACTGAGGAGGAGCCAGTTCAGGAGGAGGACCTTCCAGCTGCTGTCTAGCTAGCTTTGCCTTGTTATTCCAGTGAGGATGAGAGTCTTTCATTTGTTTTCAGTTATTCATTTCAGTTTGTAATATTTAAACTTTCTGAATGTACTTTACTTTCTGCATTGTGATGAGTTACTATATTGCATTTTCTTTTCCTACTATGTATGCTTGTGAATGTTACTCTATGTTATATTGCTTCCTTCACTTCGATATTTATATTGATGAATGTTACAGCACTTGGTGACAAGTCCTTGCCTTAAGGCAAGTTGGGTTCGCCTAACTTTACTTAAGTTGGGGATTTGCCATAGTTGGAGCACCGTACTTCCTTATTGTCAGTACGGGGGCCCCACAGGGTTGAGATGTATTTTTTATCTCACTATTTTTTAAGTTATAAATGCATTATTTATAGCTTTTACCTATTCTTTCTTAGCTTATTACATCCATTTATTTGCTTTAGTAGTTTTAAGTAAATGGTAATATTAGTTAATACATAAAATTAATTAGCATAAAATATAGTTAGACAATATGTCTAATCAAAATTTTCTTTTCTTTTGGCTGGGGCCCTGTCATTAAGTAACCAATAATGGTAGATTCTGAACTATTTGAGGTTGAGCCAGGAGTGGAGCTAGATCAAGAGAAATAATGCCTGCTGCTAAAGACCTTTAGTTTCTTATTTACTTGTGAGGTTGAGAGTTATTTTCTTTTCAGTTTTAAACTTTTAAATGCTATAATAATACACGTACCCTATGTATTTTCTTTTCATTGCATTACTTTATTATGAGCTACGTGTTTTCTATTTTCTATATTATGGTATAATGGATGTGAATCCATTTCTTTACTTACTTCCGTACTCTATATGACATGTATGCATTTAGTGATTGATTCCATTACTCATTTCTTAAGGACTTATCCCTCCCTTATTAGTAGATTGGGGGTCATACCCTATTCTAGTGATAAGTGAGGGTTTGCTGAGTTACAACCACCTCTTAATCATACTTGGCTGAGGGGCAGACCACCACACATATAGATCTACAAGGATAGCAACTTACAACTTAATCGAATCATTAAATATTGATTTTATAAGCCATCAAAGAATTTATACTCAAACATTAGGCAAGAATTTCTACATCTTTACTGAAATCGAATCAGTCGCATAACTAAAACCAACTCAAGCTTGAATGAACAATATCATAAGTGATGCATAGCCTAACTTGAACTATTCACAAATTGGACACAACATATGCAGGATGTTTTCCTCAATATTACTGATAATAATAATAACTATTGATATGATACTTATTTGATATCAACACATGCATGCAATTGATTTTAATTACAAGAGAAAAAATCAAATCCAATGTATTTAGATTTACATTCATGCATCAAAATAAATTAAGAACCTTAAACATTTAATCGCAACCACACAAATCTTAAGTGTAGATTTGTACCTTCAAAGTGTAGAAGGAAAGATCGATTGATGAGGAAAGTGCTCGGCCATTTTGTTGAAATGGAGGGAGATGTCGAGAGAGCGGCACTCTCCATGGACGATGGAGGAGGTGCTATTCAGCATCGATGAAGAGCTCAGTTCCATATTGCATAGATGTAGAGGCTAGAACCCATGGAATGGAGATGGAGAAGGAGAGTCGCACGGCTCATTTGCGCCGCTCGACCGAGAGGAGGAAAATAGAAGCTCCTTCAATGATTGAAGGAGAAATCGACCAAATAGAAAGATGATCAATGGATGGGGAGTTGAAGGGATCGAAGTCTTACATGGAGGGGTGCGATCGACAAGTGGTGAGGGGAAGATCGACAAGTGGAGGGGGATTTAGCAATGTGCAATTTTAGGTTAGCCAAAAATGAGAGGGAGAGATCGGTTGATTCCCTTTAGGTTAGGGCATGATGAGTCTTTTAAAGCTAATCCCTAAGCCGTAATAGCCATTGGACTTCAATCGAATGACTAACTTTTCTCAAGCTATGATCTATAGCCATTCATACTTCAAAAATTACAAATTTGGTACCATAATGAGAGTCTCGATGAGATGAACGCACACATCCAAAATATGTTGAATTTGGATGAGCATTTTATTTTATATTAATTTTTAAGAGAAAATTTTTAAAAATTTACTACGATCAATCCGACATTCGAAAATTAGTTAAACTTAAAACATAGCTTCCTCATATGATGCTTAACTTAAATATACAAAAATATATAAAATTTGATTTATATTTTATCTATTATAAAAATTTTGAAGTTTAAACATTACGAATTAATTTAAGACAATTCAGGATCGCAATCGCACTCAATTTTTTGAAGAAGGATCCCTTCATTTTGCTTTATCTATAGATATTCTAATTAATTTTGTTTTTTAAACTTAAATCAGGATCTTGATTTTGTTTTGTCTTGATTCAATCAAGTTTAGGTCAAATAGACCTAGTAACAACCTTGGGTTATTACAGACTTCCCCACTTAAGAATGATATTGTCCTCGACATCACTGCTTATATGATACGGGCAAGAATCAAACTTGATATTGGCAACTGACCCAAGAATTTCTCTAACTTCCTTACTTTATCTTAGAGAGCTTGCCACAAAATAATAGATTCTACATGATCGATTTCATTATTGCCATCCACCATTAGTACAAACCCTAAATTAATTATAGAAAAAGGATATTATACTCTACTTCTACGAGATTAATCATAGAATATGAAAGTTATCTATATCTTATCTTAGTTCGATTGGAATTATAAGAAACTAGAACAAAATCTTTAATATTTCCCATGAGAGTGACACTAAGTGAAGTCAAATTGCAAGAGTTTCCGAAATCGGTGCTAAATTGGCAAGCTAAGGAATATGTGGAAAGAGAAGTTTGGGAGAGGGATAGTTTTGAAGAAAGAAATGTTGAGGAGCTTAGCACCAATAGTTGGGTTGAGTGACAAAGTAGGGTATGTTACCACTACTTTTTTCCTCTAAGAACTAGGGAAACAAACAAGCAACAAATGCCACCAGCCACTCAAATGAGCTACCACTGTGCTACACTCGAGAAAAATAAACCTGATGATGAAATGGAAATCAAGAAGAATACGTGAAAATGAAAGTCAAGATAAAATCAAAGAGAAATAAAAGAAGAGATAAAGCGATAACAAAAATAGAATTTGCAATACCATTATAATCCTCTAGAAAGAAATTTTGAATTTAACAATGCTTCAGCATGCTAACTGAATAGAAGAATTACATGGTTACATATCTGCAAATCTTGACTACCTATAGAATCAACTCCCTCCAAACCTCCAATCATCAGATCCCCCACAAACTATTATAACAAATCCTCAACAAAAATTTCATCGGTACAAAATTTCCACCAGATTGCCAAGGAATGCACATTTATAAGAGTTCTTCTATTAATTAATTTAAATTTGGCATGTGTACAGATCTTCCATAATTATCAAGACAAATTTTGGCAACAGACTCAAAATGGCATATATAAATCATAAGCAGCAACTATTGTTATCGCAAAATTAAAACAAAGTTTGTATTTTACAAATGTAGCAAGGATTTAAAATATGCATGAATACAAAATGTGTTGATCAACATAAAATATGTTACTAAGCAGCACCAAGACCTAGTCTATTAATACCAACATGCACACAACTACTTTTATTTGAAATAGTTCCATCAGAATTTTAAAAAGCACACTATAGCAACAACCAGCATATATTTATAATTGCCCTCAAAATCCCAATAGTTTTTTTATCATAGCACATACAAATATGCATGGGCTTGCATTTTTTTTTCTTAGAAATTTTTAACCCAACTATTTCACACCCTACTACTAATAGCATTCGAGCAACATATCTACTCAGATTAGGATTCAAATATCGATATTAGAATAAGCAGCACTTCCATGCTTCTAGGAAAGATCATAGCTACGAAGATGATAATAGGATTACCATGTCTAAATGTGAATATTAAACAAATAAAGATTAAGTGCATGATATTAGATCTTTAGGAAATATAACATGATTTCATTTGTTCATATACAGGAAAGGAATTGCTGTAAAATGGAAATGTAGACTTCAATTCAAATTTTCTTCTTAATTATAAATTTCAAATGATGCAAATAAAAACTACTAAGTACTTTTTTTTTCTTGCAGCCAAACTGATTTAACCTTCGATGGAAATTTATTAACTTTAACTAATACCTTGCTTAAATCTTTATTTGGAAACAAATAATTCTCTTTATATCTAGAGGTGAATTAGTTGCTGCTCCAAAATTTCAGCAAATTGCATGGCATCTTAGCCTCCAACTCCTCAACTGAGATTGCTACCATTAAATGATATAATTAGCCTACTTCTATTGAGACCTCTGCAAACAACCTTAGTTCATTATAATATTTCACTTGCAAAAATTGGAGTTAAGATAGAACATAACATCAAAGTCACCTTTCACCCACCCAATCACTAGTTCTCAGCTGCAGATTAATGTTATAATCTTTACCATTCATAATGTCTTGACGTCAAAAAGTCTCTTGCTTATTTTCGAAACAATATAATCAAGTAGCTATTAAGTTCACAAAGTAGAAGTTTAAGGTTAAGTACATATAGTTTCAAATATATCTCATAATAAAACACATAAACGTGTAGCATCAACCATTTAACATAAGATGAACAATTTGAATGTTATACCAATAACAGCCAAAAATAATTCAGTCAATCTTAGGCATCAATTCGAACCCGACTTAGTAAGCATGAACAAATTTCTTGTTGCTCTATATCCAAATAAAATTGCAGCCATCTTAGAGAAGACACATTTCCCAGCATGCCAAATAAAATGTTCTTTTTCATGGGCTGCTGCATGTGAAAATTGAAGCTTAATTAAAAGATAAAGCTTATCAAACCCAATTTATTTATACGAGCAAAAATGTGTTGCTTTGACCATTACTGAGAATTTAAGGTGTTCGATAGATATTAATTTTAGCAAGTTTGTTGTCTATGCCCAAAATTTGAGGGTAGTGCAAGAACTATCTCAAACATATAAAGCAGCTCCATAATTTTATTATTGCTGAAATCTAAAAAGCACCAAGCATACATGAACAAATTTCCTGTAGCACATTTAGTGTGTATAATAGATTCATAAAATGCAGAAAGAGAAATAAAAACAAAAATTATATAAGCTTATCCCTTCAACAAAAATTCTAACATAAAATTAATGCTCATCTCTATGTACACTAATAATTCTATATGTTTCACTCCTCAAACACAATTGAAAATTGAGAGAACTTGAACCAGCCTCAAGTACATCATAACCGATGGAGTTTTGTAGTGATGAATAATATAAGAGAAAGAGAAATAGAGAAAAATTACAACACTTCATAACCCATCATGCACATAAGCATATGTAGTGCCAATGAATAGCATTGCACAGCGCTAAAACTTGTGAGATGAAATGCTCATGATGTGTTGCATGTAAAAAGAGGATTTCATTTCAGGTGTTGAGCATGAATTTTAGTATTTATGCTATGTAAATCAATATCGTTATGTTGAACGCATGAATAAAAATTACTTAAAGCCAGTCATTGCTAAATAAAACCTAACCAATTTGCATTCCTCTTTGAGAGAAACAACATACACATAACAAGATGATATTGCTCAATGATTATAAGTCTAAGGTTTTGAATGATCTGTTGCCATCTTGATTTCAAATTCTGAATACATAATCAGATTTGTTTGAAATTGTGTACCAGCATTTGACTTAAACTTATATTTAAGTTCACTCTTTATAGATATTGGTTGTACTAATAGAGGAAAAGAAAAAAAAAAACCAGTTTCATCCTTCAGATGAGCTAATTCAATGTCAACCCCTATCAACTTAAGTTTTCTTATGGAGGAATTCAATGAGTTTCAAAATCTTCTCAGCCTTAAATTCTAATATGGACTTCAAGCATCATATCTATTTTTATTCATTAGAATAACACTTTACAGCAGTTGTTTGTTAGAAAATTATAGCATATAAGAGATTCTAGAGAAATTGTACCTTAGATTCTAATCCCTTAGATTGATTTAATAACTTACAACATTAATTAGTGATTTCTGATCTTGAATAATTGCACTAAGTGTAGGAACCTATTAGTTCATTTTATGCTTTAACTTCTCTTCTCATACTCAATTCAATCAACCTCAATACATGTGTTTCCATAGCCATTCACAATGGCTAGAACTCCATCAGGACCATCATAATGCTTACAGCTTTAGACTCCTCCATACCAAAATTTGAGGTAGACGCTCACTTGGTAACCCATAGATAGCATTGTTCATCAAGTTAGATTTATGGGGACCTCATTTAAATAACTGTAGATCTAGCTTACCAAGGTAAAGTTTTAATATGCCATGCACATACTAAATTCGATCATTTCTTAAATCTTCATTTACAAGTTTAAACTATATGCAGATAGAGTTATTTGGCATGCACATCCTAATATCAAATGATCCACATACTAATGAATAAAGAAATTACAAAATTCTTAAGCTTTTCAAATAATTGACTTATAAATCAACTGCTCATATGAAAACAAACCTTAATTATTAAGAACACACATACTCAATAACCTATCATATTAAAACACTTATAGTTATTATTCCATTATGAATTGGAAATTGATGAGTAAAATTTTTGAGTTTAGTTCTTCCTCACTTATAATTTTAGAATGAATTTCTGTCATATTGATCAATAATAGAGAAAAAAGGGATGAGAACTCCATTTTATGAGCAATATTCTAGAATACGTGATATTGCTTTATACTAATCCTACTAAGAAGTCAATGGGGGGAAAAATTCATAATTTATACATATTATGGTTGACATCCCACCACAATATAAAGTCATTGAATTGCCAAATAATATCAAGGAACACGCACAAATGTAGTTTATGTAGGTTCTTCTGCAATCGAATCTACAAATTCTTTATTTATCGCTTCCTCCTTTATTATTGGTGATATAATTATTAGCTTAGAGATACTCTTTGACTTAATTCATAAATTCGTCATCTTGTCTCTATAATTGATTAAGTTCTTCACTGTGTATGAACATTCTTACTAAATCCACACAACCTTAAGGAAACCAAAAATCTAGATAAATCATGCTTCAAATGCCTTAGCAACCATACATCCAATTTGCAAGTTAAATCTAGATGCACACATTATTTAGCACTCCACACTGATTTGATCAAATTTACACATCAAAGTTTACTTAACATGTTTAAGTTAGATTTAAAGTTAGTGATAAATTAAGAAATGAATCACAGAATAAGGGAAGTGGTTAAGGTTAGTTAAGTATGTTATTGCACATGTCACTTTGTTCTCCCAACATATAATTTTTTTTTAATTATCTTTTACTTGACCCTTTTCTAAGTCCTAAAAGCTCTATGTTGCTCTTTCATGATGTTCTCATCATTCAAACATTTATGTTTTGTGTTGAACGAAATGTGGATTCCAATACTACTATACTAATGTTTCCTCAAATCCGACTCATCATAAGAACAAACCATTGGATAGATAGGAACATAGCTCCTATCTAACACCCTATGGGTCTCTCTGATACCAACTATGGTGACCGTCTCCTAATTGTTGTTGAGTTATCATTAACCCAACTAAGATTAGGTGATGGTCATCATTAGTACTACAGATATTAAACAATATATCCAAGATACTAATCACGAGGTGAGCAGAATCCTATCAGAAACATATATAGTATAGCAATGCAGAAGAAAAAGAAAAGGCATCCAGATAAAGTTCCACATTTATCCATTCACATACAATACAATAAATACAGAACAAATAAGACAATTCATTTATTATATTTTATTTAAATACGGGCAAAAAAAATTAAGGCATTAATTTCATTCAAAAAGTCGCACCTTACTTTAACCTTCTATTATAAGCTTAATTTCCCAAGTGCTGGACCTGACCTATACTTCTGATCTATCAAATGTACATATAAGACATGGCATAGCAAGAAAATAAAAATCTGATTATACTTTAATAAGTCTAAGTACGAGTAGAATTTTAATTAAATTTAAGATATTACAAATCATCCTAAGCAGATAGGAGCTACAAAGCATTAAATGAAAGAACTAAAGCTAAAAATCATGCATTTATAACTTTAACAAGTGGTGAGGTAAGAACATACCTTAGCCAAAAGCTACATAAAAGGTTGAACAGATTATATATAAGAACTATTAAATATAAGAAATATCTTAAACAAATATGATCAATTTTATGTATGCTGATTTTTTGAATAAAAAGCAATATAAATCAAACTGAACAGAAAGTCCAATATCATAACATACTTGCATATAAATTAAATTTGAAAATACATATGCTAAAAATACTGCATATACTGTACATGCTGAACATACTAAAAATATTGAAAAGCACTGAAAATACTGAAATTGAATAGAAAGCAACTAAAAATGACTGAAAGCATCCTTTATTAGACATGTGCCTATATTAGAAATTGTCATAATAAAAAAATTGGCTAAGCTAGCCACCAAATCCAAGATTGATGCATTTAGAACATTAATGCCTAGATCAACAGGTCCACCAAAATTGAGCTGAAATCATCCAGGACACTAATGCCTAGGTACTTAACTGAAATCATCTAGGACACTAATGTTTGGGTACTGAACTGCACTGTATATCCAAACTATAGAACATTAATGCCTAGATCAACAAGTCCACCAAAATTGAGCTGAAATCATCTTATTTACTAAGTTATCCAATTTATCTGACACATCTAATCCTCTTATGTTCATGACTTATGCAATTTCAATTATAACATAGAATATTCATCAAATTTTCAATGTTTTATTTGATATGCCACAATAAATAAGGCTCAAAACAAAAAAGCAAAGCATAAAAAATAAGGTATAAGCAATTATATATATAAAAAAATGTGATATCATTTGTTGTTTAATTTAATTCGTTATATCTATTCTAAGAGGATACAAGCTTAGGATCTCTAATATCTAACTATTAAGTACAATCCTAGATTTATCAGCCTTACAAAGTTAAACATTAGAACTTAATAAGTCTTAATTCATAATCAAACAGTATCACCTACAAAAATTAAATGAATAAATCAATCGACCTAAATTCACACTTTTCCATTTTTACAACCGATGTTAATATGATTTATCAAGATTAGAAGTTAAGAGCTTAAACTCCATCACATGGCTTAAGTCCCTCAAATCAGAACTATAAGAATCTAAAGTTTAAGTTATTCAATCTCATATGATAATTAAGTTTGAGCTAAAGGGGATTTCCATTGAATCTAATTAGACTCAATAAAATAACTAAGTTCTAACTTTTATTAATTTTTGTATCATGGGAGAAATCAGTGGGTTCACTATATTCTACACAATTAACCTTATTCCCTTAAAATAATAACATTTTAAAGGTCAAAAGGTAACATCAAGAGATAAGAGTTGACAGACTGTAAATACATGCCTGTGCTCGCACGCAAGTGTACACGGTCCAAAGTAAGAATGGAAAGTGACTTCCGAGATTTATCATCCTCGGAGAACGGAGTGTTTTGTTAGTAAGGTAAATTTAGTTTCAATAATGTTTAGACTAATGATATGTTGTAGTTTGGTTTACTCTAATTTAATAATATAAAGATCTTAATTTGAAAATACAGTTTAGAGAAGAATGGAGAGTTGGGTTTTATCATGTAATTTATTAAAGGACTAGTGTAAATACTCTTATTCATCAACTTTAAATGATACTTATTCTTACAAGAATTATAATCAAGTGATAATAGCATTCCTTAGATTGGTCCTCCAATTCCAACTATTTCACACCTAGTGCATGAGATGAACTCAAGAAGGTTCAATCTCGGCTCATAGACCATTGTGTGATCGATATGAGTCAAATCCAATTTCTTACATCTAAGTTATCAAATTTAGAGTTTTAATTTTAGTGATCACACAAACTTGATTCTACTCAATTATCATCAGGCGCTTCCCTCACAGTTTAGCTAAGGAAGTGAATTATTGGACTAAATGGATTATATCACATTCATCCATAAGCACACAATTCTTCCTCTTCCTCCTTTAACTTATGATGAGATACGGAGCATAATTGGTGGCTCTTGGCTCACATACATTAACCTCTCGAGTGAGCTCAAAGAACAATGCTACTAGGCTCAAGAGCTTGTCACTAAGCTCTAAGCGCTAATGCACATATTCTTAGTTTTATGTCAATTGGAAAGCTATGGAGCTCAAAGAGGGTTAAGTTACCAAGTTCAACTCATCACATTAATCCTAACGTGTTTACACCGAGAATCCTTGCACAACGAATATTATCGCATATATTGGCGGTGAGGACCTTTATGTGCATGTCCTTAGTTTTAATGTGACAAGTCGGCTTGATAGTATTTTCATTAATAACTATTTAATTTAATAAAACATTCATCAAACAACATGCTTTCAAACAAGATCATATCTAAACCAAAAATTGATTAAGAGTTTTATTCATTGAAGAAAATGAGTACAAACACCTTTTATCCCGAAATTGATTACATAACTTAACCCAACCCTCCCCAAGGAGGGTTTAGCCTTCCATCACAAATGAAATATAGGAAATACAAAACAAGAAAATGAACCTTTGCATGTTTTTACAGTAAGAAAATCAAAGAGGAGATTAATCGAAATACTAGGAACAGCTCTTAGCATTCACCGGTTTCCTTCTTGCTCTCCACCCTCACCTTCCCTTGGTGGTTCCTTGAATGTTCTTCATGCTTCCCCTTGGTGGTCACTCTCTCTTTCCTTGGGTAGGGTTTCTCCTTCCTCCCTTAGATGCAGCTTCAAAATTTTTAGAGCTGAGAATGTCAAATAGGGGAATCCGCTCTAAATGTTTTTCCTTGGCTTTTATAGCTGCTGCTTCCAACCTCTTTAATTCTGCCAATAATTTTATCTTCTTTTCTTTAATGGCTATTTAATGAATATTCCTTTTATTCTCTTGAAAATGAGAATATTTAATGTAAATTGTGTTGATGGTAGCTGGGGAAAACAAAGGATTTGAAATTTTGGTCTTCCCTATGTTGAATTAAATGCTCATTTCTGGCTGAGTATACAATAGGCGCAGCAGCGCATCTTAGTTTAGGACCACTGTGGCCCACTATGGCACGCTTGGGCACACTGCAGCGCCCGCGACTCAGTTAAGGACCACTGCGATGCGTTGTGGTGCGCTTGGGCGCTCTGTAGCAGTTTTGCTTGAGAATATCAAGTGAATTCCCGTTGCGACATGCTGTAGCGCCCGTGTCTCAGGTTAAGGTTGCTGCGATGCACTGTAGTGGGTTACTTTGAATTACTGTAGCGATATGGCACGCAATAGCATCGAGCTCTCGGGTTAAGCATGCTTAAGCACACTGTGGCGCTTGGGAACGCTATGGCGCGGGTTGCCTAAAATTTCTTCACAAGTCCTGGCTCTGTTGATCAACTGCGGTGCACTATAGTGTCGAGCTCTTTCTTTGCATCCGCTGTAGCGTGCGGTAGCGCCAGAGTCTCGGGTTGAGACTGCTGCGGTGCACTAGAGCGAGGCCCCTTAAAAATTCTGCTAACTTCCTAGATCCACTAAGTTTCGCTACAACGCGCTGTAGTGCCAGAGTCTCGGGTTGAGACCACTACAGCGCGTTGTAGCGGGGAGCTCTCAGGTTGGGACCGCTTAAGCGCGTTCTGGCGCGCTGTGGCGCACCGTAGCTACTTAATTCTAGAACTTTTTTCATTTGGTCCAGATTTTGCTTTGCACAATTTTTTTCTGAAAATGCAAAAAAAATGCATCAAAGTATACATTTCTTTCATAAAAAAAGTTTGTTTCATTTACTTTTTTGCGATAAATCTTAGATTTATCAATAGTTAAAATGGAGTCTTCTATTCTATAACATGCTAACATCTAAGGAGTAAGTCAACTTCTCAAATATCCTAATTGGACATCTATCGATCTTAAAGTAACTAAATAATGCTTGCCTAAATGCAATAGTAATTAACATAATTACTCACAAGCTCTAGGTTTTAATTCATGTTTATATATTTGAGATTTTCAAATAAGGTGATAATACTATTTAGTGGAAATTCACTATGTAGTTATTATTAACCTACATTTGAAAAGAGTTACTACATCCCAATGCCATGATTTTCAAATAAAAATGAATAACTAATAAGGCTAAGATCTTTGTAAGTGATGTACGCATTATTCATAGAGCTCAAGGAAATTTCATAATTAAATAAATACAGAACTCAATAAAGTTCTAAGTACTTAATGTACCTTGCATGAATGACTTGCAATTGTAGCATACAGGTTTGGTTAAGGAGAGACATCATTCACAGCACCTGCATTATTTAAGCAAAATAGTTAAATGATAATTATTCACAAGTGTTGCTTTCTTTAGATTAGTATGGACTCTATTCAATTCATTTTTTTCATAACTTAAAGATAAGAAATTAAGCTACAGTATGCTAAAGAAGAATTTTACTGGATGGAATGTATTAATTTGGTAATAATTATCTTTTATGGATGATTGATGGAAGAATAAGAACATGATCCTTCAGGATACACTCACGAACATAATTATGCCATTATTAAACACAATTAATATTACTTTATTGATATTTGATTGAGAAGCTAATTTTAGATCTTACAGCAATGATACAAGAGTTGCTTCATCCTAATGATTAATCGACATAACATGAGCATACTTTAAATTCTTCCCATTTTCAATAATGAAAGCTATGATTTATACATAGTTTAAAATGATAACTTAACCAGTATAAGCCATTTGATTAATTATTTTAGAAGACATACAAGTATAATATCTACATAAGTCACTGATATAGAATTGATTAACCACTACAAGGGAGGCTGCATGCATATAGATCTATAATGATAGTAGCTAACAACTTAAATGAAGCATTAAATATTAATTCTATATGCTATCAAAGAAGTTATACCCAAACATTAGGTAAGGATTTCTACATCTTTACTTAAATCAAATCAATCGCATAAATAAAACTGCAACAACCCAAGACTGTTAATCTCTGTTTATCAATCTTACCAATCTTAAACCTCTCCATTAGGCTTCAAATAGTATTTAGAGCAAACTTAATTATTTTGAAGCAAGCCTGAGTTCAATTGAAAATTTTGAATATTTTAATATTTTTGTCAAATTAGAAAATCATAAGAAATAATTTTGACCTCAGATCAAAAATTGAACTTCGCCATTAAACTCCTCACCCCCAAATTAGCTAGAGGTGAAAATTTTGGGAGTTTTGGCGATCGTCAAAATTTCCCAATTATTTTCTTGCATTTTTGACATTTGGAAAAATCAAATAATTGAATCAACCTCCGATTGAAATTCTGACTGCATTCTTGAGTTCCTCACCCTCAATTTATCTAAGGGTGAATTTTTTTTTTTTTTGGATTTTTTGGAGCTTGTTTGAATTCTTAATTTTTAATTAAATAAAATTTATATTAATTAATTAATTAATTAAACTTAAAATATAAACCATCATTTATTCTTCATTAACGCCATCTAATCGAATGATTAGCATTGTTCAATCGAATTTGTTGATCTAATTCGGCGGTCAAGTGACCGTCTCCACCTTCTAAGCCCGCGAGAGCTACGCGTGTCATGCACCACAGCTCGCTCCAATCGCAGGCCGCGTGTAAGGGATAGAATCGTAGTCAAGCCCATACCTTTTTATCCTATCTATACGCATCTCAATTGATTCGAGACGGGCCTAGCAATCGAGACAACTTCCTTCAGAGCTCACTGCAAAACTCTAAATTTGAGAAGAGGTACTTCAATTACCTTTATTATCTCTTAATTGTAGATCATTTATATATTTTCCATAATTATGAAGTGATTCTGATATCGATCGAGCTCAAACGAGCTCGATTCGGCCGTAAAATCACGACTTCTGCTACGGTATGGTAGCATAGAAGCTTCGCATAAAATTCTGTAAGACCTGATTTATGGCATCATGTGTTGATGCTAGAGTAATCCATTCATGGTGATTCTGCCACCAATTGATAGGTCTTATCAGTGGCTTTATTTTGATATGTTATATGATGTCTAGCTCAATCCATGGAAAGAGAATTTCTAAACTCTAATTCCAATTCTTCATGTACTCATTTGAACCCAATCATTTCGATCATTCATTCTATATGATCATAGCTATGTGTCGAAAGCAATCCAATTTAATCAAGTCTAATAATTATTTTAATTCAAGATTGCATCTTCGAGATCCATCAGCTCTACCTGTAAGATAATTTAGGATTTTAAAGTTGGTGGAGATGTAATGTAACAACCCAAGATTGTTACCCAGCTTAATCGTATCGTAATTATCATCCCATTAAGTTCATCTAGTCATTAGAACCAAACCCTGAAGGTTTGGAGCAATTCGGAGCTCAATCGATTATTTTGGAATATTTTAATATTTAATTAATTAGAAAACTAAGATATTTATTTTAACCTCAAAATCAAAATTCAACTTCGCCATTGTGATCGTTACCCCCAAATTAGCTAGGGGTGATGTTTTGGACGCATTTGGAAGTCATCAGATTTTCGTGAATATTTTAATATAATTAAATGTGCCGAAAAATAAGATAATTAAATAGTCATCAGAATCAAAATCCGACTTCGCCGTTGAATTCCTCACCCCCAAATTAGCTAGGGGTGAATTTTTGGAAATTTTCAGAGTGCATTTCAAAAATCTGAATTTTTAAATAATCAAAGAAAACAAATAAGGGATTATCTAGTCCTAAATTTGCAATTTCCCCATTTTTTTTCTAATTCTCCTGACAATCGCCCATATTCAGTGCCCCTCCCTCCATGGCATGCAAGAGATGGCTAAGAGCCATCTCTTCTTCCCTCACCCCTAACTTCTATAGGAAATACCCCCATTTCCCCTTCCTCCTTCCTTTAAAAAGGGATCCTAGCCCCTCCTTCCTCTTCTTGCTGAATCATTCACTTCTTCTTCTCCATTGCTGCCCTCATGCTAAAGGAGATGGCTCATCCCAAGCTCTTGAAGAGAATAGAGTTTTCTTCTTCCTCCCCCCAAGGACTAAAGGTACTCGTTTGCTCCTCTCATTTGTCTTCTTCATATTGCTAATATGCTTGTTTATAGCTCTAGAACCTCATGATGGTGTAAGGAAGCCATTAACGCTCATTGTGGCATCTCAGTTTTTTGAAAAATCATGCTCTATTTTTTGTCCATTTTGTATACCCTGTCATTTACCCACATTTTTCGTATAGTTAGGATACTCCATTTATGCCGATTTTGGTGTCAATGGAAAGGTATCAAAAAGACCTTTCCATTGATATATGGCACCAAAAAGTACTAAATAATAATGATCGTACTAGTTTTTAAAACCATACCAGAGTACTATGAAACCAACCAAACCCCAAACTAAGGAAACTTCAAACTCAAAAGAAAACAAAAGGGTTAATAGGTATAATAGGAAAAAGATTTTGAGTTTGAAGTTTCCTTGGTTTGGGGTTTGGTTGGTTTCATAGTACTCTGGTATGGTTTTAAAAACTAGATTGAGAGTATTGGAGCTCGAAAGTAGGCACTTACGATTTTTGCACTGGCAAAAATACAGTCTGGCGCTGCAGCGCCCAAAGTTGCAAAATGGACCGCTACAGCCCGCCATAGCGCGCTGTAGTGGGCTGCAGCTGCATTTCGGGAAAAATCTTAGGAAAATCAGTTAAACAACTGTTTGAACAGTAAATCGTAAATGGATCACTACAGCGCGCCATAACACGCTGTAGCGGGCTATAGCGACATTTTTAGAAAACTATAGAAAAATAGAAAAATAAATTAATTGAACAGTATTTTCACGAATTGGACCGCTACAGCGTGCAAAAGCGAGCCACATCGGGCTACAGTGTTAGAAGCGCGGCAGCGCGCTCCAGCGCCAGAAGTGCTGCAGCGCGCCATAGTGTGCCACAGCGCGCTGTAGCGCTCAAAATTGTAAAAATGCCCAAAAATGTCTGAAAACTGCCAAGAATTGGCTGAAATAGCCAAAACTTCATTATTTTTGTATTTTAAGGTCCCTAGGACTCTAGTGGGACTGAATCATATCAAATGTGAACCTATTTTAGTTAAAATTGAATATTGCATAAATTTTTATATGGAATTTAAGTTGAGACCATATCATTTTTAATAAGTGCTCAAAAGCTACTATGTACCTTAAATGTATTTTGTGTCAAATGCTACGTAATAGAATCTTAAGTGTTTGTATGGAATAGGTATAATCTTAACAACTAAATGGCATGAAACATAAGTCCTTTAGATTTGTAATCAAGTGCTAACTCCTTTGGTTGATTTGGAATTAGTTAGCCTTAATTACTTTCTATTTCATGTCGAATTTACATTTTTATACTTTTATGATTCTAGAATGTATGTTAGAGAACTTTAACATTATTTAGACACCCAAATATACGTAAATTAATATTAAACAGTAATTGAACATAATAATCATGATAGCTTAATTAAGTAGATGATACTTATTCCAAACCTAAAATTGCCATCAATAATACAGTAATAACATATTTATTTGTCATTGACTTTTAAAAGTAACTTTTGGTCTTAATGGTATAAGGGATAGGGGTTAAACCCTAACCTATCTTGATTAAGATCTAAACCTTAATCACTTAATCAATTAACTTGATTGAAATATAATTTAATTGATATTGTTCCAATACTGCATCTGATTTAGTATTGATCTTAAATTATTAAATTAGAAGTGCTAAGGTTAATATCAAATCTGTGTGATTGAACCATCTGAATATAAATTTTAGATCTTTGATTTCCTCTTATATAAGACTATTAGCATAAAATGGGTAATAAAATTGTAATGATTTATGAAATGATCTAACTCTAATAAAATCTTTGATTTCATTCCATGATTGTAAAATATAAAAGAATCAGATGAATTTTAATCATCTGATCTGATCACTTCAATCCAAGTCTATTAAGTAAACCCTGAATATTAACTTAGAAGTAGAAAAGTGAAATCTTAAGGGTCTTGCTTTAGGATCATTCTTGAAATATTTAAAGACCTTAATTATTGATACATTGAGGTAGGAATCTTAGATGATCCTTCATAACCTTAGAGGTTGATCTTGACACCTTGTGATAGGAACCACCTAAAGCATCTAAAATGGAACTTACTCCTTATGGTAAAAATCAATATTGAGTGATCCTTTGATCATATTCTTTGAGCCTTGTGTAGGACACACCTATTTAGAGTAAGGATTAATAGCTTTGATAAATCTGTATTGATTAAATAGAGTTATCTGAACCCAGATTATTGGTTGGTGTAGTATGGTATACCCATAGTACTTGATTACTTTAGTAGTATTCAGGATTGGTTGATTCACTCCAATGTGGACTTATGACCAAGTGCTATCCCATGAGATTAGATGAATACAGTCCTGTTAGAGTAAATCTTCTAAGACTAAGAGTGTTATAAATATGGACTCATTCCTTAGTTTGATTAAAATACAAATTGCCATCGGGTGATGCCTCCTAGCGAATATCGCTTCAATAGGTGTGGCTTAAACAAACTAAGTAATTCAAGTCACCTTCTTTAGGACACTAAGTGTGATTGTGAGTTGGTGTGGAGCCCCGCTCCCTAAGCCCATAATTATTAGGCTAAGGAGCGGAGGTTACTTGTGCAAAATCCTTCTCTTATTATTGGATTAGGTAAGATCCACAATCCACTACTAAAAGAAGGATGTGCACAGAATAAATAATAGAATTGTCACTAAGTCTAACATACATAAGGGTGCGGAAGCTAAATGAAGTAAATAGTACATTCATTCATCATGCATCACATAAGAAACAGTAATAAGATAGCTCAAAAAATAATAAAGTGCTTAAAGTAAATTACAGTCACAGTACTTATATTATTACAACATTCAATACATAGTTTAGAGACTAAAAATAAATCACTCATCCTCACACAAGGAACTAAATGGCATCCGGCTCTCCTGGCTTAAGTTCCCCCTATAAGTAAGGTACCTCTTTTCAACACCTAGTTCTTCAAACCTATCTGAATCTGACATTATCAGTTTTATAATACCAAGGCCCCAGCTAATAAAAGAAAAAAACTTGTTAGATAATTATCTAAGTACATTTTAGTTTGAATATTTTACATGTGTTATTAATGTCACCATTTTAACTTAAGCACCATAAAAGTAACTAAGCAGTAGGAGTAGTAAGCGTAATAAGAAAATAGAGATAGTTATAAATATAACATTTATAATTAAACAATAAATGAGGCAAAAGTGCACCTCAACAACTAAGCAAGGAATGGGCATATACATGTATAGTACAGTAAGTAAAGGTACTGAAAGTAAAGTCTAACCCTAAACATATTGATGATCATATGACATATGCAAATTAAATGACAAAAATCAGAATATGGTACGTATAGTAAGTAGTAAAGTCTAGTATCCTATAAATTATGTATAATTGAGCAAGTAAGTAACGAAAAATAGCTGACTGAAATATCCATCAGAACACAGTACACATCAAGCTGAAAATTGAAACAGGTATGTAAAGACTGCCATATCAGAAAGTTAGCCATCGGGCCAGTGAAATCCCCAAAGAATTTATGGGCTTGGGCAGACAAAAATTCCCATAGCCTTTCTGGGCTTGGGCAGACAGAAATTCCCATAGTCTTTCTGGGCTTGGGTAGACAGAAATTCTCATAGCCTTTCTAGGCTAGAGCAGACAGAATTCGGTATCAAAACTAAGGAGGCAGTAAATACAAATGCAGAATATCTTAGTTATTTTACTTTGTTTCTGTGGACACATTCAGAAATAGCTGAGGAGTCAAGCATGTCTGCAAGACTATATGGGTTCTAAGTTTAACACACACTCCTCAATAAGTAATGTTAAGCATCCTTAAATTAGGGTAAATGTGCACCCGAATCTACTAAATATACTGAACCCAAAGGCAATTGTTATCCTAATTATTCTAAGTTTTTATTTCATGCACAAAGTTCTCTTATATGATATAAATGAGGAATTTAAGCACAAAATACAAGAAATGCATAGCAACAAAAATTAATCAAGTAAGCAAGGGACTTCTTCTAACATGCTGACACTGTTGTTGTCTAATTAAACCATTCTAAATATTCTAAGTTACACAAGTTTAGGATCTCCAATTCCTACTATCGAGTGTAACTTAGAAGTATGGCCTTATAAGTTAAAAGGATTAGAACTGATCAGGTTCTAATCTAATTCAAACAAACATGACTATAAGTTCAATCAATGAATCATACATCTTAGTTTAATGAGTTTAGACGTTCTATCTAAGATCTAATCAAGATTTACTAAACTACAGATTATGGATTAAACACCGCGAGATTGGGCTTAATCACATAATCCAAAGGGATAAGACATAAGATGTAGGTTTCAGTCTAAAAGTGATCTATTGATTAAGGTAGATCCTATTAAGCAAATCAATCTTAATAGGATGAATCTCCTATCCTAAATCTAATATTGAAAGACAAAATAATCCAAATAAGTTGTAAAAGTCTAGAAACTAATAAAAATAAAGATTCATTCATTGGATAACCTACTTATCCCATAAATGAAATCTAACTTATGAGCTGGTCCTAGTCTCAAGAATAGTCCTAATGTGAGGTGAAAAGATCCTAAGAAAAGACTTAGAAAATTTTTGGGGAATCTTGATGAGTTGACCAAATAGTTGATTTTTTTTTTACTTAGATGACTCTAATATAGTTCTAATACTAATCTTAGTAATTTAGAACATAATTTAGAGGTTAATGACACTTAACCTAAATTTTGGGCAAAATGACCATTTTACCCCTACTTAAGGGCCCAAAAAGTCAACTTTTGAATTGAGGGTCTAAATTAAAGTTTCTTAGTACCAAATCATTCCTTACTATCTAACTTGAAGATAAACAGTAAGTATGCTTAATTTGGATGAGAAACGGGTCCTATAAGTCCAAACTAAGGTTTTTGACCTAAGGGGCATGTTAGTAAATTGTACTTAATAAAATATAAATTTTTATTTAGTTTACTATTGGTTACTATTCAAGGATTCCATAGAATCTAAGAACACTAAATTCTGAGATCTAATGAATTAATTATAGCCATTTGAATTTCTAAGGGTAAATTAGTAATTTTCTAAGTTAAGAGGGGTCAAAAAGCTAACTCTTTCAATTGGTATCCAATTTCAGCAAACTCAGTGGCTATAGCTTTACTATATTACACTGAGTACTTTAACTAGAAGTAGACCCAAATTAGACTTCAATTGGTCAAGTTATGACCTAATTATGGTTAAGAGTATTTTGGTCATTTTCTAAATTTCTAAGGTTCAAAACCTAAATATTATTTTTAGTTATTATTGGCACTAAAATTCTAAGTTATCTAGCAATTTGCACAATATATTTAAAGTACAAGGTAGGTTTTGAGCACTTATTAAAAATGACAAGGTTTTCAAGCTTAATTTCCATATAGAAATTTATGCATTGTTCAATTTGATATAATTCAACCTGACTAGGGTCCTAGGGACCTTTAAAATATCAAAACAGTGAACTTTTGGCCATTTCAACCAAAATTGGGCAATTTTTCTGAAAATTCTAGGAATTTTATAAGTTCAGATGCTGCAGCGCCCTGTAGCGCTTTTCGGGCGGCAGCGCACGACAGCGCTTTTCACGCGACAGCGCTGCGGCGCGTAGCAGCGGTTCATTTTGCAAAATTACTGTTCAATTAATTTAATTTTTGACATTTCTTAAGTTTTCAGAAATTTTGCTGCAGCCCGTTGGAGCGCGCTGCAGCGGTCCATTTTGCGAGATACTATTTAATAAATGATTTTATATGATTTCTAGTGAAATCCCATTGCAGCGGCCTATTTTGCAAAATTGAGCGCTGCAGCGCCAGACGGCGATTTCGCCAGGACGAAACCTAGAAGGCCTACTTTCTAGCTTAAATACTCTCAATCTAGAGCATTCCATGAGCAGTGCCATATATCGATGGAAATGTCTTTCCGATACCTTTCCATCGATACCAAAATTAACATGAATGGAGCATCCTAACTATATGAAAAATGTGGATAAAGGATAGGGTATACATAATGCAAGAAAAACAGAGCATTAAATTTAATCTCTTGGAGAGCTGTAATGGCTTGCATACTTAAACATGGATGTTTAGGAATGTATTCAAGCATTGTAGCTATATGAAAAAGACAAAAGAGAGGGGTAAAGGGGTACCTTTTAGTCTTGCGAGGGAAGGAGGAAGGAGACTTGGAAGGCTTGGAGGATGTGCTTCTCCTTCTTCTTCTTCAGCCCAAGGTATAGCAATGGAGGGGAGGGGGAGAGAGCTTTAGAGCTTAGCTTGATAGCAAAATGAGGAGGGAGGGCTGAGCTCACTTAATATAGGAGGAGAGGAGGAGGGGAGTATGGGCTAAGCCATCATGAGCCTAGGGAGGGAGGCCATCAATGGGTAGCCAAGGGGGCATGGGGGCACCGAAAATAAGGAGGGGGCTGACAGGAAGCATTAAAAAAATAAAGGAAATTGCAAGATTAGGACTAGATGATCCTTTATTTATTTTTTTTTTATTTAAAAATTTAGATTTTTGAAACGTGCTCTGAAAATTCCCAAAAATTCACTCCTAGCTAATTTGGGGGTGAGGAATTCAACAGCGAAGTCAGATTTTGATTCTGACGATTATTTATTTATTCTATTTTCCGGTGCATTTAATTACATTAAAATATTTGTGAAAATTCGACGACTTCCAAATGCGTCCAAAACATTACCCCTAGCTAATTTGGGGGTGACGATCGCAGCGACAAACTCGGATTTTGATTTTGAGGTCAAAATAAATACCTCAATTTTCTAATTAATTAAATATTAAAATATTCCAAAATAATCGATTGAGCTCTGAATTGCTCCAAACCTTCAGGGTTTGATTCTAATGACTAGATGAACTTAATGGAATGATAATAAGGATATGATTATGCTTAAATTAATAGGTAACAACCTTGGGTTATTACAGTTGGACATCTTAATGACTTAGCTTGAGATACAAATCGTCATCGGGTGATGCCTCTTATTGAAGATCATTTCGTTATGGTGGCTTAATCAAACTAAGTGCTAAGAACCACATTTCTTGGTAATATGCTAAATATGTGTATACAATCATCCCATCTAATGATTTTTAAGTAAACTCTCAACTTTAACTAAGTATCGAGCTAGAATGTAGAAGTCAGAATCTTTTTAGCAGGATTCTGCACAATGGAGATCTTGAATTCATTATTGGATTTCAAGGCATTTTTCTAGATTTCTGGATTTATCTCATATAGCTTAGAAGCATGAGCATAAGCATGATATTGAGTATTAGTAATGATGTATGAGTATCAGTGATTATTTATGGGTTACAGAATGTTGCATACATTGATTGGGGAATTTCAGGATGCATCAGCATCGCAGTTCCCAACTGGATGTATGTAGACATTGGACCGTACAACTCATAGCAGTTCAGTGATATATTGGTTGCATATCAGTGGCATACAGTATTATGGCATATTCAGATGTACATCTTCAGTGGCATACAATATAGTTTTATATGCAATTACTCAGTTTCATATCCATTACTGTTTTGGCTTATCTTCAGTATTTTATTTACAACTTAGTTTTACATTACTTCACTTCAGTATCATACAATTTTATTCAGTTTTATACCTTCAGTTACTTTTATAAATTTTCTACAAATTTACTTATATTATGCAAATGTTAAATGAACAATTAGAACTATTTAGATTAGTTTCGATCTATTAGACTTATTGTCTAACACAGGATACTTTTGGAATCCGGCAATTTGCTAGATCTTGAGCATTATATTGAGCCAGGTCAGGAGGACACCTAGGAAATTCAGGAGGAGCTCATGGAGCACTAGTAGACTCTCCTCTAGATTTACAAATTTTTGCTTAGTTTATTTCAATTCAGTACTTAGCTCTATAACTTTTATTCAGTAAATTGTTATAATAATTTTGGATGTATTCTCTTTTCTTTTTTGAGATGAATGTTTTCATATAGCTTCTGTGATGAATGTTTCTGGATGTTTGCTTTAAGCTTCCACAGTCTATTATATACTACTTATACTTAGTATTGTAATATTATCAGTATACTAGAAATACTGATATCTTATGCTTATATTGGATTCTTCATATTGTATTCTAAATCCATTGTATGTATTTGCTTAATACTTAAGATAAGGATACTACTCTTATCTTAAGTATTAACTCTCAACTCTCCTTGAGGTTGAATCAGTAGCCCTTCAGAGGAGTTTTGTTTTCAGCTATTCGGGGAGACGAGATATTCCTCCTAGAGTGGCGCACCGCTCCGCCGTCGATCTATTTATACTCATCTATTGCGCGCGGCGACGGGGCGGGGCACTACATGTAATGATTGTTGATATAATTTTTTTGTATATGCATCATTGGATCGTACTTATGGCTTTCACTTGAGATGTTATATGTGAATCAATTTGTTTTATGTTATGAGTGTTATCAAATCCTCAAATGATTAATTTCTTCAATTGATGTTTCGATTTTGCATTTCAAATGTTTGGTTATCACCGTATGAGATCGATTAGGCCTTATCAAAATTGTTAAGCTCACTTCTACCTAATCTACGATAAGTATTGTAGCCGTAGCCATGCCCAATAAGACCTAAAATCTAATTCTTATTCCTCATATATTAGGAACAATTCATTTGTTTTCAATTAAATAATTCCTTAAACTAAATCAAGGTAGACTAAAATAGAGTCACAAGTAAATGTTAAGATTAATAATAATGAGATGATAGTATAACCTTATAAAATAAAGGAAAGGCAAATAACCTGAAAACAAAAATTGGAGTTAGCTTTAAATACCCACGTATTTGAAAATTAAAATTTTCTTAAGCTGTTAAGAGAAAGAGATCCTAGTATCTCTACTAAGGAATCAATAAGTTATTTATACTTGATAGTGATAGTTTCATTTAGCAACTAAGTCCACCATAAGAAAGAAGTATTACTTTAAGATGTAAAAGTAATAAATATCTCTCTTAAAAAGATTAAGATTCTTATTGTTAGAACATTTAGATTAGTGACTCTAATGATTTAGTAAATTACATAAATTAATTAAGCATGCTAGTGAATCTTAAGCTTAGCTCTAAAGTATCCATAAGATACTAATAAAATCTTATAGCTTCAAAGTAAGGTAATTAATTTATGAAATTACATTAGAATTAGTATTGAATGCTTAAACAATAATTAAAATACTTATAACTCTCTTGACTCAACAATTAAGGGATTAGTTCTTTAATTAAATATATTTGAAATTAATCCATAAAAGGAATAATCTTCACCTTAAATAGAATACAACATAAAGATAACTATCTTAATTAACCTCATCACTTGAGAACTAAAGAGGTCTTACAAATATAATTAGCTTAACTCCATTATGTATTCTTAGTTAAAGAATTAAATAAGGATCTTTAAAGAAATTAACTCTTTTAAATCTTTAATAATGAGAATTAGAAGGATTAGAATTGGGATTTAGAACTTCTCTAATTTTGTGACTATTAAGATTCTATAAAATAAAGTGTTAATTTATGTAATTAGAATAAATTTACGATGAGTCTTTTGTTGTAGATCATATGAGAATTGTTAAAACCAAATGCACACAATTCATTGAGATCTTAAACTATTAGAAACTATCATGAACCTAGTATAGGAATATTAACAAAGTTGCCTAAGCATAGTCATTCTTAAGAATAGGAGTAGATAAGGATTCATTTTCAACTATTTAGGAATAATATTACCTAGAATAGATTTTTCATTCAGCAAACATAGCTTCTATCTCTTCTTAATAATTCTATATATTAAGTTAGTTCAATCACTACTTTTAAATATTAATTATATTATTATATATCAATTAACTTAGAAATCTTTGATATTTAAGTTTTTTGGGGGCTTAATTAGCCCCAATTATTAGAATAGATATATAAAAATTAGAAAATAATAAATATCATATGGTTTAAAATTATAATTCTTGAAACACTGCAATGCATTGAGATCAAAATATTGAATTCATTTCATTAAACATTGTGCATAAAATAAAACATTTAAAATATGCTTTAGAGGGGTCTTTATATGGTGAATTTAGTACAACTGTCATTATGCCTGGGCAGGCTATTGGTATATTCAGAGACCATAGAATTCCTTTGAGGAGAAATGTGTGTGTTTGTATTTGACCCCACTTTTAGATAAGTTGAGTAGACATACTCAACTCCTCACTTGTTTTGTGCCCACAGAATAAAATACAAAATAAATAAATAATATTTATAGCTTACAATCTCTTATGATTATATTTTTAATACATTCAGTCCTTGAGACTGAGATTGTTTACTTACTTATTTTGTTGCAGCACTTTACTTTACAATTTTGTATAATTACAGTGTAGCTTTACATGCTATTTTTATATATTTCTACACTATCTTTTACTGTTACTTAGCATTTACTTATTTGGACATTTTCATGCTTCCCTTACTATTTAAGTGCTTTTATGCCTTATTAACATATCTGATGCAGGATTGAACATCTTAAAATATTGAGCAAACTTATTTGCATTCTTTACAGTCTTTATCTTTATTATTCCTTTCTGTTCGATCCTTTGTATTTTTGCATCGCTTAAATAAATTGTAAATGTCTAACGTGATATTCGCTTAATAATGTATTTAGTTTGCCCTTAAATTTTATTTAAACTTTTAAAGTCTAACCAGATTTTCTTTTTTTTTGCTGTGCCATATCGTATTATAAACTAAATATGGTAAGTTCAGGAGCTTGTTGTGGACCTTGGACTCGATGTGGGTCATGTCCAATCTTTGCAGTTCGTGCACTATTCCTAGCTCCAATCTTTTACTGCATTCATTTTAGATGATATACATCCTTCGTTAAAAGATTGTATAAATATTATTAATCGTTGTATATTACTTTATAAATCTGTGATGCATTTATTCTTCTATTATATGAAGGGTTGGAATGGTATGAATGCTTATTTTTATTAGTTATGCTTCTGACATTTCCCCTTTAAAGATCATTAACTCTCCGTAGTACCTAGTAATGAGTTTTATTTCATTAATCCAATATTAAGTATTATAGTAATGCTCGTTATTGGATTAGATTACGTAATATAATAATGGGGCGTTACAAAAACCAACTCAAGCTTGAATGAACAATATCATGAGTGATGCATAGCCTAACTTGAACCGTTCATGAATTGGACATAACATATATGATACCTATTTGATATTAACACATGCATACATTTGATATTAATTATAAGAGATAAAATCAAATCCAATGCATTACGTTTACATTCAAGCATTAAAATCTATTAAGAACTTTAAACATTTAATCAAAACTACACAAATCAAAGTGTAGATTTGTACCTCCAAAGTGTCGAAGGAAGATTGATTGATGAGGAACAAAGTGCTCGGTCCTTTTGCCAAAATGGAGGGAGATGTCGAGAGATCGGCACTCTCCATGGATGATGGAGGAGGTGCTCTTCTGCAGCGATGAAGAGCTCAGTTCCATATTACGTAGATGTAAGGGTTAGAGCTCGGTGGAATGGAGATGGAGAAGGAGAGTCACACGGCTCATTTGCGTCACTCGACCGAGAGGAGGAAAAGAGAAGCTCCTTCAATGATCGAAGGAGAAATTGGCCGAATGGAGAGCTGATCGAAAGATGGGGAGTTGAAGGGATCAAAGCCTTACGTGGAGAGGTGTGATCGATAAGTGGTGAGGGTAAAATCGATGGGCGGGGGGAGATTTAGCAATGTGTGAATTTAGGTTAGCTAAAAATGAGACGGAGAGATCGGCTGATTCCCCTTAGGTTAGAGCATGATGAGTCTTTTACAGCTAATCCCTAAGCCATAAAAGCCATTGGATTTAAATCGAATGGTTGAATTTTCTTGATCTATGATCTATAGCCATTCGGACTCCAAAAATTATAAACTTGGTGCCATAACGAGCATCTCGATGAGACGAATGTACGCATCTAAAATTTATCAAATTTGGACGATAATTTTATTTTATATTAATTTTTAAGCAAAAAAAACTTTAAGAATTCACCACGATCAATCGGACACACTAAAATTAGCGAACTTAAAACATAGCATCATCATCTGATGCTTAACTTAAATATACAAAAATATATAAAACTTAATTTATATTTTATTTATTATCATATTCTTAAGCTTAAACTTCGCAAATTAATTTAGGACGATCCGGGATTTCAATCGCACTCAATTTTTTGCAAAAGGATCCCCTCATTATCCTTTATCTAAAAATATTATTATTAATTTTTTATTTTAACTTAAATTAGGGTTCTAATTTTTTTTGTCTTAATTCAATCAAGTTTATGTCAAATCAACCTAGTAACAATCTTAGGTTATTACATAGGCTACAGCGTGCTACCGCGCTGTAGCGTGTTACGTGGCTATGGCGCGTTTGTAGCGCTCTCTGGCCAAGAGCTAAGCGCTGCGTAGTGCAATGGTGATGCGGTGCGCTGCGGTGTGCAATGGCGCGGCAGCGTGCTACATCGCTACGGCACCCGACATCCCGAGATGAGGGAGCTACGGCCCGCTGGAGCTCCTAGCTTGCAAATGGAGGTATACCTCTGTTTTCTCCGGAGCTTGGGGGAAGAATCTTCAGTGCTAAAAGTGGAGGGGAGAGGTCATTGGAGTAGTTAATATATAATGGAGCAGCAGGTCCTCTCCCATCAGCATGGGGAGGAAGAGGCAATGACGTCAAAGGAGAAGAAGGGAGTGGGGCCGGCACGTAGAAGGAAAATGGAAAACTAATTATTTAAATATTTTAATTAATACATTTTATAAATTATAATTAGATGGATAAATAAGCTCCGAAAAATTCTAAAAAATGCACCACTAGCTAATTTGGAGGTGAGAAACTCAATGATAAAGTTGAATTTCAACCACTAAAACCTGAGTGATGTAACTTTGCATATTTACTCTTCTATATATATGGAACAATTTCACTGAAGACTTTATAAGTCCATTCGGACTCTAAAATCTTTATTTAAACACTCAAATTTAGAAAAAAATTTGTTGTTGATCATAAAGGCTAAAAATATCATTTAATTACTTTTAAGTGGTCAAACTTTCAAAAAAATATCAAAATTTCATACAAAAGTCCACTTCCTTTAATCGCCCGCTATTCCTTGCCGTCAAGTTCTCTTAGCCGATATTATTGCTAGTGTTCGGATTTTGTGAATAAAAGAAAGGTAAATATTTGGGCGTGAAAAATCTTACATAGACGGGGGGGGGGGGGGGGGGGGGGGGGGGGGGGGGGGGGGGGGGGGGGGGGGGGGGGGGGGGGGGGACAGCCATTCTAAGAATTGCAGGGAGAATTATCGCTACAGGCGGCAGCGTTGGAGAGGGAAAATCCCCTTCTGGTTAAATTTTACTGCTGTGCGTATACTAACCCATTTCTTACGTATTAATCCTCTTCTGGACTTTGATTCAATCTTCGATTTTGAGTTAAACTGGTTTAGTTATTCTCTAGTGTAATGATACTGTGTATTTTACTCGAAGTGAGATGCATTTGAACCTTTTCCTTCTCTAAGCTTGTTTTTATCTGGAACGCGCAATTTAGCCTAAACAAGGAACCCTAAAAGATCAAATCAATTCAGTGTTTCCAAGTATAATAATGCAAATGAGGGGTTTCTGTGCACACTATGGCTAATGTAATGACCGAGAGTTTGCCGTGACTTGTACTTGCAATGACTCGTCAATAAGCTGTATTTGCAAGTTTATGTGCACGCCTTTTATGTTTATAGTAGAGGCATGAGCATGAATTGGTTTTAAACTTTATAGAGCTTGTTAGGGGCCTCAGATGCTCGAACATTTGCAATTCTTACCATTAGGGCCTCTTTACAAGCACTATCAAATCGCATATCACAAAAAACACAAGTGTTGGGAACTTCACGTTGTGCTCTTCCCAAAGAAGTACTAGGACACCAAGGGGGAGAAAATAGCTACATTGATATAGGGGACACTGAGCATCAAATCGATTGGTTATATTGACACCAACCTTTCTCTTATGGCATTGCCAGAGGTTAAAGTAATACCACTGAAAATTGACCAATAAATCATGAAGAGTTTTTCATTAGCCCACTAATGTTTGCCATCACTCAATAATGTAATAAGGAATTGCTATGAAAGGTAATGCATCATGAATATGACAGTGATTCTTGTAAACTCTTATCTATGAGATTGATATATTGTGTTTCATCAATGCCATCAATATAGTTGTTAACCAAAGACAACAAGAAGTTCTTATTATGCTAATATAGGATTGAATCATCTAGTCATATATACAATGGGATAAGTCAAGCATGATAATTGGTGGAGCATCGAGTGTAGTGGACACAACCTACCTGAACCAAGCACCCAAACACAATGATCAGCACGCTCATGTGGAAAGCTAAACTGTGCACATGTGTGCCTAGGCACATTTTGAAAACGAATCCTAGAGAGTCGACATGACACTCATGAGTTATAGGCTCACAGGTGAAATGGCGCTTTAGACGGACGGTTACATGCCCTGGCACGCGTTGAACAGTTGGACCAGGACATGGAGTAGATTTGACCGTTCCAACCTTCAATGCTTGAGCCATAATGGTGTGCTCAAGTGCGTCGAGGCAAGCGCTCAAGCATGTCTACTTAAGGTATATTTATTTGAGATTAAATGTTATGTTAGTTTTCAACATTAACTTGTACTTAAGATAGTTCATATGGGTGAAAATTGGGCATATAAATGCCCATATTAAGGAAATGAGGTGTCTATTGATAAAACCCTAAGTGGTGAGCTATGTCAGCAGTTGTACTCCTTTTTCAATAGTGCTATTTTTTCGTGATGTGGTTTCGTGATTTTTTTTCTCGACTTAGGGCTTTTTGCATAAAATTAGGTGTTTTTGTTCTTGTGTGATGAAACTTGCTCTTTTGTTGTGTTTGCTCCGAGTGTGACAAAGCCTCAACCTTCTCAGCAACTTTTCATAATAAAAACTTAACATCAACGCTTGTTATATATATATATATATATATATATATATATATATATATATATTATTGTTTGTAATTTGAGTTTATGAATTTTGCCCATTTAAAAAGAGAAAGAGGTAGACTAAAAGTGATATGAGAAGAAATCATTAGAATGATCTTTTCTATTTGGAACTTAGGGAAGAGCTTCTAGTTGATCGTTCACAATGGAAGCAAATGATTCATGTAGCCCATCACAACTAATAGGATTAAGGTTTGGTGGTGCTGTTGTTGTTATATACATTTTGTTCTTCTTTCAAGATGTTCATAAAATTGAAGAAGTCATTGCAAAGGAAAAAAGAAATCAAAATCTGTACTCGGGCATTAAGTTATATGACTTATATGACTTACCAAGAAATGCCATTATCTCTTCTAAGTATTAAGAAGCCTATCACTAAAGCAAGTGGTGACCATGGCATCCTACTACATGCAAAATGTGTTCTATAAGATCTAAGTATGTATCTACTTTTGATACTATAAAATAATGGCCTAGACATTCTCATAGAATGTATATGGTTAATTATTGAACTTTGCATATAGCATGCAAAGGGTGGCCCATTTATTCATGATCACCCGAACTCTTCATCTTGAGATGAAATACCAAGGGAGAGGCTTTTTACAGCCATCATACCTGCAAGAAGAGAAGTGTGGAACTCATGAATTCTCTTTTTAGTTGAAATGACCAAGGTACTACTTCCTTGTAGATTTATATAAAATGCTCTACTTGATGTTATATGCTGCTTGGTGCAATTATCAATTGCTACTCAAGACTTCTGTATTCAATTAAGAATTATTGGCAAACCCCCAACCTCATGACACTTTTTATTAGTTTAGTGTTCAACATGTTTATATTAACTGCCTATTGTTGTTATTACATGAACTCTTACCATCAATAAATTTCTATAAAGTGCTTGAAATTAAAAAAAAATGTTTATTTTTTGCCAAAACTTTTTGTTAGTCTAATTTGTATATGTAAAGTTAAAATGTAATTAAGCTAATTCTAGGTCCAAATGAGATTTTTTAAAGGGTTGCGGGATTAGTGTAGTGATGTGATTGATAATGCCTTTTAATATAAACATCGAAGACAGGAATCAAATTTGGATATACCGGAGAGTAAAGAAAATTGCTTGACTTAATGTTAGGAACATGTACTGCAAAAACGTTTTTGGGTAAGATAAAGAAATTAGACAGTAAGGAAAAATTCGTCATTTTTTTATTTTAAGAATGCACATGAATGCACTTTGTGTGCTTAAAGTGGCAGGATGTGTGCCATGTATATCTCATCACTATGAAAAGCAGGTATGATGAAGGCTTCAAAGTACAAATGTAAATGTCAAAGAACCGGCTTTATAATTTTCTTATTTGTTCAATCTATGTAAATGCTTAGTCCAAATAAAAGTTGATGAAGGATAATTCGATTTAGGGTTCCTTGATGTTTTCTCAAGGTCGTGGTCAATCAAAGAGTGGGGGTTGTACATTGAATCCTATTGGTGAGAGTTCAAATTCTGGTTTATGTTTTTGTGTTTTGAATCCTAAAAATTGGAAGGAAAATTGTATGATCTCACAGATCATATGGTCCTGCTACAAGTAATATTATTACTAGTATTACTAGTGACTTGGTCTAACAATTTTCGTTAAGAAAAAGATAAATTATGGTCCAGTGCCACTATATTTGGAAAACACTATTATTCAGTTGTACGTTTACTAGGAAGCCTTCCATTCATTGGTAGTTACAATTTTGGTGAACCTCAGCATCATTTCAGATAGTATTTTGCTTGAGCTCATGTGTAATAAACAAAAAATTATATTTTCCTTTCAGATATCTCAACTAAAATCTATACGGTTCAGAGGTTGCAGCTTGTGTTTAGAGTGAAGCTTGAGCGAGTCCAAGTTTAGCAGCGATGCTATTGGTATGCTTGTGTGGTTGCTCAAAATATCTTGATTGTGTCGAGTCATTAAGCAATGAAGATTGTCCAGATAAACATAAATAGTTGAATGTTAGATATGTAAATATAACAAGTTTGAGTGGCTTGCATGAAAGTTTCCCGATTATATTTTATGGCAATCAAACAAGTTCTTCGTAACTGCGAATAGATCATAACAACAATAATAATTCATTGAAATGCAGCATAAATGGGTGAAAGGTACGCACAAAGACTTATCTGCTGACTGGGAGACGTGATGCTAACTATATCTTCAAGTGATCTCCTTTTTCACAAGTCTCTCGCTGATCATCCTCTGTTCTGTGTCTTTTGCATTTGATTTTCTTATGCTCTGATTATAATATAAGAAAAAAATCTATAATTAGAGAGGATATTGAAATAAGAGATACGCTATATGGATCATACCCAGCAATTTTTGTTAAAGATTATTTTTTTTCTTGTAAATTTTGATCCAACATATCTTTTAAATTTTTGTGCATATGATAGCACCATAAATCATAAAAATTAAGAGTGTTGTTTATTTTAATGAGAGTTTAATTGATGCACTTCTCATATTCAAATCCAATGACCGTTTGAGATTTTTTGAAGTTCTATTTTTTTATTTCTTAGATGCAAATATGTGATATGTAGTATTTGAACTCATGATCTGAAATAATAATTCACAAGTCTCAACTACTATGCTACAACATCATTCAAAAAGCTACTAAATTGTTTGAACTAAAATAAATCAAGAAATTCTTTTTCTATATATATATGACATTGAATCAAAATAGATAACAAAAAAATGTATATAGATATATGTGTAATTGTTAATTTGATATAATTAACAAATGCATAGAGATATATGTATATAAAAAAAAAAATAATTTTTAGTCGAATCAAATGATATAATTAACAAGTTCGAGTTGAATCAGCCTGTACTCGGACTTGGTCTGAGTTAGAGTGAAGTTTTAGTCGAGTTCGAGTCAACTTAAATAGGATTCGAGTCAAGACGTATGATTCGAACTCGATTCGAACTCGATTCGAAATTTTCGAGTCGAATCCAAATGTCTCGAAGTGAATTTCAAGTTTCATGTCAAATTGTCAACCTTAATCTTTCTACATTTGTATATTTGTTATGGACAATGCTACAGTAACCCCCCCAAATACCCCAAATTTTTCTTAATGATGTGGCAGCTGACGTGGCACTCTATGCCACGTCAGTCCACGCCATCGGTAAAACCTAAAATCCGATCGCGAAGCTATCCAGATCGCGTGACCCTCGCGTAATCCCTAAACTCCCCTCGCGACTTCTCCCGATCGTGAAGCTTTTCCTAAACTCCCCTCGCGACCTAGTCTCCTGATCGCCAAGTTCTCTTCGCAAGTCGCTAGCCGATCTCCCCCGCGCCGCGACTCTTCTGTGAATCGGGATCTCCTGCGTCGTTGCTCGTCTTAACCTAAAGCGCGTGCGTCGATGGCGGAGGGTTTTGATCTTGTTCGATCGGATTTCGGAAGGTGATCTTTGCCTCCAAGATGGGGATCGCCCTCTCCCTCCTCTCGCTTCTCATTTTCTCAAGGAGCCCTCATCCGACCTCTCCACCCACTCCGTTTGGGTCATCCTCACTGTCGTCGCCATCTTCGAGTTCAGCGTCGGTAAGTTCTTACTTCTCCTCTCTGTGACTCCTTCATGAGTTCAAAGGATCCGAACTCGAAGTGAAGTTTCTCGGTTCTTGCTTCTCCTCTCTTTGAGTTTGGGATGAATTTTGTAATTAATTGAATTTTTTGGATTTGTTACTCCTCTCTGTGATGCTTACTACATCCCGAGTGGTTTCGTGAGTTTAGATGATTCAAAATCGAAGTAAATGTCCCTGTATGATTGTCTGCGGAGATGTACCTACATTTCGTTTGGCTTCTAGGTTTGCGTTTTGTGCTGTTTGATTTAGTAACGCTACTGAGATGCGGTGTTATTGAGATGTCAGTGTCTCGCTTGTTTCTTATGAATATGTTAAGGTGTTGTTTGGTTTCTTTCGATCTTCATGTTATGCTATGCTATTTCTTAATAAGATGCAGATCGCAGCTTTATGGTCTGCTGCACAGTTGGATAAATTGCTGGTTGTCTTCTTCATTGTCTTTCCAAGTATAAACATTATTGAACTAATAAATTTTATGTTAGAATGATATATATGTTTTCATTGTAATTCAGCTTTTTATATCAGGAAGTCCTCTAGTTGAGGGTGATGATGAAGAGGATGATGTTGATGATCTAGAAAATGAGTTTAAATCATTATGCCTTTCAGTTATTGATCGAATTTGTTCCAGCACCGAACTGGCTGCCTTGTGGGCTGCTTCAGGAAACTGCAGAACTGGTGCTTGACCCGTTTCGTCCCTGCAAGGCGAGGACGAGAAACTGCAGAACTGGTGTCGTTCTTTTTAGATTGCGAGGATACTGCCTGATTTTGAAGTGATGTAGCTCAAATGGTAGAGCGCTCGTATGATATACGAGAAGATCAGGGTTTGATTCCCTGCATCACCAAATTTTAGCATTAAATACAAAATATTGGGAGAATTTGAGCTGATTTAATCACTAGTACTAATGACATTCAAATGCCAAACATATTTTATTAAGCTTTCTAGCTCAAAAAGATTATATACACGTGTTGTGGTATGCCGATTTTGCCGGTGCTATTCTATAATACTGTTTTTATCGGTTTTCTTCCTTCACACTATATAATTTGCTTCCTTTATGGCATCAAATAATTTGTTTTATTTACTTTGCTTACAAATTACTTGTCAGCATGAATTCTCACTTGTCCATGTTAAAAGAATAAGATGAAGACCAAATAAGATATGGGAAGAAACTATTAAATTCTCAAATTCTTAATGCTTAGAGAGATCATGCACAATAAACACAAATGCTTGGTTAATAAATGCATATCTAAGAAGAAAACAATCTGATGAAAAAGAGGATTAGGCATTCTTGAATGTGTTTAAATCATTGTATTGCTCTTAATTGGAAAAAATCATTTTACTTAATGAATTCATCAAGTTCACCATGACAGAATACACATAATACAGTAGCAGTTTATTAACCCAAGCAACTCCACCATAGCCAACATAATAACAAATAGCATTCCAGGCATTACTGCAAGTGATATTATTCATTCAAATTAGATAAGGAATATAACAAATTGTGATTTATCAACATACCGAGAAAATCTCTTTAATTTCATTTCATTTTAATATGAAGAAGAATACATTGTCTAAATTCATACGTTTACTTTTCAAACAATAAATAAAATTTGATACAACTCAAATTAAAACAAAATTGAGCTCTTTCGAAAGTGTAGATAACCGTTCTTTGTTGGTTTGCAGCCATCGAAAGAGAGCTTCCAGATTGTTTAAATGCTGCTATCTAAGCTCCATTGTATTCTTCTTTAAGACTTTTTCTAAAATGCAGGTTATGAAGAACCTCATCAGTATTGTACATGGACAGTGCTACTCCACCTTCCCTAGTGAAGTTGAAAATGTCTAAGTCAACTTGTTCTTCTTGTCCCTCTGGAGATGCAAAGCATAACAAATTACATGATTATAAATATGATTATTAACCAAAAGCTGCAAAACACAATATAATTTCATGGATTCCTAGCTGATTGGAGCTGACCTTTGGCTCTTAAAATCCTTCAGTACTTCCAGAAATTCTTCACCTTTGTGCCCATTTCATGGATTCCTAGCTGATCGGAGCTGGCCTTTGGGTCTTAAAATCCTTTTCCTTTGTGCCCATTTTTGCCTCCTCGCTTTACCTTCTTGAACCACCCTGCAATACAAGTTTTGAACCAATCATAGAAGCTAAATAGTGGTTAGAAAAGCCTTGAAACATTTGTAGCACGAATGAACATATGCACTCTATGATGCAAGTTCATTTGTTCAGTTTGAAAGGCAGCAGAGTAAGACCGAATGTATACCTTCTGGATATCAATACCTGAACTATTGAACGAGTAAATACAATTTTCATGCTGAGCAGATATACTTTACAAATCTAACTTCAACAAAAATAAAAATTACTTGAATTCTATCCCAAAAATTCTACCAGCAAGTTAGATACTTCCAATTACTGCAAGTGGATGATATTATAAGCACTAGATCTAATCAGATGCATGTAACAAAAAAGTAGTATTGCCAACTCTGAAGATTCGAGTATGATGCAAGTAATTAAGCATCGGCCTGAAATATAAAGGTAATGAACAATATGTTTTACATGATCAGAAATATAAGCTATAAAAAAAATATTAGAAAAATGCAAAATGGCTCCAGGTTCCCATTGCAGCATTATTAGCTTCTCTCCAAATTTCCTATGATAATAATACAAAATGGTAACATTAGAAAAAAGTTCCAAATAAATGAAAAATTGGAATGTACATTCTCTTAAACAGAGAAAATGAACAACTGAAAGAAATAAAAGGGTACAAGGAAAAAATTTGAATTCTTAAACTCATCCAACACAGACGATTGAATTAATAGACAAGAAGGAAGACTAGAAAGGGTTTATGTAACAATCTAGGTTGTTACTTAGGTCATTATGACTAATTCAAGTCTTAATTAGGATTTCAGTGCACTAATAAAGTCATTAGAAGCTCACCTCTAAGATCCAGTCCAAATCAGGGATCAAAAGGATCAAATCCTGATTTTTAGGAATTTCCAGAAATCCTAGAAATTGATCTCAAATCGAAAATCTAACTTCGCCATTTCGTTCACCGCCCCCAAAATAGCTGGGGTGATGTTTTGGATGCATTTGGAAGTCGTTGGATTTTTGGCGAATATTTTAATATTTAAATAACCTGGAAATTTGAATAATTAAATACTCATCGAATCAAAAATCCCATCATGCCGTTACGTTCATCACCCCTCAATTAGCAAAGGGTGATTTATCTGAATTTTTCTAAGTACAATTAATTACCTAATTTATATTAATGAATTGAATTTAATTTAATAAAATAATAATATTATTAAATAGAATTAAACAGCGCACTCACTTAATTTATTATCATGTCGTTTGATTTTTGTTCACGCCGTCTACCATTGACGTTATGTAACAACCCAATGTTGTTAATCACCATTTAATCATCCGATTAACTTCAAATCTCTTTTATCAAATCTTAATTAGTCTTTAAGATCAATTTCCAAAGTCTTGGTCAAATTTAGAATTTAAACGAACAAAACCCTAATTTTGGGTAATTCCTAAAATCAAGAAAGTGATGAAATTAATTTGACCTCAGATTAAAAATCGGACTTCGCCATTGCGTTCCTCACACCCAAATTAGCTTGGGGTGAAATTTTGATGAGTTTTGGAGATAGTCAAAATTTCTTGATTATTTTATTATATTTTCAAAAAAATTTGATAAATCAAATAATTAAGATGACTTCCGATTAAAATTCCAACTTCATTTTTGAGTCTGTCACCCTCAATTTAGCTAAAAAATAATTTTTCAAAATTTGGTTTGGAAATATATTATCATATAATTAAATAAAACTTCTAAATTAATCAAATAAACCAATATATATATATATATATATATATGTATATATAATTACACTTAACCCTAATAACCGCATATCCTCTGCCCTAAAACGCACGCGATATGTTCCCGTCCCGAGAACCCTCTCCATCGCTATCCCTCGAGCGAGCGAGATGAGAGGCGAAGACGCGTGGCTCGCGCCGCTACCCTCGCCAATAGGAGGCCTCGTCAAGGATCGGATCGACATCGCCTCATATAGTCGTATGGAAGTAAGCCGACGCTAACTCCTTATTTATAAAAACCACATCTCCTATATTTGAAAGGCTTGGCAAGTTTTCTAAAATGGCGTAAAGCAAATGATTTCCTAAACACTAACAAAGATCTCTCAATACCCAACTCAGGTACTCCACCTAATTCTCCTATTAAGTATAGATTTCATGAAATCGACTTGATGGATTAATGAGGATCATAGTTAATCTTGTGATAGATCTTTTAATAATCTGTCAACTATAATAAAATTGATGTTTCTTTTTAATTGATTGTTATTTTTCTTGTGTAATTCTAGTTGAATTTTATTATTATTGAATGCCTCAATTTGATCGTGATTTGATCTAAGCATGGCACATTATCTTTGTTTTAATCAAATATGATTCAATGATGAGCAAATTTGATTTCATATTACATTGTTATCTAAAGCAGTATGTATCTTCATTTTTATCTAGTTTCTGTTGTAACTTACATCATGTTTATTCTTAGTCAAATTGACTCAATAAAGTTGATCCCCGCATCATCATAACTAAAAGTAATTTTACTTTTATGAGCTTGACCTTCAATCTAAAACTAGCACAGCCTTAGTTTATCCTTTGCAATTGTTTTTTTTTTGTAGTTCAATCTTGTCTTTATATTTTTTTATGTTTTATTTGTTTTATTTCGCAATCACAAGTATTTTGAAATGATGGAATTTTTGGCTTGCTTATTTTTGAGGAAATCCACATATTTAATTTTTGGTTTAGTATAATAAACAAATATCTTAAGTAAGGTCATGTTTTTATGATTTATATAAGCGCCTTAATTAATTATTTTTCACATTTCACAATTTGTATCACTCTTTTGTTCGTTAATACATTAAATTTACTATATACTTTAATAATCTTTCATTCTTTTATGCAACTAATGTCTTTAGGTGAAGACCTAAATAGTCAAGTAATACAAGTGGTAATGTTTATTTCAATAAAATTCAGATAAAAGTAAAGTTTAATCAATTATATAATTTATGTTTATACAGATGGTTGCTTGATGTTCAATAAAATTTTGCTTAATAAATCTCCTAAACAAGAAATGTGCTCAGAATATTTCTTTTAGTTATTTTCAAATTTGAAAGGTTTGGCATTAGGTTGAGCTTATCGGTTATATTGATCATCATATATAATTTATAAGCTATTTCTTATTATGGTCTGCAGTAAAAATAGATTCACTAAGCCAATGTTATTTTACTTGTATTTTATGCTTTTTCTCATGAAATTCTTAATCTCTTGTTTACTTGGTAACATTTTTATTAGATTATCCTTATTACTTTATTGTTAGCAATATCTTTCTATTATCATGTGCAATTTTTATTACGTATGTTCATATTTCAGTTTCTTAGTGGCTCTACTATGATCACTTCATTCATGTGTGAAAATTATTATTTGCACCCCTTAACATGCTATAATTGCTCATGTAAACTGATATTGCATTAACGCTGGGTTGTTTTTAGTGCGGCTGTGAAATCTTGCAGTTACCATGTGCTAGATATATTCTCCTTTTGAATTGTAAAAGTCGAACCCATTTTGTGGAAAGCCTATTAGCTTATAACATCATGGAAGAGTAATAGGCTAAAATTATCATTTAAATTTATACTATTCGGAATAAAGGGCTTTCAAATTTTAACTTGCATTGAGGGTTGAGATTTATTATTTACACTTCTAGTGTTTGATCCATGAAGCATCATTGAATTGTGGAGTATTAAATTTTGTATAGTGTGTATTTAATTGTTATTTGATTGTATTTTGATTGCTTGTGAACATATAATTCTTTTGCTTATTCATCAAATTTTCAGTATAGATGAAGTGCTTCTCTTCACATTCAATCTTGTATGTCTTGAATGCGTATGGCCTGTTTGCGTGCCATGCATTTGTGAACTAATGTTGGGGGAAGTTATCTCATTGTTTTTAACACAAGGCTTGATTTTTTTTATGACTTTGGTAATCTTTTCATTATCTCTTTCCTTCCATGTTGCTGGGTGGTAGTTCATTATTATACTAAAGATGAATGGTTTTATAAATATTAAAATTCCAGTGTTAGTTATGGACATATATTATATCTAAGTAAAACTTACAAAAATTCAATAGAAAATCTATAATCACATGAAAGTTGCATGGGCAATGCAAGCTCTGTGGCATTACTTATAACAAATTTGAAGTCAGTGGGCATAAAAATGTAACTTGTGATGAAGTTGCTATAGTATTTTAAGTATGGTTATTATCTGGATGAGCATAATAATTATTGAAAGTTTCTCAATTTCATTGCACACTTGACTACTTGATTCAACAAATTTTCTAATAGTTTCCTCCTGAACAGTACATTACTTGATTCATCATAATGCTATGCTGTAAGAAAATTGAAATTGATAGTGAAAGAAATGAGGATGCTATAGTGGATGTACCATTTAGTTTCAAGCTATTGCTACTGGGATGGGTATTTGCTTCCCACTAAAGCAAAGGGACCAGTTACTTGATTATGTAATTACATTGATAGGCACTAATGATAGTTATAGTTTTGCCGATTCTAGTAATGAACTTCTCCATACTCAGAACTGTGCTTTGATTACTTGTACAACTTTAGTTAAAATAGAACCAAAATTGCCATTTAAAACCAGAAATTGTATTTTAAAGGCCACTTTAGAATTTATTACTTGCCTGTTGAACCCTGCAACATAATTGATCCACTGATAAATAACCAAATTATTTTACTATGTCATTCTGCAAATCAGGTAAATCTGAAAGTGTAACATATCTGTGCTTGTGTTTTTAAAATTTTATATTCATAAACTGTTTTAATTTCTTTTTGCAAGATCACTTCACATTATTTTTGTTAAAACATGATATAAATTCACACAAAATTACTAATCAGCTAGATATGAGAACATGAAGATTGTTATGTGCTGAATTCAGAAAATACTTATTTAAGTTTTCAGAAATGCTACATTTTTGTAAATCGATATTGATTTGAGTAAAATTCCTCCAAGAACATTTTTTTACCAGCAAAGAAATGCTTATATTGTTTGACTATTGGTAGTTTCCCAAATCTGGGTTTTGAAACAATTCTCCCCGTTCTCTATGCAAAATGTACATTGAATAACTTCATTTATTATTGGGAGATGCCCAGAAAAAAAAAGAGTCCAGTGGTTGTGAATAATGTTGGTGTTGAATGATCTTGGGTCTTATTTCATATTTTTTTTATCCAGCATTCCTTCAGTTTCACTTTACAAAACTCTCAACATTAAAGATATGAGATCATTCAATAAATAATGATGCTCATTTATTCATTTTGGAATTTATGATACTTGAAACACAATGCAGCTTATTCATTCATTTTGGATACACTTCTATACAAAGAAGCTGTTGTCGCTTCTGATGCTTCTATCGCCAAAATCGTCACAATTAAGTTGCTGTCGTTTATATTTTATGTTGTCATGGACATCTTTTGCTGCATACTATTATTTCATCCACCTTGTATAAATTCTGTTAACTACACATGTGCTTTTAATTACATTATTGATGGAATATGGTTGGTTTTGATATTAATATTTAAATGCAAATGAGCTTATTTTACTAGTTTCATATTCATTAAAGAGTTTCAATGCTGATTATTTCATGTCTTTATTTCACGCTTATTGATAGTTTGATTAAAGAAATGTTTTATCTTAATACAACATTCATTTGTGAATTTATCAAGATATAAACAGATTTAAAAAGTGCATTATAGATTAATGAATGCCTAATGATTTTTGAATTACTGTGCAAATTTTGTTTTCACGGCTATTAATACACCCAGATACTATTCTATTATGTTATGTTTGCAATTGATATTGTTACTACTACCTTAATTACTACAAAACACCACTACTATAAGTGCCAATTTATCAATAAAACTTCTTTATGAACAGTGATCATTATAAAAGAATACAATTATATTTCTTGATCTATTGATGGTGCCAAGATTCATTCAATTGATGAACATTTTGATAAATAAAAAGTTCAAACATTTGTTACATAGTCTAGAACTTGTGCTTTCATTCGCTTAATAGAAATATATAATGCTGCACATGTCATCTTCTCAAGATATCTATTAAATGCATATTTCAATTTATGGCTGTCAATTAATTTATATGAATCAAATGCTATCATAAATCAAATGCTGTCATCTTTAGAATTATAAGATCAAGAGTGATCAAGTACTATTAGTCATATCCATGTGAACAAATGCTGCTAATTAATCAAATGTGATTAAAAGTTGTCGTACTTTTTAAATGAAATTACATACTTTGTGAGATTCAAATATTGCCAAATTATTTAATATGATCGAATGCTGCCATATTATATGAGATCCAAATGTTGTCATTCTAAAATCTCTAACATTTTTTTTATATATAAGAATGAATGTTGTCATTTCCTTCCTAGGATCATATGATTGCACATGTCGTCTTCCCAATGTTATCTATTAATCTATTGAGGTTCAATGCTTCCATTCATATTCAAATGCTGCATATATCTTCCTACTATAAGATGCTATTCAGAGGGCAAAATAATTTAATAAGTAACTAGAATTGTGATGTTATTTAATTACATAATTATACAAATTTCTGTGATGATGATTCAATGAATTATATTTTGTCCTAGCAGCATTTCTTTTATATAGTTGTTGAAAATGCATATTGAATGGATAAACCTGCTGAAAAAGCACAAGTCATATATTTTAGATCATGTTATTCATTTTGTTTTGATGCTCTCAATTATTAAGTATTATTGCAGCTTTATTCATAAAAATTATTGTAATTGTTATCATATCTAAATGAATAAGTATTGTCATATATCTTATGCTGCCATGAATTGAAAATCAAATGCTGTAAGTTATCTTATACAAATGATGATATAAATTGATATTCTTATTAGAATTAGAAATAGTCAATGGATTGACTTATAAATTGATATTCTTATTAGAACTGGAGATAGTTAATATATTGACTTATAAATTGATATTATTATTAGAACCAGAAATAGTCAATGGATTGATTTATAAATTGATATTCTTATTAGAATTGGAAATAGTCAATAGATTGACTTATATATTAATATTGAAATTGTTTATTTAAACAAATATAAAGGAGACCATACCAAAATTTTTAGAATTGGAATCTCATATATATTATCTTAATTTTTGAAAGATATCATTTTTCATTATTTCTTTTTATTGTTATATCACAATTTGGATGGCCTATATATGGGCAACCATTGTGAATATGAAATCATTAAAATAGAAATTAATTGAAAATAATGGATATCATAATATTTATAATATTTTGATACAATTCTTGTGCTGCAAATGCATTGAGCTTAAAACCTTAATTCATACAAAAAGATTTTATGTATATAATAAATATTGTATAAAATTTTCAGAGGGGTCTATATGGAGGATTTAGTGCTGCTGTCATTTGCCTGGGCAAGGCTATTGGTGTATCTGGAGATCACATAATTATTTTGAGGGGGGATGTGTGTGTTTGTTTTGACCCCATTTACAGATAAGTTGAGTAGACGTACTCAACTCCTCGCTTGTTCTGCGCCCACATAACAAAATTTCAAGATAAATAAAGTATAAATTACATTTCTCACAATCTCATTGATTGTGAATGATATATTCAGTCTTTAGACTGAAATAATTTTTTATGATTAAATCTTTCATAAATTTATACAGTACAGAATTTTATACAGTTCTTTTTCTTACTTGGCATACAAACTCATATGAACATATACATGTTTTCCTTCAAATTACAAATAATTCAAATGCTACTAATATAATTATTGCAGGATTGGCAAAAATATTCTAGCATTGTGAGCACATTTTCTTACATATCTTTTTACCATTTTTATTACTTATTGCACCGCTATTTCTTAAATTTGTAATGTGATATCCGTTTAATTAACCTACTTTTAAAATGTACTTAGACTTTTAAAGTCTAACCACCTTTTCTTTTTCTTTTTTTGCTGTGCCCTACCGTATTTAAAAATCAAAATACGATAGATCAGGAGCAAGGAACTGGACCTGCAGTTAGGGAAGAAGCGGAGCAGTAGTCGGACAAGAGAAATTTACTTTTGTTTATTTATGTGAGAATAAGTTTATGAACACTTTGTAAATTATAAATATTTTGTGATGTTGTAAACTATTTTTTCATGTTGTTTGAATTTTTATATTATAAATAATGAATATTTGAGTTAGAATAACTGAATGACCTTCTCCCCATAGATCCATATAATATAAGGTAGTATTAAATGTTGAGTTAGGATCTCCTAATTCAATATTAAATATTACCGTAACACTCATTATTAGATTATTAAACTCTAATCTAACAATGAGGCGTTACACGTTAGTACAGGCATTGGATTCTGACAGTTCGATCAAGGATCGAACGGTCCTCCCCTGTCTTCTCCGCGAAGGGCGTAGAGTATGCACGTGGCGATCCTCCCTGCACGCGGCAAGCTTCTTTCTCCACGTGTAACTCCCTCGTTTTCCCTTAATTTCATCTGAGTCTAAATCAATTGCATTGCTACTCTATCTGCAAGGATCTTCGTTGCGAATTAGAAGAGTTCTGCATCCATTCTGCTCTCGATCAACCCTCGCTAGAAACCCTAACTTAGGTACTTCGACTCCTTTCGATTCTTAAATTATCATCAACATGTCATTACAATGATCCTTCATTTCAATTATGTGTTCTTATCAGTCAGTTGAATCTCGAATCGAAACAAAATGCCTATAAAAAATTTCTTTCTTTCTTGTTTTGCTGCATCTATGAGTATATACCTAAATGATAGGGCATCATATTACCTGAAGTTATAATGAAGATAAGGCTAGGATCCTAGGTTCAATAGATTGGTCTGATTACTCCCTTCCATTTGGCATGCGAGATCAGGCGATTTGAAATTCTGTTCGTCGATCTTGAGCATGCCCTAATTCCCTCGTCCGCGACTCGAAGGGGAGAAGAAGATGACGACGGGTTTTTGGGTCTCTCGGGTCGGGCGCACTACTTGGCCCGATTGAGCTTCGCTCTCCACATTTCGTGGTGGGGCCCGCATCGATTGTCGTCGTCGTCGCCTAGTCAGCTGAAGGTTATGATTTATGCACGCGTCAGTGGGGCCCGCTTGTCGTTGCCCGGCGAATAAGGAGGCGCCACATAATCACTGCGGGGGCCCACAGTAGCATCGTCTGCCGCATGGTTCCCACCTGCAGAGAATTAAATAAGTTATAATATATATATATATATATATATATATATATATATATATAATCTTATAACATAACTTTTATATTATAAAGTATATATTTAGATAAATGAATATAATCTTATATATTCAAACAGATAAATGAATATAATTTATTAATAACATATAATAACATATTAATTATGTTAGGCAAATATAATTAACAGGGGACTAATTCTTAAACAGAAAAAATTAAATGAAAATATATAGATACATTTAATTAATTAAAAATCCAAACTTTAGAAATTCATAACTTGCAAAATACTACTCCAAAAATTACAAATATATATATTATTTCGATCAGCAAAAATAGATAATTAATATGAAATTGTCAAATCTCAGGTTGAATGAGTATTTGACTTAGTGACATTTAGGTTCTTAAATTAAACCTTAAAAATGTCCAAAAAAAAAAATTTCATTTAACCATAACTTTGTAACTATTAATCTAAATATAGGCAATATGGGTATTAAAGTGATCAGTAGAACTTCTAGAACAATCTAGTAGTGTTCAATTCTCTGTTTGGATTAATTTGACCTTAATCACTTTTTAGGACCTAACCCTAATTAACCTAATTAACTTAGAATTTCAATTGACCATAACTTGGTCAATTGAACACCAAATTAGGTCATCCATATATTCTAATCAACAATAAACTACAAAAATAATTAGGATCCAACAGTTAGATTCCTTAATTAACCCTAATTATCTTAAAACTTAATTAGTAAAGATTAGCAAATTTAGAGATCCAAATTGAGTGATTTAAATTTCAGAGAGCTCATAGAGTAGATTCGAACCCAGTGGTATGGTTGGTTTAGAGATTTGGTGATTAAATTCACTAATTACTCACTAATCATCTAAATATTAATTAGGCCATAACTTAGCCAATTTGAATCCAAACTGAGCCTACCACTAGTTATTGTGATCAGTGGATCATTTGTGATCTACAGCACTGATTTTGCTCAATTTAAACACCAATTGAAAAAGTTAGGATTTTTGAACTTTAATTAAGAAACTCTAAATTATCCCTTTTACCCCTTAGCTTGTATTGGCTATAATTTAGTCAATACTTATCAGAATCCAATGATTTTAGATTCTACGGAAACCCTAAATAGTAAGCAACAATAAACTGACAGAAAATTTAGATTTCATTAAGTCAAATTACCAAAATGCCCCTATGAGTCAAATTTATTAATTTGATCTTATGAGGCTTAATAATTACTCAAAATTAATATAATTACTGTTTAATCTTATATTAGATAGTAAGAAACACATTGCCACTAAGAATTTCAGATTTAGAACCCTAGATCAAAATTTGATCTTTTAGACCCTTAAGTAGGGGCAAAATTATCATTTTACCCAAATTTATGATTAAGTGCTTTTAGGCCTTAAAATCTTGTTATAATAATTGAAATCAATAAGTAAAGTAATTTAGATTATAATTTTAATTATTTGAGTCATTAATTAAGCTTAGATCTAAAACCTTAATTTTCTTTCCTTAAGAAAATCCTTAGTTTATTAGTTGTATGATGTGAGATAAATCTCACATCATACCTCTCCTTTAACCTTCCTTAATCTATCATTATTCTTTCTTATAACATTAGTTAGGTTGTGTGTCTGAGAAATTATCTTAGTATTTAAGAGCTCAATTCTTAAGAATTAGGATTAGCTCTTAAGTTAAAGTTCACTTGTTGAGTAAAATGGGTTACTCAATAGGTGAAGCCTTGATTTTGATAGTTTATAAATTTTCATAGTTTATTATTGGTTATTCAATCTCTTAACTTTAAATTTAAGAATAGAGATCTATCCTATGAAGTATGACTTCACTTATTAGGATTTGCCTTAAAATCTTAATATGTGAGTTTGGGTATTTAAAACTTAGTCCTTTAGGATCACCATTTGGATTAAGTAATTAAACCTCAATATTTGGAGTTTAATTCTTAGTCCTTTCATCTTGATTTAGCTAATCAAGGTGGCTTGGGATTGCATAAATTATTAAAATAGGTCGATTGATTTATCATTTAACTTATATAGTCGACATTGATTTATTTATAATTAAGACCTAGCTAGTCCTAATTATTTTCAATCTATAAGGATATGAATCTGAGTTACACTAGATAGTAAGAATTAGAGATCCTGAACTTGTGTAACTTAGAATAAATAGAATGATTAAATTAGATAACAAATGGATATTGCTTGTGTCCTAGTAGAGTCTCTTGCTCACTTTGATAATTGATGCTATACTTCCTTGTTTTTGAGCTTTATACCTTGTTCACATGTACTAGGCATAAGACATTTGAAAAGTATTTCGTGTCAAACTTATTTTGCATAGTAACATTAGCATTTATCATTATCATTATTGAGTTGAACATATGGTTATTAGAATGTAGCCTAATTAGTATGCCTTTTTCCATACTTATACTTTAGTACAGGCTAATCCTATACTTATGACTAGCTAGGATGGTATTCATATGTCTAAAGAACGTCTAAGCAAGCCTAGACCTAATAAGATCGGTGACAGACTGTAAATACACGTCTGTGCTCACACGCAAGTGTTCGTGGTCTGAAGTAATAAGTAAAAAGCGTTAATTTTCAGGATTTATCGAACCACAGAGAATTGGTTGTTACTAAGGTCTATCTATTCTCACTAATATTTAAGCTACGATTGATTGGATGAGGTCCTAGATTTAGCACAATAATTACTAAATGAAGATAAGTTAGATAAAAGAGAGAGAAGAGTTGGGGTTATCCCACATGTCATGATATAATAATACTAATGTATGTTGATTTCTCAAGCTTTGTCTTTCATTTATTTTTAAATCAAGTGCACTTTATTCACTTTGAGTTTTATCTCAAAGTCTCACAAGTTCAAATCTTGTGCACAAAATGAACACACATTCGGTTCTATTTCAGCACAAGATTCCTATAATATTTTAGATTTTAAGTTTTCATCTTATCTCTTGATCAGGGAGATTATGATTATTAAATCTTTAAGATCTTATAAACATTGATTTCACTATGAGCATCACTTGCATCTTACATAGTTGAGATGAGGGATTAATATGTTAGGCTCAATGACTATGTCACTTAGTTCATGAGCACTCAACTATTTCTTCCTCTACCTCAATTATGTTGAGCTAAAGAGCTCATTTAATGGGTCTTAGTATCACATACATTAACACTTTGGTTGAGCTTAGATTAAGGTGTATTAAGCTCAAGAACTTTGTCACATAGTTCTAAGCTTTCATGCACTCATAAACCTAGCATCCAACCTAAGGTGACCTATAGAGCACAAGACAATTTAGTTCTTGAGATTATGAGTTCATTTTCCTTTCATCCACATTCAAGAATAAATAATAAAAGACATTTCTTAATAAGGCATAGAGTTCTTACATTTTATTTGTGCTTGTGGAAAAACTTTATACATTAAAATTAACTCATACACATGAGGTTTTCTCAACTCTCCCAAAGGGAGATTTAGCTACTCATTACAAAAGAAATGAAGAAAAGCACATACATGGATAAAGATCCTTTCATGATCAACTAAGAAAAGAAACTACAAAAGTAAATGTTAGAAGATACTAGGAACGTTCCTTGGAAGTTCTCCGGATTGCTTCTTCTCCTTCTTCAAGCTCCTCTCTTAGGTCGCTAGTGCTACATTCCTTCTTCTCTTCCTTAGCAAGAATTTGCTTTGCCACCCTTGGGGAGTTCCTCACTTCCACTTATGCACCCCTCCTCCTTAGTGATTTGAGCAAAATTGTGAACCCTCCTCTAGTCAAGAGAAGTGATATTTATAGGGGAAGGGCTGCCTTCATCCCACTTAGGATCCAAACCAGCATTTTCTAATGGAAAATTCTGAGCAATAATGGCAAAAATTCCAATTGATGGTGAAGTGACCAATATCTCCATTTATTTAGCCAAAACATCACCTCAAGATCTTCATTTTCATATTAAAAATGTAGCAGCTGCAGAGAATGATGGCTGGGGACAAGATGCAGGTTGGGGGTCTTGTCCCAGCTGCAATAAATGCTCCTGATTGGCAAAATTTGCGGCGGGCCGCTGCAGCGCGCTGCGGTGCGCTGCGGCACACAATGGTGCCAGTAAATTTTGCTAAGTGTTCCATTGTAGCGCGCTACCGCGTCCAAAATTCGCAAAATTATCTACTGCAGCGCGCTGTAGCGCTAGCATTATGCAAATCGTACCACTGCAGCGCGCTATAGCGGGAGCATTTTGCATAATGCTCCGCTGCAGCGTGCGATAGCGGTTCAAATTGTGAAAAGCCCTGCTGCAGCGCGCTACTGCGCTTATAGATTGCAAATGAATCCGCTGCAGCGCGCTGTAGTACTAGCATTATGCAAATCGTACCGTTGTAGCGCGCTGCAGTGGGAGCATTTCGCATAATGCTCCGCTGCAGCACGCGGTAGCGGTTCAAATTGCGAAAAGTCTCGCGGCAGCTCGCTCGCACGCCCGTGGTTCACAACTGGACCCGCTGCAGCGCTCTACCATGTCCGCAGTTAACAAATGCACCCGCTGCAACGCGCTATAGCGCCCTTAATTTGCAAACAGACCCGCTGCAGCGCACGGCAGCGATTTCCTTTGAAAAATTGAAATTTTGCATAAAATATCTCAGGACTCCTTTGGATAGCCATTTTCCTTAAAAGGTAGATAAAATTTGATTTAAGACCAGCTTAAGGATCAGAAATGAATGAAATTTCCCTTTATTTTAGATATAATTTATGGATTCATCACACCCCACACTTAAATTCTTGCTCATCATCGAGTAAGCTCAAAATAGTATTTTTTTTGTTTTGTAGGGATGATAGTCACAAAAATGCAATTAGAATGACTATAAGTCAAAGTACGTGCATAGCAAAAATGAAACGAAATATTTAGCAATATTAACGTTTTAACCGTGGCAATAAAGTAGGTTAATCAATTAATCTTCAATTATTTGATTTTTATGCTTGACACTAGGTGATGGGTAAAATTCATTGTGACCCTAGACTAGAGAGGTGGTAAAAGACTCCAAGAGTGTTTTCATATATGCTCCTTCTTATGAAACACAAAAATAAAAAGATTAAATGAGAGATATTTTTCTTTATCCTTTCATATTTTGATCATTTGGGAGAGATATTTTTTATCATCCCTTTTTAAATATATTTTTTGTTCTTTTTATTTTTAAGGAGAGACACTTTTTATCATCCCCAATACGTATCTTTGTGATCATGAAGTCCTACATGAGCCTATCACACTCTTTTTAGAGTACTCATCATATTTTCTAGTCTAAGTCCAATGCATTCTCCCACACTTAGTTCAAGGCATTTATTTAAATTTTTAAAGATTGGATTAGCCTCCATTCATTCCTTAATTAAAACATTTTAGTGCTTATAATGCATTTGGTCATTTTTGATAAGCACTATTTTACTTATATCAATTTCCATCTTGACATTTTGTGATTTTCATTTTCTTGAAAAATTTAGAAAAAATATGTCAATTAAGAATACCATAAAAATGAGGGAATATGAAATTTCATAAATTAAAATCTCAAAATAAAACACACAAAAATAAAAATACAAAGGAAAACACTGAAAAAGTCAAAAAGAAAAATACAACCTATTTAATCTTCATCTTCCTCCTCTTTCTCCACCTCCGCCACGTATGCGGTTTCACAAGGATAACGCATCTCCGGAATGGGGGCACCAACAGGCGGCCTAGGAAACACGGAGGGATCCGGTCCACCATGCAAGCTCCAATCCTCAAACATCATCCCAAGGGCTTCATGAAAGTCGGATTGAAACCGACGTTGTTGGACAAGTTCTTGTTTAAAGAACCCCATGTCGGTTGCCAGGTCCTTGCTAAGTTCTGCATGCTGATTGTGGAGACGCAGCAAAATCTTATTGGTGAGGTGTTGGCCGGATGGCGCGGATGCTTCCCCCTGCACTCCCCTTCTTTTCTTGGGCAGCTTCTGCTCACTTGCCCGAGCATTCAGATTTGAGGGATTAAGGGCAGAAGTGGGGGGAACAATGGTGTCAGAGGAGAGGATCTTGACCCCTTGGGTCTCGCACAGCCCTGATATCAAAGACCCAAAGGCCAATGCAGCACAGGGACCCTTGAGAGCTTTTCAAAGCTGCTCAAAAATAATATTCGAAATGCGGATCTCGCCCGGCCTAACTAACAAGCACAAGAGGAGTGCTCGGGCGCGGGTCACTTCCATTAAGTGACTCGTAGGCATGACAAAGCTAGAAATGAAAACTAGCCAAGCACTACTCGTATTCATTAATTCGGAACGAGGAATATTGGCTAATCCTCCTTCCCATTCGATGTCATCGTGGACGAGTTTAGCCACAAGTTCAAGGGGGTATTGGCGAGATTCCAAAAGTTCCAAGAAAGAGCAAGAATGTACCTCCTCGAGCTCATAGAATTGCTCAATTCAAGCAATCCCAAGGGTGACACCCTTACCACGGCAGAAGATCCGCTGTCCGGCCGCATCAATGGCATTTGCGTAAATCTCCTGGACAATAGAAGGGTACGTGGGGGATCTCTTAGTCACCATTTCCCTCCATCCACGAGAGGTGACTTATTCCATTGGAATGGGTAAGACACCGCTGAAACTCCTCTCCATAATTAATTTTTGCTGAGAAGTGATTGAATAGAAATGCTTCTCGGCCTCAGCGGAAGAGAACATTTTCTTATTAAGGGTTACCCCGGAGGAAGAGGCTTCAGCGTCCCATCTTGGAATGGCTTTCTTTTCGAAAGAGATGGTGAGATACGAGAGCTAGAGAGATCAAGAGAATGAGGAAGAAGGAGAGTTAAGGATGGTGCAACGATAACCCCCCTCCCCTTGCCTCCCCATTTATAGCCAAGGAAATCCAAGGCAAGAGAGTATGGTCAATGGGTCTTTCCCATGCCATAAATGTGGTGATCCATGTGAAGGGGGGCAGCTTTTTCAGTCACACCTTTTGACTGCATGGGGAACCCAAATTGCATGACTTTTTGACTGCATGGTTCCCAATACAGAGAAAAAAAAACAAAAAATTTTGCAGTTGGGGCAAACCGCTGCAACGCGCCGCGTGGTAGCGAAATTTCTGCTACAGCGCGCTATCGTGAAATTTTAGCTGCAGCGCGCTGCAGCAGAAATTTCGCTACCGTGCACCATCGCGGGGTTTCCACAGAGGTGCGGTTTACCCGCTGCAGCGCGCTGTCGTCAAATTTCTGCTGCAGCGCGCTATAGCGCTAATTTTTTTTTTTCGTTTTTTGAATTAGGTGCCTCCCAATAAGCACTTAATTTAATGTCCTTAGCTAGACTCACTAACGATCAACTAGTCAGATCCGGTGGTTTCCTCTTCCGTAAGCTAAAGATACTAGAGTGAGCACAACTCTCATGGTGGCTCGAACTCCTGCCACCTTCTACTTCCTTTAGCGGATCCACTGTTTCAATTTCAAGCTTAGGGGGAGTCTTTTTTTTCCTTTTTCCTCGTCTTATTTTTCTCTTTCTTACTCCTTCCTTGATCTCCTTTTCTGAGGAAGGAGTTGAGCTATTATCAGAATTTGTTTCTTCTATCATTAGATCCTCTAAAACATCGTCAACCCATAACTTTTCTTCTCTTACCTTTCTCATCACCTTATTTTCCATCTCTCTTTGCTTAAATAAAGTGAGTTTAAGGTCAATTAATTCAGTCTTCCCTTTCACACTTACGCTCATAACCCCGCGACCTATATCAATAACAACTTTTATACTCATTAAAAAGGGTCTCCCAAAGATAATCGTGGAATTCTTATTCCATCGATCACATTCATAAACCACAAAATCAGTTGGAACTATAAAACTTCCCAATTCGCTGCAACATTTTTTATCATTTCGAGAGGAGTAAGGGATTCTAAATTGGCAAATTCCAAAATCATTGAGGTATATTCCATCCCTCCTACTTTTAGATGTTCGTAAATATGGTTGGGCATAACGTTGACCGAAGCACTTAGATCACACAAGGTATCTACAAATACTTTGTTTCTGATTATGCAAGGGATGCTCAACCTCCCTAGGTCTTCACATTTAAGAGATGTTAGCTTCTCACACTCATTTCCCTTTTTTCCTTCCCGTTCCTTTAGCTTATAATATGTTGCACTCTCGCTTTCAGTATTGATTCCTCCTAACACATCTTCCGAATGTATCACACTAACCAACTCCCTAGGGTTTATTTCGGTTAAACTGGGTAGGGCCCCTTGCTGAGAGCTCAGCTGCTTGGAGATCTGCCCCAATTGGGTCTCTATCTTCCTCAGGGATGCTTCTATCCCTTGAATAGAAGCATCATGGCGTGTGATAGTGGCTTCGGTGCAGCGCATAAATTGGATCGTTTCCACCTTGAAAGAGTTGAAGGCCCCTTCTAAGTTGAGGTGATGATTATTATTATTATTTCCACTATTTATGCTTGTTGATTGGATGAACTTCTCCCATATTAATTTGTGTTATTATTATTATTACTCCAAGAGAAATTAGGGTGGTTTTTCCACCCTGGGTTGTAGGTGTTGGAGTAAAGGTTATTCATCAAGTTGTTGTTTCTTAGGTAATTGACTTGTTCAGTGTGAGTTTGTACAAAGGGGTTGTTTAACTTGCAACTCTCACTGCTATGCTTACCCCCGCACAAATCACAATGTACCTCTAGAAAAATGTTAACGTTCATTCTTTATATTTTTTCATTCAAGGCATGTATTTCCTGCTATAATTACGTTATTTGGTTGGACTCGTTTACCTTTATAGCTTCCTTTTTTAGCCTTTTAGAAGGCCATTGATATGCATTATTGGCCATTTCCTCCACGAGGTTGTAAGCTTCCTCTTGGGTTTTTCCGCAAATAGAACCACCGGCGGCTGCATTAATGAGTGTCCTCATAGGAGCATTCAAACCATTGTAAAAGGTTTACACTTGCATACATAGAGGGAACCCATAATGTGGGCAACGTCTGAGGCATTCCTTAAAATGGTCCCACCCATCATATAGAGTCTCGCCTTCCAACTGAGTGAAGTTGGTGATCTCAATCCTCAACCTAGCGGTTTTTGCCGGAGGGAAATATTTGGCTAAGAATTTCTTAGCCAAATCATCCCATGTTCGGATGGAATCGCTAGGCAGAGAGCTGAGCCAACTCTTGGCTCTATCTCTTAAAGAGAATGGGAAAAGCTGTAATTTAACTACATCTTCGGAAACACCGTTAAACCTGAAGGTGTCACATATTTCAAGGAAAGTTGAAATATGTGAGTTCAGATCTTCAGTGGCTAATCCCCCAAACTGATTATTTTACACCATACTCACTGCGGAAGGTTTGATTTCAAAATTATTGGCTTCAATATTTGGCTTAACAATAGCATGGGGGATTCCCCTAATAATGGGTAGTGCATAGTCTCTGAGTGCTCTTCCCTAGGCTCTCCTAATGGCTCTCATAAATTTTTAGTATAGTTGTCCATAACAGCTTGTTGATTTGATAAGTTTTGTTCTCTCCTAACTTATAAGTATGTTCTCTCAATTTCTGGATCAAAAAGATATTCAGTGCAAACTCTTTTACTCATACAAAATAACAATATGGCTATCGAGAATAATTTTAGCAATAATGTTCAAAAAATTTAGCAAAAATAAGATAAGCAAAAATGTAAGATGTTAGTTTCTACAATTTACAAAAAATCAAAACTAAAAATATATGCAATAAAATACATAAATCACTAGGTACTTATAGATTATCCTTAATACGAAAAAAGTACCAATTCCCCGGCAACGGCACCAAAAACTTGACAGACTGTAAATACACATCTGCGCTCACACACAAGTGTACGTGATCTGAAGAATGTGAAACTGCATTCCATACTCTAAAGGATGTGTTATCTTCTGCTCCTGTATTAGTTCTTCCTAAAGAATGTGCTAACTATCAAGTCTATACAGATGCATCAGGAATCGGCTTAGAATGTGTTTTAATGCAAGAAGGCAAGGTTATAGCATACGCATCTCGTCAACTTAAGACTCATGAAAGAAACTATGTTGTTCATGATCTGGAACTTGCAGCATTAGTTTTTGCTTTAAAGATCTGTCACCATTATTTGTATGGAGTTCGATGCTCTATCTTTACGGATCATCAAAGTTTGAAATACATCTTTATCTAAAGAGAATTGAATTGTAGACAGAGAAGGTGGTTGGAATTGATCAGTGATTATGATCTGGATATTCAACACCACCCAGGTAAGGCAAATGTTGTAGCAGACGCCCTCAATCGTTGTGCTACATTATCAACCTTGATTGCTATAACTTCATTAGTAAAAGATTTTCAAAAAATGGAGATTATTCCAGTCAGTGGTGACAAGATGAGCTCTATACTAACTAATATCAATATAGAACCCACCTTCCATAGAGATGTCTCAATCTCTCAAACAAAGGATGATGATTATTTAAATCTTAAAGTGGCGATAGAAAGTGGTCATCGCCCAGAATTAAATTTCAAGAAAGCTGCTATCTATATGGATAATCGCCTTTGGATTCCAAAATCCATGCAAAATGAGATCTTGGTTGAAAGTCACAACTCAGGTTATCAAGTTCATCCGGGAAATTCCAAGATGTATCAGGATTTAAAACAATCATTCTGGTGGCCAGGAATGAAGAAGAGTGTGGCAGAATTTGTTGCAAATTGCCACGCATGTTGTTTAGTCAAAGCAGAATGCCAAAGACCCAGTTGTTTATTGCATCCACTAGAGATTCCAGAATTGAAGTGGATAGATATATCAATGGATTTTGTTCTGGGTTTACCTCGTGCTAGATCGGGAGCTAATGCAATTTGGGTTATAGTTGATCATCTTACCAAGTCAGCACATTTTATCCCAGTCCATCAAACTGACTCTGTAGAAAAGTTTGCAAAATTGTACATCAAAGAAATAGTCAGATTGCACGGAATCCCCAAAAAATCATGTCTGATAGAGACAGTCATTTCACTTCAAATTTTTGGCAGGCTATACATCAAGATTTGGGTACCACTTTAGCTATGAGTACAACATTTCACCCACAAACCGATGGCCAAACAGAAAGAGTTAATCAAGTATTAGAAGATCTTCTCTGATTATGTATGTTAGATTTTTAGGATCTTGGGAAGAGCATATTCTTTTAGTGGAATTTATATACAATAATAATTTTTAGTCTAGTATTAAAATGGCACCATATGAACCTTTATATGGAAGAAAATGCTCAACTCCACTAGTTTGGTCTGAAATAGGAGACACTTAATTATAAGGATCAAAATTAGTGGAAGAGACAAACAAGAAAGTAAAACTCATTTAATAGAGAATCAGAACAGCTTAAGATAGACAAAGTAAATATCATGATAATCGTCATCGTCCTCTTGAGTTCCAAGAAGAAGATTTAGTATACTTAAAAGTTAGCCCGATGAAGGAAATTTATTGTTTTAGAGTTTCAGGAAACTCAGTCCAAGATATGTAGGACCATTTAAGATCATAAAGAAGATTGGGTCAGCAGCTTATAAACTTGAACTGCCAGAAGATTTTGATGTTGTTCACAATATATTCCATGTATCATCATTAAGAAAATGTCTTCGAGATCCTTCCCATTTTATTCAACTTCCAGTAATAGAGATTCAACCTGATCTTTCTTATACTGAAGAACCAAATAGAATTCTAGATCGTGATCAAAAGAAGTTAAGAAATCATTTGATTTCAACGATTAAAGTTCAGTGGAAAAATTGTTCGTGTAATGAAGCCACTTAGGAGAAAGAAGTGGATATGCGACAAAAATACCCAAGTCTTCTTAATCAAGGTTTTTCCTAAACTCTAATATATTTCAATTCATTATTCTGCATCTGTTTTATTTCTTTTCACTTAAGTGATGTTGAGGACGACATCGTTCTTAAGTGGGAGAGTCTGTAACAACCTAGATTGTTACTTAGGTTATTTATAACTAATCCAAGTATTAATTAGGATTTTAGTGCACTAATTAAGTCATTAGAAGCTCACCTCTAAGATCCAGTCCAAATCAGGGATCAAAAGGATCAAATCCTGATTTTTAGGAATTTCCAGAACCCTAGAAGTTGACCTATTTAAATTGACCTCAAATCAAAAATTTAACTTCGCCATTTCGTTTCCCACCCCCAAAATAGCTAGGGGCGATGTTTTGGATGCATTTGGAAGCGCTGGATTTTTGGCGAATATTTTAATATTATTTAAATAACCTCGAAATTTGAATAATTAAATACTCATCGAATAAAAAATATAATTATGCCGTTGCGTTCCTCGCCCCTCAATTAGCTAAAGGTGATTTATTTGAATTTTTCTAAGTACAATTAATTATCTAATTTTTACTAATGAAATGAATTTAAATTAAAAAAATAATATTATTATTAAATAGAATCAAACAGTGCTGTCACTTAATTTATCATGTCGTTTGATTTTTGCTCACACTGTATACCATTGATGTTAGTACAGGCATTGGATCCTGACCGTTCGATCAAGGATCGAACGGTCCTCCCATGTCTTCTCTGCGAAGGGCGTAGAGTCTGCGCGTGGTGATCCTCCCTACACGCGGCAAGCTTCTTTCTCCACGCGTAACTCCCTCGTTTTCCCTTAATTTCATCCGAGTCTAAATCAATTGCATTGCTACTCTATCTGCAAGGATCTTCATTGCGAATTAGAAGAGCTCTGCGTCCGTTCTGCTCTCGATCAACCCTCGCCAGAAACCTTAACTTAGGTACTTCGACTCCTTTTGATTCTTAAATTATCATCAACATGTCATTACAATGATCCTTCATATCAATTATGTCTTCTTATCAGTCAGTTGAATCTCAAATTGAAACAAAATGTCTATAAAAATTTTCTTTTTTTCCTATTTTGTTGCATCTGTGAGTATATCCCTAAATGCTAAGGCATCTGATTACCTGAAGTAATAATGAAGATAAGGCTAGGATCCTAAGTACAATAGATTGGTATGATTACTCCCTTCCATTCGGCATGCGACATTAGGCGATTTGAAGTTCTGTTCGTTGATCTTGAGCATGCCCTAATTCCCTCGTCCGCAACTCAAAGGGGAGAAGAAGATGCCGATGGGTTTTTGGGTCTCTCGGGTCGGGCGCACTACTTGGCCCAATTAAGCTTCGCCCTCCACGTGTCGTGGTGGGGCCCGCATCGATAGTCGTCGTCACCGCCTAGTCAGCATAAAGTTATGATTTATGCTGGCGTTAGTGGGGCCCGCCTGTCGTTGCCCGGCAAATAAGGAGGTGCCACATAATCACTACGGGACCACAGCAGCGTCGTCTGCCACATGGGTCCCACATGCAGAGAATTAAATAAGTTATAATATATATATATATATATATAATCTTATAACTTAACTTTTATATTATAAAGTATATATTTAGATAAATGAATATAATCTTATATATACAAATAAATAAATGAATATAATTTATTAATAACATATAATAACATATTAATTATGTTAGGCAAATATAATTAACAGGGGACTAATTCTTAAACAGAAAAATTAAATGAAAATATAAAGATACATTTAATTAATTAAAAACCCAAACTTTAGAAATTCATAACTTGCAAAATACTAATCCAAAAATTACAAATATATATATTATTTTGATCAGCAAAAATAGAGAATTAATATGAAATTATCAAATCTCACGTTGAATGAGTATTTGACTTAGAGACATTTAGGATCCTAAATTAAATCTTAAAAATGTCAAAAAAAAAAATTCATTTAACCATAACTTTGTAACCATTAAGCTAAACATAGGCAATATGGGTATTAAAGTGATCAGTAGAATTTTTAGAACAACCTAGTAGTGTTTAATTCTCTATTTGGATTAATTTGACCTTAATCACTTTTAGGACCTAACCCTAATTAACCTAATTAACCCTAGAATTTCAATTGACCATAACTTGGTCAATTGAACACCAAATTAGGTCTTCCATATATCCATTTTGATCAAAAAACCTAATTAATAGTAAACTATAAAAATAATTAGGATCTAACTGTTAGATTCCTTAATTAACCCTAATTACCTTAAAACTTAATTAGTGAAGATTAGCAAATTTTGAGATCCAAATTGAGTGATTTAAATTTCAAAGAACTCATAGAGTATATTAAAACCTAGTGGTGTAGTTGGTTTAGTGATTTAGTGATTTATTTTACTAATCACTTACTAATCACCTAAATATTAATTAGGCCATAACTTAGCCAATTTGAGTCCAAATTGAGCCTACCACTAGTAATTGTGATCAGTAGATCATTTGTGATCTACAACGACTAATTTTGCTCAATTTGGATACCAATTGAAAAAGTTAAATTTTTTGATCCTTAATTAAGAAACCCTAAATTTACCTTTTTACCCCTTAGCTTATATTGGCTATAATTTAGTCAATACTTATCAAAATTTAATGATTTTAGGTTCTATGGTAACCTTAGATAGTAAGCAACAATAAACTGATAGAAAATTTAGATTATATTAAGTCAAATTACCAAAATTCCCATATGAGTCAAATTCATTAATTTGATCTCATGAGGCTTAATAATTACCTAAAATTAATGTAATTACTGTCTAATCTTATATTTGATAGTAAAAAACACCTTGCCACTAAAAATTTTAGATTTAGAACCTTAGATCAAAATTTGATCTTTTAGACCCTTAAGTAGGGGCAAAATTTTGCCCAAATTTAGAGTTAAGTGCTTTTAGGCCTTAAATTCTTCTTATAATAATTGAAACCAGTAAGTAAAGTAATTTAGATTATAATTTTAATTATTTAAGTCATTAATTAAGTTTAGATCTAAAACCCTAATTTTCCTTCCTTAAGAAAATCCTAAGTAGTTTATTAGGTGTATGATGTGAGATAAATCTCACATCATACCTCTCCTTTAACCTTCCTTAATCTATCCTTATTCTTTCTTATAACATTATTTAGGTTGTGTGTTTAGGGAATTATCTTAGTATTTAAGAGGTCAATTCTTAGGAATTAAGATTAGCTCTTAAGTTAGAGTTCACTTATTGAGTAAAATGGGTTACTCAATAGATGAAGCCTTGGTTTTTATAGTTTATAGATTTTCATAGTTTATTATTGATTATTCAATTTTTTAACTTTAGATTTAATAATAGAGATTTTTCCTATAAAGTATGACTTCACTTAATAGGATTTGCCTTAAAATCTTAATCTGTGAGTTTGGGTATTTGAAACTTAGTCCTTTAGGATCACCATTTGGATTAAGTAATTAAACCCCAATATTTGGAGTTTAATTCCTAGTCCTTTCATCTTGATTTAGCTAATCAAGATGGCTTGGGATTGCTTAAATTATTAAAACAGGTCGATTGATTTATCATTTAACTTATAAAGTCGACATCGATTTATTTATAATTAAGACCTAACTAGTCCTAATTATTTTTAATTATAAGGACATGAATCTGAGTTACACTCGATAGTAAGAATTAGAGATCCAAAACTTGTGTAACTTAGAGTAGATAGAATAATTAAATTAGATAACAAATGGATATCGCTTGTGTCCTAGTAGAGTCTCTTGCTCACTTTGACAATTGATGCTATCCTTCCTTATTTTTGAGCTTTATACCTTATTCACATGTACTAGGCATAAGATATTTGAAAAGTGTTTCGTGTCAAACTTGTTTTGCATAGTAACATTAGCATTTGTCGTTATCATTGTTGAGTTGAACATATGGTTATTATAATGTAGCCTAATTAGTATGCCTTTTTTCGTACCTGTACTTTAGTACAGGCCAATCCTCGACCTATGACCGGCTAGGATGGTATTGATCTGTCTAAAGCAAGTCTAACCAAGCCTAGACCAAAGACCGGCTAGGATGGTATTTATTAGACTTCATATCCTTTTTCTCCCTTTGTTGGCAATACTAATTTAGGTGCATTTCTAATTTAACTTGATTATCTTGTTTAAGTCATAAAAATTTCAGTTTCATACTTTCTATTTCAGTCTACATTTCAGCACTTTCTTATTTACTATTCTTTTGCATTTATTGGCTTTACTTCTACTTATAGGATGCTAATTTTACTTATTGTTTACATTCATAGGATGTTAGTCTCACTTTCAGTTACTTAATTATTTCATATGTGTTTTTATTTTATGTCAATTAGCATATACTTGTATTGATCATAAGCATGTTTAGGCAGTTTCTTTTAAGTTATATTAGTACTTAGTCTTTATTGTATAACTAATTTTATTGCAGCTAAAATTGAAAGTATGCGCTTACATCCTATTTTGTTAAGTTATAGACTTATAGTTTATAATTGCCTTTTTCTTTCATATGCATTCTGCTCCTACACTTATTTGTACGCTATGTTTTAATGGTGATATCTAAATAACATAATACATTTGCAGCCTAAAATATACTTAGACATTTTGTCTATTTAGATTTTTCTTTTGTTGGCTGGGGCTCTATCATTGTGAAATCGATAATGGTAGACTCTGAGCTATTTAATGTTGTAGAGCCTTCTGGAGATCTGCCTTTGGAAGAGGAGCGTATTACTGAAAATTCTTAGTTTTCTTTCTGCATTGTGAGGATGAGTGATTTATTCTATTTCTGTTTTAAACTTTTAAATCATATTGTAATAATACATGGTTAACTTTACTTTTTATTGTTCTACTTATTCTGAGTTGGATATTTAGTTCCTGTTATAGTGTGATGAATAGATGTTATCTTTTGCTTCCACACTCTGCTTTCATGTATCTTTTATTTAGTGAAATTTTACTTTGAGAATGTCAAAGTCCTTAATTATGATGGATTAGGATGTGTGCTTAATCTGATTATAAGTAGGAACCTTGCCATTTAGGTGACCCCTCCACCATAATCATGTTAACTTAAGAGTTAATAGGACCACGGCGGGGAAGGGCTGCCGCAGTTTAGGTGCAATAGAATAGCCTACTCTCCAGCTCTCCTGGATCACACTTCACCAGTTATCAGGGAAATGAACTACATTGTTGCGTTTGTTGGACAATCCAAATAAAAACTGAAGATCAAAACATTTTTTCTTTTGTAGTTTTAAAGTTGAAGAAGAGTGACATAAATCCATTAATAAGCAAATTAGCATATTAATAAATAAAAAATGTCTCTTAACATGCCCTGTAAGTTCAAATTTCAATTGCATCACAAAATAAAATATTCCTTGAACAGAATATGCCACTTCCAACTTCCACTAGCATAACCCCCTTCCCCCTCCTCATCATGATCCTTATCTTGAAACACATTAACAACGGCTGCAAGTTCCCGTGTCTCGACCGAGTCAGAAAGTGTGCATTACCTTTAAACGTGCATTGCTGAGAACTTAAATAAGATATTAGTGTGAGCATTTGTACCCATCATTCATTTGAATAGGGACAACATTTGTTATCATTGGGACAACATCAATAGCAGCATTCATCTCAATGGAGACATCAATTATAACCATAGGGACAACAAAGAAGCAGCAGCATGCTCAGTAAAATAGCTTCAGCACATTTCAGCAAAATAAAGCAACAATATGAAACTAATTCAAACGTTACCTGGAGTTATTATTGCGCATTTGATGGCTTGAGCAGATATGAACATATGAAACATCACATATTTAGATATGAACATGTGCACCTTTCAGTTCAAACTTATGATTTTATATACCTTTCATTTGATTGATAATCATTAGAAAGCTTGATGTCTAATAAAGAGTAATGATGTTTTCATGTTACACTAAATAATAAAACAGAATGTGCCAAACAAAAAAACAAAGGGCTAATATTAGTAGTACCTGGATCTCTTTGTTAAAGATAACAACAGTATTCATGCATACATCATTGTATTTTGCAAGGTTTCTAGAACACAAAATATGCCAGCATATGTAAGAATCCACAAAAGTGCCAAAGTTTTTTAAATTTGCTGATCTTAGATTTTTCCCACCTATTTAGTTAATTAATTAGACCACCACTATAGGAAATAAGCTCAAAGGAGAGATAGAGTTTATCCCAAGCTGTGGTTGAGAATAATAGAGTGATGTTGCAGAATTTTTATGGACAAAATGAGGTAGCATCTCATCCTATATGCATAACAAAACAAATTTTGCAAGAAAAATAAGCACAATACAGGACTTCAAATTATATGAAATCAGATATCAACCGATAACATTGAATTGCAGCAATGGAGAGTGGATTGTGCTGAGCATTAATAAGATATGGCAATTGAGACTACATAAAGACGCCCATGATTTAAAAGCATGAGCACACGTGTATTAGCAAGTATTAATAGTGGAAGGTAACAATCATTGTACAAGCTGCATGAAAGGTGGACATTGAATTTCAAAATAAAAAAGGTGGACATTGGCAACAATATGAAACTAGGACCAACACTTTGTAAAAAATTGGCAACAGTATGAAACTTTATTTGGGAAGTATCACATTTCTCTTCCCATAAACATCATATGGTAAATTAGATAACTTGCCCGAATGGGATTCTTTCACTGCAAACAAAACCACATAGTTCTAACAAATACTACAACGTGTAGAAAACAAAAGCAAAATCCAAATCCTTAAAGAGAATAACATGAAACAAATTTTACCAATTTATATTTGAAATATGTAAAATAAATATACACTCACAGAACCATTCTATCCTTTTCCCTTCTTTCTTTCTTTCCAATATGAAATTAATGCTAAATGAATCACTGAAGAAATATACAAAGACTAGGATTCAGCTCCTCCAACTGAGGTCCACATAAGACCAAAGACCCGACGGGGCATCAATGTGGCGGCCGCCCCCTAATCACCCGGATTAAGGGGTGGTTGTCAACTGACAAACCCTCACTTAGCATTCAGATTAAGGAATGTACCTCCTTAATCAAATGCTAAGGGAAGATATGCCATAAAAGAGAAAGAGCAGCAAAGGAACAATCACTGAAATGAGCATACTATATAATATTAGAGTGCAGAAGAAAAACAAATACAACATCCATACAATCCAAGTAAGAACTGTACAATCTCAGAATACATAAGCATAAAAAGTAAAGTAGTTTAGACCTGTAGTATTACAAAATAACATTAAAATTTATGCAGAAATGATAAATAAAGTCTCTTGATCCTCACAAATAAAAGAAAGCAACTATGGGTCTTCTACTGCATGCTCCTCCTCCTAAACTGGATCTCCAGAAGGTTCTACAACCTTGAACAGCTCAGAATCTACCATTGTCGGTTTCACAATAGTAGGGCCCCAGCCAACAAAAGAAAAATCTAGTTAGACAAAATGTCTAAGTACATTTTAGGCTATAATTTGTTAAATTTTAATGATATCACAATGCTAAGTAACATAGGAGCAGTAAAGCATCAAATAAAGGTAACAAAATGATAATCATAATTATAACTTAAACAAGATGTGAGGTAAGCACACACCTCATCTCAAGCTGCAGAAAAGGTTAAGTAATACATAAAGAAATTTAATAAACACAAGTGAAACTTCTAAGTATATGATCAATATAAGACATGCTAATTTGCAAATAAGCTAAAAGTATAGAACTGAAAGTAAAACTCTAATATCCTAACATGCCAAAAGTAAAAGTGAACTACTAAAAGGTAAAATGAATATCCAAAGCTGTAAGTACAAAAGAACTGCAAAAAATGAAAATATAGCAGAAGGCGTACTGAACTATAAAACAAAGTAAGTCAAAACTGTAAAGTAACAAAAAAGACAACTGCAAAGTGACTATAATACAAATGAAGTAACTTAAAAGTAACTGTAAATATGAGATATTCCTACTTAGTCCTGCCACAAGTAAAGTCTATCTGCTCATCTGGAAAAGTAGTCCCATATTCCATCTGAAAAGTACTTCAAAACATCTGGAAAAGTAGTCCAGATACACTAGGAAAGTAGTCCTAGTCAGAAACAACAGGCACTAGGAAAGTAGTCCTAGTCTAAAACAATAGGCACTAGGAAAGTAGTCCTAGCCCAAAAAGCTATCCTAAAGTAAAGTCATACTAAATGGCAGACTAAAAAGACATATCTCCCCAAGTTTGGTAAAGCTATTTTTCCATCAAATTTCCTTTTAAAAATATGAAATGCCATATGAATGTAATTCAAAGTTAATATAGAAATAATCATCTAATATTCTATGTTTAATGCAATGTATCCAAATGTAAGGAAGTCCAAAGCAAAAAGGAAAGCATAGCATACAATGTTTAATGTATATAAAATAGCACTAAACAACACTTATGATATCACTTTGTTTTCTATTTAAGATATTCTAACTAATTTGAACTTATACAAGTTTAGGATCTCTAATATTTGGCTATCAAGTATAAATCCAGAATATCGAACCTACAAGTCAAAAGAATATTTGAACTAATAAAGTCCTAACACTTATAAATCACATGATGCTTAATTAAGTTAAAATAATAAATTAAACGTCCTAATTAATGATTTTTTTGAATCCCAAACCAATCTTGATTAGTATGAATCAAAATTGGGGGATTAAGAATGTTAAAATCCAAGTATTGGATTTTAAATTCTTAATCCAATAGGTTCCAATACTAATGGTATAAAGTTAAACCCACATCTTACGAACTATTATTAAGGTTACCTTATTAAGCAAAATCAAGCCTAATAAGATGAATCTCTAATCTTAAATCTAAAACTTAAATACAAAATAATCATAAATAAAGGATGAAATCTAGAAAACTATAAAACCAAGGTTTCATCTATTAAGTACTCAATTACTTAATATATGAATTCTAACTTAATTTCTAAGCTAGATCATAAGGAATTAAGATCCTAAAGTTTTAAAGGAAAACCTTAAGAGAATAATTAAAATTTATGTTTGATCTTTCTTAAAAATTATTATAATGAATTTAACTTAAAAGAGACATAAGGTGAACTAAATTCACCTTATGAGACTTAATTTAGGACTTAGATTATTTTAGGCCATTTTTAGGATTTCTCATATATGATTACTTAAATAAGTTTAAATGTTCTAGAATAAGTTCAAATTAGTTATTTTACTAATTTTAGGAGTTTAGGAATGTATTTTAAGGTTTTAATATGCTTAAGCCTAAATTGGGCAAAATTACAATTTTGCCCCTACTTAAAGGTCTAAATTTCATCTTTATGAATTAAAGCTAAAATCTGAAATTTATTGAAGTGGAATGATTACTTACTGTCTATATGAGTTTAGACGGTAAGTTTATTTATTTTGGTTAAGGATTAAGCCATATAAGGTCAAATTAAGGAATATGACCTATAAGGGCAAATTAGTAATTTTACCCTATTAAAACCTAAATTTTCTGTTAGTTTACTGTAGTTTTTGTCCTAAGATTTCCATTGAACTTGAAATTATCAAATTTTGATAAGTATTGGCTAAGTTATGGCCAATACAGTTAATAATTAAGGTTTTAGTGTAATTAGTGAGTGATTAGTAAAATTAATTGTAATATTACTAAACCAATTACACAACTAGGTTTTAATCTACTCTAAGAGTTCTCTGAAACTTGAATTATTCAATTTGGGTCATTAGATTTGCTAATCTTTACTAATTAAAATTTAGAGTAATTAGAGTTGATTAAAAAATCTAACTATTCGATTCTAATTATTATTGTAGATTACTGTAAATTAGGTTCTCTTGCTCTAATTTAATATTTGGATCACCTAATTTGGAGTTTAATTGACCAACTTATGATCAATTGAAATTATAGGGTTAATTGACCTAATTAGGGTTAGGTCCTAAATATGATTAGTCCAAAACTAATCAAAACAGCAAAATCAACACATCTAGATTAATTCTTAGTATTTTCTGAATATTTTGAGACCCATATTCAATAGGTTTGGATTAGTGTACATAAAGTTATGGCTAAGTGATGTTTTTTGACATTTTTGGAATTATTTAAATATCATAAATGTCACTATGTGTTGTACTACTCCAAATTGAAATTTGATAGTTTCAATAAAACCCTTGTATTTTTCAGATGAATTTTGTATATTTATTTATATAATTTGGACTTACATTTATTAAGATATTGAGGTTCAAAGTTTAGAGATTAATTGAATTAAATTAATTACATAATTATTAAAGTTACTATTTAATTGATTAGTTTATTAATATATATCTATTATTAGTAATTAAAATAATTCACTCTCTATTTATATATATATATATATATATATATATATATATATATATATATATAATATAAAGTATAAAGTATAAGTATTATTCAAAGTTAAATTGAAACATTAAACAAACTAATTTCTTTTCTGCAGGTGGGACTCTTATCTACATGTGGCGCGATGCAGATGGTTGCAGAAACTCGGCGGGTCCCATAGGAGGTGATAGCGCTGCCAGTGGTAGGGCCCACATGCCGCGTGTCACCCTGCGATACAGAAAGCAGAACGTCGGCGGGTCCCATGAAGCAGTCGAAAGGACTGTGGGACCCGCGGCCACGCGTCTTCATGGAAACATGGCAGTGCGACAATGAGGGTCCCATCTGCCACGCGTCAAAGGCGTGAACCGGATTGGTTCATGCACGATTTCGGACCGGTCGAAATTGACCCAGTCCAAGACGATTCGGGGCCGACGCCGCTTCGTCTTCCCAAAGGCGTATTGAGCGCGAAAATTAGGGTTACGTAGCCACGGTTCAATCGACCTCTTGGAAGCTGATCGACTACAATTTTGATTTACAACTAACAATAGGATGCTTAATCGAAGCTTAAATGGAAACTAAAGGCGTTGAGAAGTACCTCAGATGGTTGAAGAAAGCTAGGGTTAGCTCGAGAAGGAGAGATCGGGATATCTTCAACTAGATCCTTCGAGTTGAACGGTGAAACCAAGAAAAGAGAAATTTTTAGGGTCTTAAACTACCCTAAAGTGGTCGCGAGGCCTAGGAAATGGCCATCTGGAGTAGCGATGCGCCGCGTGCAACCGCGCAAGCCACGCATCCTCTCCTCGAAGATGTGCGAGGAAGAGAACGCATAGACAGTCCGATCTTTCGATCGGACGGTCTAAATTGACCGTCAATTCTAACGAGGAAGACGGACGGCGTTAGCTTCAATTGAGCGGCGCCGTCAATTATAATAATTATTTATTTATTATTTAAATAAGTCTATTCATTTTCTTAATTAATTTAAGCAACTAAATGTATTTCGGAAAATTTCTGATAAATCACCCCTAGCTAAATGAGGGGTGAGGAACCCAATGACGTAATCGGATTTTTGTTTCGACGATCATTTAATTACTCGATTTTTTGAGGTATTTAAATAATATTAAAATTATTCGTTGAAAATCCAACGACTCCCAAATGCCTCCAAAACTTCACCCCTAGTTAATTTGGGGGTGGTGAATGCAATGGCGAAGTCAGATTTTTGATTTGAGGTTAAAATAAAAAGTCAAATTCTAGGATTTTGAAATTTTCTAAAAATTAGGATTTGCTCTATTTGATCCCTAATTTGATCCAAATCTTAGAGGCATGTTCTAAATGACTTAATTAAGCTACTAGAACTATAATTAAGACTTAGATTAGTCTTAATTAACCTAAGTAATAATCTGAGTTGTTACAATCAATCCTTAAAATAGTGTATAATATGTTCGATGGGTATGGCCAAAGGAAGTCACCAAATTGTCGAATGGGGTCTAAAATAGCATCATAATCCATCCTTGTCTCAAATAAAAAAATTGGCCAATAAATTAAAGTCACTTAAATACTTACTACAAATACATGGAAATGTTCGAATGCATAATATCAATATGAAAAAAAGTTGGTTTAGATAAATTAAAGTAAGGAAAATGTGAATGCTGAAACTTAATGAAACGGTAGTTTGAAGTTAATGAAACAACAGCCTCAAATTGACAATGATTACAATTTACATTTAAGATGTTGCTGATCCATAACTGAAAGGCATAATGATTTAAACTCATTTTCTAGATCATCAACATCATCCTCTTCATCATCACCCTCAACTAGAGGGCTTCCTGATAGAAAAGATGAGTTATTATCTGCTATCATTTTTTTTTCTGATTGAGAGCAATATTCCAACTCCATTTCGATCATCTTTGGCAATGTTGTTCTTCAAAATTGCTAACATCATCTATGAAATGGGGCGTGGTGTTTGTAGCATCCATGTGTATGTATTCGCGAATTAAGATAAAAATTAGACAAATTAAACATAATAAATATTAAAGAACATATAAGCTTATAAATCAATGTAAAAGTTGTAGATATTATATAGAAAAACTAGAAGATTAGGATTCAGCTCCTTTAAATGAGGCCAGCAGAAGACCAAATACCCGACGGGGCATCAATCCTTATAATCAGTGTTAGAATCTATTCAAGGGGTATGACCAAAGAAAGTCGTTAAACCGTCAAATGTGATCTAAAATAGCATCACAATCCATCCATTGTCTCAAATAAAAAATATGCCAATATTTTCCTTCCCAAACATAGTTGAAAACAAATGTGCTTATGACCAATATGATTATTTTAGCATACAAAATAGTAATGTTTCATTATAGTAATGTTTCAAATTCTAGCTGAAATCGAATTATAAAATCCCATCATTTGACTATAGTTTAATCCTATCATTCACTCTTAATATGAAAATTAGCCTATAAGTAATGTGCCATTATTTCATTATAAAATGCTTATCTAATAGAACCCATCAGAAATCAGCACCCATAAGAGCATACGACAATAGTTAAGAAAATTCGTACAAAGATTATGTAAAGTGCAGCATCTAATAGTATAAGAATCCATAAGAATAGCCAGCTGTATAACTCATAACAGCACTATAATAGCATTTAATTAAAGTTAAACATCGAATAATATAAAGTACATCATATGAATGCTACAGCCCCATAAGAATAGCTACTCCATCTCTATGCTAGCAGATGAATGCTGCAGCCCCAAAAACCTAATATCTAGCAAGTGAAACCAGTCCACATCATCGAAATAGAAGGAAGGTCTACTGCCTAGTGAAGAATGAAAGCATGTAGATGCTGTTGAACTATAGCAGTCGAACATTAATTGAAGTATAATGGCCATAAGAAGGAAATAAAGCACAGAAATAAAAATAATAAATAGAAGAGTTCTCAGATCCCAACATCAAACATAAAACCATAATGGTGACATATGCATGAACTTGAAGCAACCACAGATCAAACCATCGAACAACGCCTCAATCGAGAGAAAGAGCAGCTTCGATGAATATAAAACAACAATAATACTTACAATAATCACCAAAACAACAGAGGAGAGACGTCAAAAAAAAGTGTGGACTTCCTTATTGTGAATCGATGTCGGCTTGCGACTTGCCAAAAGAATGCGGCTATTGGGAGCTTTAGGTTAAGACAAGCAACGGTGCGGGAGATCCCGATTCGCAGAAGAGTCGCGGCGTGGGAGATCGGCTCGCGACTTACGAAGAGAACTCAGCGATCAGGAGACTAGGTCGCAAGGGGGGTTTAGGAAAAGCTTCGCGATCGGGAGAGGTCGCGATGGGAGTTTAGGGATTACGCGAGGGTCACGCGATCGGGATAGCTTCGTGATCGGATTTTAGGCTTTACCGATGGCGTGCACTGACGTGGCATGGATTGCCACGTCAGCTACCACGTCATCAAGAAAAATTTGGGATATTTGGGGGTACTGTAGCATTGTCCATTTGTTATATATTTATTTATTTTATGGTCTAACTTCCAAGATTATTTTATATTTTATATCAATTTTTTCTTAAGCTAAACGAGGGCTTAGCACAAAGTATTAATGAAACGACAAGCAAATACACACTTAAAATAAATTAAACATGATAATTAAACATTCAGAAATGCGATAAAGATTAAAATAAGAAAACTAGGAATCATATTATTTAAATAATAATAATAATAAATTGTCTCTCTCCCATTTTATTTTTCAAAAATAATGATGATAAAATTCGAATTTAAATATTGCTTGCCACGTATATAAAAGTAGATTTAATTATTAATTTTTTTTGTTTGTCAGAAAATATTTTATTTGAAAAATTCTAATTCCTATTAATAATAAAAAAAAAAATTTATTTTAATTTGTTAAGAATTATTAAAAAATTAAGTATGAGGATTTTATTTCTCTAATGATTGGATTATCTCATCGTATCATCATTTTTGTCATTGATCTTAACGAAGTTTTACTGTTAAGATTTTAATTATTATAAATTAAGAGTATTGTTACACTTATATATTAGTGTATATCAAAATATAATGTATTAATTCAATATGTAAATAGATTATTAGTTGAATATAATTTTTTGATAAAATTTATATATAAAAATTATAAAAAAATAAAATTTCTAATTGATACTGATATTTTTTTATATATATTTTTGTATAACCTTAATATTTTTTATAAATTAAATATTAAATTTAAGAATTTTACTGGCATTGATTGAGTTGCAGCAACAGTCATTAATGCATTTAAAAGTAAGTATTTTTCATATTAAAAAATATTAATGATTAATAAAAATTTTATTTTTTATTTTTATATATAAAGTATATATATAAAAATAAAAATGTATACAAGCGATGGAGGCCGCGGGACGCTGACAGGCCGTCCAGATCCATTCTGCCTCCCCCTAATCTCACACACTTGAATAACCCTTCTTTCATTATATTTAAATAAGATTTTATTTAAATTACGTGTAAATATATAATTAGTGCATATAATTTTATTAGTGAGGTATATGATTATAATACGAATATTGTTATACATATATTAAAACATCAAAATATATATATATATATATATATATATATGATGCGATTAATTTAATATGTAAATAAATTATTAGTTGAATATATATTTTTTTGAGTATATATATATATAAATTAAAAAAAATAAATTTTTTTTATTATTTATAAATATTTTTTAGTGTATATTTTTATGTAATATAAGTATTAGGTTGGCCTTATGCTGTCTCATAATCAATGTTGTTTCAACTTAAGTTGATATGGCACTCTCATTAAAATATTTAAAATTAATAATTAACTCTCATGAAATATATTAAAATAATTATTAAAAATATATTAAAAACTAATAATAATTTAGAAAAAAAGTATTAGTGCATTTATTAAGATATTGAATATATACCAGGAAAAAATATTATTTGACTCTCAAATATCTCTCAAAAAGTACGAATAATTAGGATTTAGAATTTTAAATATATATATTTTTATGAGCTCGAAAAATAAAAGTAGATTTAATAATAATTTCTTATTATACTTAACTCTCTAAATTCTAATCATCAGTACTTTTTAGAAGATATATGAGAGATATATAGTAAAACTTACATAAGAGTAAAACTTATTTATTGCCTTTAAAAAAATACCATATTAGCGTTCAAAAAATACAAAAAAAGAAATGAGTATTGCTACACTTACTTATACACCAAAATATATAGATGATGTGTCAATACAATGTGTAAATAGATTATTGGTTGAATGCACTTTTTGATATGTAAAAATGACAACAAAAAAAAAAATTATAATTGGTCTTGAATATTTTTTGGTATATATTCTTGTGTAACTATAGTATTTTTCAAAATAAATTCACAAAGATTAAAGAAATTTTTCATTAAGAATATATATTTTAAATACAAAATTATACACATTTAAAATATGCATTTTAGCATGTAGAAAAAATATTTTATATGGAATATGCTACAATACCTCAATAAATATCCCCTATAATGTCCTATAATCATTATTGTATTTAAAATAATTATTAATGCATTTAAAATTAATGATTAACTCATAATAAATAAGATTTACTATTATAATCATGATTAAAAACTATTCAGATATTTATTAAAGTATTTTAGCATTTTTCATTTTATATTTGGAGCTAAAATATGTCGGCACTTTCTATAGAGTTAAAAGACGATGTGATGCCTCGAGATTTTGCTTTGGATCGAAGGTAGAGAGGAAGAAAGATCTATTAGCATTTGGAAGAACAAATGCGATATTTCTTCTTTATAAGGCCAAATATAATATATAATAATTAGAAATAACAAATAAGAATGTATAGAATATATTTTACTTAATTTATCATCCAATTAATTAATAATTTTTAGAAATCGTGAGGTAACAAATCATAATTATCTTAAATCAACCCATTACAATCTCAATTGAGTTTTCTCAACTGTGCTGCCGTCTGACATCTTCGCGCTCTAGCGTCGAGCGTTCGAGAATTGAAATAATTAATTCATTAGTTAATTTAATTTAATTTAATAAAAAAATTTAATCTGTTTATCGTTGAATTTTAATCAGCAGTCGATCTGCTGCGCAGGACAGAACACGGGATCGTTGAATCGAGCCATCCATCCAACGACCACGACTGCACCAGGTGCAGGAGCCGCAGCACGGCCTGCAGCTCCCGACTCCGTCATCCCGCTTAGTCCCCGTCAACCGACTACTTAGTATCCATTAAACTGTTTGAGATCCTCACGTGGAGACGGGAGCCACTCTACAGCCCTCAGGAGCTCGCCGGAGATACCTCGTCGCGGAAACTATGTACGTCGTTTCTCTCCGATCCCGTTAGCAATTCCATTCATTCTTGCTTAGTTTCACTTTCCTAGACCACTAGGAACTATTGGATCGAGTCAATTTGGATCGATCACGTCTCCCTAACCGTAAGGGACTCAAGCCGCTACAGTGTTGCACAGTAGCCTGAGTCCCAACTCACCTTCCCCAACGTGCAATTAGGCGTCGTATGAAGGGAATCACTAGGCTTTAATTAATAATTAAGTAGAGTAATTCCATTTAAATTAGTCTAATAACTTTTTAATTAGAAGTCCAAATATAGCATAATTTTATATCAAAATGATAAAAAAAAAGTGTATGATAATAATATGAAGCTTAATTTTCATTTTGATAGTTATTTTAACTAATCACTTTCTATTAAGGCTTAGATTAACCATTTGAAATTCAAATTAATCATACTTATAGTTATTGTGCTCATTATGCTATATAGAAGCTATACCACTAATTTTATCATATTTGGACATCAAATCAAAAATATGAGTTTTTGACAGTTAAAATAAATTATTATTTTAATCCAAAATTAGAGATTTCTTTATTTAAGCTTCTTAAACCCTAGGACATCATATGGTAACCTAGATTATATCATGTATAAGCATTAGAGGATGCTTTAGATAGGAAAATAATTAGATCAGCCTAGTCTTGACTTAGTACTAATAAACTTAGATTTGGACCTTAGCCTTCAAGAGAGAAAATATTTAGTTGAGAAATCTATGATTTAACCTATTCAATTGAGTGAGGATAATAGTGATTGATCAATAAATTGGTACTTGTGACTAGGAGATAACCTAAGGTCTTAGAATATGTAACAACCCAAGTTGTTACCTCAGTCAATTATGACTAATCTTAGTACTAATTAGGTCAAATTGGAGTCAACCTTTAAGACCTAGTCCAAATTAGGAGTCAAATGAATCGAATCCTAATTTCTGAAAAATTCAGAAACCCTAAAATTTGACATATTTAAAACAACCTCAAATCGAAAAACGGACTTCGCAATTGCGCTCATTGCCCCCAAATTAGCTAGGGGTAATGTTTTCGCGTCAATCGGAAGTCGTCAAAATTTCGACGAATATTTTAATAAAATTTAAATACTTCGTATATTGGGAAATTAAAATACTCATCGGATCAAAAATCTGACATCGCCATTGCGCTCCTCACCCCTCAAATAGCTAGGAAAACATATTTGAAAAAAATTTCGGGACTAAATAACAAATCAGACTTAATTATAATAATTTAACTATATATTTAAATTAATTATATCAATTAATAAATGCAAACGGCGCCGTCCTTGCGCCGTTAGCCCTGCCGTTCAATGGAACGGCAGAGTCGGGCCGTTCGATCGGGCCAATCAAACGCCCAGATCATCCCGCCCTCGCCTTTGTCTCCTCCGTCGCGCGAGCTCCGCGTGGCACGGCACCGCGGCTCGCAGCCAACAGCCGCGCGCGGCCGCCTCGCCAGCTCCACCATAGCTTCATTAAGCTCCTGGGCGCCCTCTAGCCGCGAGAGATCTTCATCCAGAGAGCTTCGAGAGTCAGTTAGGGAAGACGTGAAGCCCTAAGAACCTCCCCGATGCTCGATCAAGTACCCCCTTCCCTCATCCTCAAAGATTCATTACGTGATTGCACGTTCCGATCAATCTGTATTGTGTTTCCTAAGCAATAGGATCGTATCGAGGGAGTTTGCGGAGTCTGGCGTTCGTATAGGTTCACCTAGGGCTAGGTTTTGTCGCGGCCACCGTTTGCTTCAGGCCAAGCCACCGGTGGGGTTGGATCGGGCTTGTCAAGACCTTCCATTAGAGGTGCGAACCGAAGGCTGCAAGTACCGGGAAGCCGTCCCACCAGCGAACCCTAGCCGCGGGATCCCCGTCGCCGTCTGAAGCGAAGGTGAGGCCAACCCGGGCCGGGCAGGGTCGAACCTGGCCCGCGCACGCAACACGCGCGCGTCGAAGGCAGGCCCCGCAGCCTGTCCCGCTGACGCCAGTGGGGCCCACTTACGGGCTCCGCGTCCAGCCAACGTGCGGCGCGCGTCATGTGGCCCCCACCCGACTCTGCTCCGTGAACCCGGTGCCGACACATGTTGTCTCTGGGTCCCGCCGCCGTCCTCTTTTCTGCAAAGCCATCATTAGAGTTATAATAATATAATATATATAAATATAAATATATATATATATATATATATATATATATATATATATATATATATATATAATCTGTCATCATGAGAAAATTAGAGTATGCTAAAAGAATTAATTAGGTTGTTTTAAAGGAGAAGACAGTGGCTTAATTTAATTGGATGATAGGTATCAATTAATCATTAATTAATTACATTAATTAAACGATCTATATGTACCTATACATACAATAAACCATCTAGTATTAATTTAAAATTAATTAGCATAATATTTAATTAATCATTAAATAGTTAGTTCTAATAAGGGAGTTAGGATAACTTCATTATGAGACTGCCAGATTAATTATACAGTAAACACTATAATTAGGTAAAACTTAATATTTAGTCATTTAAGTTGAATTAATACAAAGGATTAATTAAAGTAATTAATTAATTAAATTTGATTAGCTTAATTTATACAGTAAACACTATAATAATATATATACCTTAGCTAACTAAAACAGTAAAATTAATTCATGAATTAACTAAACTATTAATTAAATAGAAATTTAATAGATAAATTATTAATTAATTATTAATTAATTACATATTAATTAATTTATATAGGAAAAATATTTAACTTTAGGAATGAATAGTAAATTAATAATAAATTGAATAAATAAATAGTGAAATAATACAAACTATATTTTTGTATAGTAAATTAATTAATTAAAAATTAAATAAAACTTAAAAGTTTAATAACTTCATGTAGGATGATCCAAACATAGCCAATATATGTCTCATTTTAATCAAAAAAATAAAAGAATTCAAATTGTGTGATGTAAAAATTGATTTTGAGGTACCCATAATGAAGTAGCGTTTTAGGATATATTCAAGACCCCGTAACTTTTGACCTAATTGACCAAACCTAGTCAATATGGATCTTAAAATACTCAAGAGAACGGCTCCATCACTGTTGTAATATTAGTTTTCTCATTTGGGCATTAGGACAAAAAGTCAAACTAGATATCACAGTTGACTTTAGGAAAAATTGACCAAAATACTCATAGGATTCAAATGGCCATAATTTGGTCAATTCAACTCCAAATATAAAAATTTGAGATGCTAACTAACTTAGAATTTTAGTATCATCAATAAACTAAAATAATATTTAGGATCTGAACCTTAGAAAATTAAAAAATGACCAAAATATCCCTACCCTTAATTAGGTCATAACTTGACCGTTTCTCACCCAAATTGAGCGTACTTACTGTCTATCTTCAAGTTAGGCAATAAGAAATAATTTGAAACCAAGAAACTATAGTTTGGACCTTTAAATTAAAAGTTGACTTTTTGGACCCTTAAGTAGGGGCAAAATAGTCATTTTGCCCAAAATTTAGGTTAAGCGCCCATATAATCTTTAATTAGACTTTTAAAATACTAAAATCAATATTAGAACTATGTTAGAATCATTTGAATGAGTAAAAAATCAATAATTTGGTCAATCTGTAAAATACTTGAAAATTCTTCTAAGTTCTTTTCCTTAGGATTGTACTCATCATATGAGGACTATTCTTGAGACTAGGATTAGATCATAGGTTAGAATTTATTCATTGGGTAAATGAATTATTTAATGGATGAAATCTTGGTTTTATTAGTATCTAGAATTTTATAACTTATTTTGATTATTTTATCTTTTAACTCTAGATTTAAGGTAGAAGATTCAATCTATTAAGTTTGATTACTTAATAAATGTTGCCTTAATTAGTAGATCATTTTTAGAATGAAACCTAGAACTTAAGCCTTATCCTTCTTAGATTATGTGATTAAACCCAATATCGGGGTATTTGATATATAATCTATAGTTTAGTAGTTTTGATTAGAGCTTAGTATATAACGTCTAAAATCATTAATTAGGTCATGATGATTTATTATTTAACTCTTATAGTCGACTTTGATTAAGCATATTAGGGCCTAGCTAGTCATAATATTTTGTAACTTATAAGGATGAGTTTCTAAGTTACACTCAATAATAGGAAAATCAAGATCCTGAACTTGTGTAACTTGGAATAGTTAGAATGGATAATTAGAAAACAAATGATATCACCATATTAGTAGAGTCCCTTGCTTACTTTTGATATTTGTGCTACACATTCCTTATATATTTGAGCTTACTTCCCTGGATATATCATATAAGAGAACTTTGTGCATGAAATAAAAACTTAAAATAATTAGGATAATAGTTACCTTTGAGTTCAGTTTCTGGGTGGATTCTGGTGCACATTTACCCTAATGGATAGGAGTAAGGAGTAATAAAGAGGCTTAACATTACTCATTGAGGAGTGTGTGTTAAGCTTGGAACCCGTATAGTCTTGCAGATGTACTTGACTCCTCAGCAGTTTCTGGATGTGTCCACAGAAACAAAGTAAAATAACTAGAAGATGTTGCATAGTATTGCCTGCCTCTTCAGTCACACAATATTATCTAGTTATGTCTACCCTAGCCCAGAAAGGCTATGGGGATAAATATGTTTGCCCTAGCCTAGAAAGGCTACATGGATGGATAGATATATATGTATTTGTCCTAGCCCAGAAAGGCTATGAGAATGGATAGATATATATATATATATATATATATATGTGGGCCAGATTGGCCAATTCTTCTGATATGACAGTTAGTACACATATATTCAGATTCATGTATAGTTTTGATACTTGGCTTACTTTTTAGTATTTTTATTCAGTCAGTTATTCCTTTGTTCAGCTTATATATATAAGGATGTTAGAAGTTTGCTGCTATTATATGTATCATTGTTGAGTTAAGTTATTTAATTTGCATATTTCTTTTGATCACCAATATATTTAAGATGTAGTATTTTCTTTTAGTACTTGTGTAGTTATTTATATATGCCTACCCTGTTTAGCTTATATTTGAGGCATGTCTTAGTCTCATTTTTGCTTAAGTTATAAATATTATTTATAACTTTCCCTTTTTCTATTTGTATTGCTAGTCGCTCCTATTTTTGATGTATTATTGCTTAGAAAATATAAAATGGTGATATTATAAAATATACAAAAATTCATCAGCCTAAAATGTACTTAGACAATTGTTTAACATAAGAATTTTCTCTTTTTTGGCTGGGGCCCTACATTGTGAAATCAATAATGTCGGGTATGGAACAGCTTGAGGATCCTGTACCTGAGGAGAAGCCTTACTTAGAGGAGGGGCAGCAGCTTAGACCAGAGGACATTAAGTTACTTAGTTTTGCATATATGAGGATGAGTGTATTTTCACTTTCATTCTTAAACTTTAAATTATTGTAATAATACAGGTACTTATGACTGTGTGTTTGGATTACTATATGCTATTTATTTTGAGTCATATTTCATTGTATTTATACTGTGATATTTGGATGTATCTCATTTGTAAATCGCTTCCGCACTCTGTATATTTTTTTTTGGATAGTTACTGATATTTTTAAATCTGTGCTTACTCCATCCCTTATTAGGTGGATTGAGGTTTCATCCTAATCCAATGATAAGTGAAGGGTTAGCTAGAGTGACACTCCACCCTTCAGCTTAATCCTATGGATTAAGGGGTGGGTCACCATAGAATGGAACCATCGTATGAGTGTTTAATGTAAACCGCAATCTAGTTAATAATTAGATCCATATAGATTTGTAGATAGTCTAAGCAAATGAGAGTGAATTACCATCTATAGTTAGGCTGCCAATAAGTGATAAGAGCAAGACTTAGCGCCATCTAGGAGGTTTAGTGGTTGAGCTAAGATTAAACTCAGCCTTAAGACTTAGGATTAAAGAAGAGACTTATTACTTAGAATTTTTAGGTATTAACTAATAAAGCTAAGAATAGGATTTGGTGTTAGTAATATTAGAACTTGGATCCTTATAATATAATAAAAGATTTCTATTTACTAAGATTAGTAAACTAGTAAGAGTAAAATATATATAATCATATCCTAAATAAGATCATCCCTTAGTCTAACCAAAGTAGACTAATAGATATGTAAAGCCATTAAGTTTAAGAGTAGACTAATACTAACTAATTAGTAGCCTTTTTGTGAATAGTAAGTATAAGCTAAAAAAATATTAGATGGAAATTAAGATTATGAATAATAAGTTTGATTTATAAATTTGGGAGTTTAGAGAACCTTATGAACTAGGACTTTAAGTAGTGTAGGAATCCTATAAGATAGTAGTGAAACCTTTTGTAGTTGAGTTAGGATTCTTATCATCATGTAGTGTAAGAGTAAATTAGATAATTTAGATAATTGCATTTCTAGCATTAGGATAGAACTAATCAAATCACTATTTTTAAAATAATAATATAAATAAATAAATAAATATATATATATATATATATATATTATATCAATTGATCGAAATATTTGATAAATGTATAAGTCAATTGAGGGGGTTTGATTAGCCCCAACTATTAGGATATATAACTAAAGTAGATAACAACAGATATCATATGTTTTATAATTAGCTTTGAAATGCTTGAATATTTTAATGCATTGAGACTAAATTATTGATAATATATATTAAGATATTGTGCATAAATTAAATATTTAATATTGTACTTAGGGGTTTCATGTGGTTAATTATGTTGTACAGTCATTATTGAGCTAGAGCGGGATATGGAGTGATCAGATGACCAAACATATCATAGAGGGGGAATGTAACAACCCAATTTGTTTCCCAATTTGATTAGGGCTAATCTAAGTCCTAAACTTAGTCTTAGTGTCCTAATTAGGTCATTAGGAGTCTCCCACCAAGACCTAGTCTAAATCAGGAGTCAAATGGATCAAATCTGATTTTTTGGAAAATTCAGAAATCCTAGAAATTGACCTATCTAAATTGACCTCAAATCAAAAATCAAATTTTGTCATTACGTTCATTGCCCCCTGATTAGCTAGGGTGATGTTTTGGTGTCAATCGAAAGTTGTCAAAATTTTGTCAAATATTTTAATAATATTTAAATACCCTAAAAATTAAGAAATGAAAATACTTATTGAATTGAAAAGCCAACCTCACCATTGCGTTCTCCACCCCTCAATTAGTTAAGTGTGAATATTTGAAATTTTCGAAATTCAAGTTAATTATTTAAATTAAATAAGGAATTAATTATTATAAATTAAATGATATTACTATTCATTTATACAAATTAAATTAATTTACTATTTTCATTAAATATGATTACTTAATTAATTAACTTAAGTTACTAATTAATATTAACTAATCATTAAATTAATTAATGATCTTACTATTAATTATTAATTAGAATTAATTTTTACAATTAAATTAACTAACTAATTTTAATTAGTATTAATTAATCTCTGCTTAACACTAATTTATTAATTATCCAACCTAAGGTTCCTGTTATGCATATGTATATATATATATATATATATATATATATATATATATAAAATTAAATTTCTACATGCAGTGATGGCAGTGGGACCTGCCACAGCCACGTCACAACACCTGAGTGATCGAAGCGTTACGGGTGGGCCCCACCTTGCCACGTGGCAGAGCCGCAGTATGCGCGGGACACGAGTGGGGCCCACGACTGCTGTCACCGAGGGACAGCGGGCCCCGCCTCTCAGCAGCGCAGGTTTTATGCCGGACGGGCTTGGGTCGACCCGGCCCGGCCCGAGATTCTCTCCATCTCACCCACAGACAACCAGAGCCCGAAGACTTAAGGCATGGTTTTTGGGCCCCTTCCCGGCGGTGTCGAGGGTTGACCCGCACAGCTATCGGTCGGGGACGATGAGGGCTAGCTGTCGGTAGTTACCACATCACCTAAGGTATCCTGGTTCACCGGTGAAACCTAAACCTAGGCTACTACCTACCGGACGGGGACGAGAGGTGAAGGTGATAACGGTAAGTACTGTGTCACACTTGCATTTTACGCTCGATCGAGCGCGAATTGGCCCGATCGAGCCGATCGATTGACGATCCATGCAGCGGAATAAGCATTCGAGAATTTAATTGCAATAATGGAATTGAAGATAGAGGGGTCGAGGGGGTACATAATGAGCGGCTGAGGGAGAAATAGGTTCGGGGGACGCGTCCGAGCTTCAATCGCACCAAACTTGCATCCCTGAGCGTAGAAAGAGATCTTAATCGCACGCAGGCGGAGTCGGCGGGGCTGCGGGTAGGCAGTTTGGGTGAGGCCGCGGTGCTTCGCCACGTGGAGGGAAGGCGCGGAGAGGCCGAGGACGACGAGCCCGAGCCGTTCGATCGATTCGATCGAACGGCTTCGATCGCTCAATCGGATCAGAGGGAGAGGCTGAACGGCATTTGCAAAAAGCAACGGAGCGCGGAAATTAGGGTGACAGCGCTGTTTGGATATTAATTAGTAATATTATTATTTAATTTAAATTAATTAATTCCTTATTTAATTTAAATAATTAAATTGAATTTATAAAATTTTCAAACATTCACCCCTAGTTAATTGAGTGGTGGAGAACACAATGGCGAGGATAGATTTTTGATTCGATGAGTATTTTATTTTGTTAATTTTTAGGTAATTAAATATTATTAAAATATTCGACGAAATTTGATGACTTCTAATTGACACAAAAACATCACCCATAGCTAATTTGGGGGCAATGAGCGCAATGGCAAAGTCCGATTTTTAATCCGAGGTCAATTTAGATAGGTCAATTTCTAGGGTTTCTAGATTTTCCTAAAAATCAGAATTTGATCTATCTGACTCCTGATTTAGACTGGTCTTGGTGGGAGACTCCTATGACCTAATTAGGGCACTAAGACTAAGTTTAGGACTTGGATTAGCTCTAATAAGATTGGGTAGCAACTTAAGTTGTTACAGGCTCTCCCACTTAAGAATGATGTCATTCTCGACATCACTCAAGTGGGAAGAAAATAAATGCAGATAAGAGATTATGAATTAAATTGAGAGACTAGGATGCTAAGGAAGAATACCTAGATTCTCAAAGAGTCTAGGATATTTAGCTCACATATTTGATTCCTTCTCTTAAGTGGCTTCGTTTCGAGAACGATTCTTCCACTGAGCTTTGATCATTTTGATAGCACGATTCCTAAGCTGCTTGCAAACTCGGGCCAAGATTTGAATTGGTTCCTAGACATATGACATATCGGGTTGGATTTGAATATTTGGGAACTGAACTATGTGAGATGGATCTCTGAGGTACTTTCATAATGATGATACATGGAATACCTTGTGAACTACTGCAAAGTTGTCGAAAAGATTTAGTTTGTAGGTAGAAAAACCTATTTTGGCTGCTACCTCAAATGGACCAACATAACGGGGGCTAAGTTTCCCTGCTATGCCAAATCTAAAGACTCCTTTCATGGATTGACATTCAAGTAAGTGAAATTTCCAACTTTAAATTCTAGAGGATAATGATGAATGTCATGGTATTTACTCTGATGATCTTGGGCTGTATGAATCTGCTGTTGAGTTAACTGAACCTTCTTGTTAGTTTCTTCTACTAATTCAGATCCATACAACTGAACACTACCTATTTTTGACAATGCTAATGGAGTGCTGCATTTTCTGCCATACAGGGATTCATATGGAGCCATCTTTATGCTAGCTTGAAAACTATTATAATATGCAAACTCTACCAAACAGGAGGTGATCTTCTCAGGATCCAGCAAAATCAAGGATACATAGCCTATGCAAATCTTCCAGAACCTGATTCACTCGCTCTCTCTAACCATCCATTTATGGATGAAAAGCTGTGCCCATTGTTAGGGTGGTGCCTAAATCTTGATGCACAGCTTACCAGAACTTAGAGGTAAATCGACTGTCTCTATCAGATATAATTGATTTGGGAATTCCATGCAACCTTATTATCTCTTTGATATAAAGCTTAGCGAGTCTCTCAACTGAGTCTATTGGTCGGATAGGGATGAAATGAGTGGACTTGGTTAATCAGTCAACTATGACCATAATAATATTCGCTCTAGACTTTGCACGAGGCAATCCCATAAAAAAATCCATCGATATATCTAGCCACTTCCATTCGAGAATATTAAGCGAATGGAGCAGACCACTGGGTCATTAATGTTCTGCCTCAACTAAACTGCAGGCATGACACTCTTCTTCATTCCTTGTCACTAGAAGGATTGTTTATGGTCTTGATACATCTTTGAGCTTCCCGGATGTATTTGATATCTGGAGTTATGGCCTTCAATTAGAACTTCCTGATGCATGGACTTAGGAATCCATAGACGATCTCCTTGATAGATAGCACCCTTATGGAAAAGAAGGTCAGTACGGCAGCCACTCTTGATAGCTTGTTTAAAACTCAGATACTCATCATCCTTAGTTTCGGAAATAGACACGTCCCTGTGGAATGTGGGCTCCACATTAATCATTGAGATCATTGTACTCACATGGTGTGGCACCCCACCCCTTAATCCATAAGATTAAGTTAAGAGGTGCTGTGTCACTCTGACTAACCCTTCACTTATTATTGGATTAGGATGAAATCCACAATCCACCTAATAAGGGAAGGAGTGAGCACATAATCAAATATTTAGTCACTATATAAGAAATTCATACAGAGTGCGAAAGTGATTTAAATAAGGAACATCCAAGCATCACAATATGAATAGCATGAAATATAACTCAGAATAAATAGCATAGTAATCCAAAACACACAGTCACAAGTACCTGTATTATTATATCACATTAAAGGTTAAATAATTAAAGGTAAAATACTCTCATCCTCACTTGTAAGAAAACTAAATAGCAGCTCCTTCTAAAGGCTCCTCCTCTAGATAAGGCTCCACCTCAAGCACCTGATCTTCTAACTGATGGTAATCTGCCATTGTCAGTTTCACAAAGTAGGGCCCCAGCCAAAGAAAAGAAAAATCTTACAAGACAAATTGTCTAAGTACATTTTAAGCTGATAAATTTTTATGTGTTTTGTAATATCACCATTTAACATACTCTAAGCAACAATTAAATCAGTAAGGGGGAAACTAGCATATCAAATGGAGGTAAAACTATAAACAACCATTATAACTTAAGCAAAAGGGAGATTAAGATATGCCTCAAATGTAAGCTAAATAAGATATGGCATATAAGTATAAGTAACTGAATGAGTACTTAAAGAAAATGCTACATCCTAAATATGCTAGTGAAGAATTATGCAAGTTAAATAAATAAACTCAATAATGATACATATAAATAGCAGCAATAAATCTAACATCCTAAAATATATATAAGCGAAACAAGGAAATAGCTAACTGAACGAAAATACTGAAGTGTATACAAAATATCAATTCTATGTATGAACATCCGTGTACTAACTGTCATACAGAAAATAGCTAATATAGCCAACTGAATATCAAAAGGATCTTAGCATCAACAAGGAGGCTAAGATGTAAAACTATATTCTCCTAGCGTCATCAAGGAGGCATAGGCAGAATATAGGGTTTTCTCCTAGCGTCATCAAGGAGGCATATGTAAAAAACACATAACAAATTTTCTCCGAGCATCAATAAGGAGGCATAGGCAGAAAATACAAGCATAGTCTTCTCCTAGCATCAATAAGGAGGCATAGGCAGAAGACATAAGTGAGAGGCAGCTCTAACATGTGCAACTATTATCTTTAATCATTTATCTTAATATTTTCATAAGGAATCTAAGGAGTCTCCATAATTTCTTAAAATTTTATTTTTGCATCAAAGTATTATATGATATGCCCAAGGAAATATGGCACAAAATATAAGAAATGCGTAGCACAAAATCAAATAGTAAGCAGGGACTCTACTAAGCATGGTAATATCATTTGTTTTCTAATTTAACTATTCTAACTATTCCAAGTTACACAAGTTTAAGATCTCCAACTCTTACTATCGAGTGTAACTTAGAAGCTCGTCATTATAAGTTAAAAATGATTAGAACTAATCAGGTTCTAATCTAATTCAATCAAATATAACTACAAGTTCAAATAAATCATACGTCTAAGTTTTATGAATTTAGACATTCTATCTGAGATCTGATCAAGATCTACTAAGCTATAGATTATGGATTAAACACCATGAGATTAGGCTTAATCACATAATCCAAAGGACAAGACCTAAGATTAAGGTTTTATTATAAAAATGATCTACTGATTAAGGCAAATCCTATTAAGCAAATTAAACTTAATAGGATAAATCTCCTATCCTAAATATAGGGTTGAAAGACAAAATAATCAAAATAAGTTGTAAGAGTCTAGAAACTAATAAAAATAAGGATTCATTCATTTGAATAACCTAATTATCCAATGAATAAAGTCTAACCTATGAGCTAGTCCTAATCTCAGGAGTAGTCCTAATGTGAGGTGAAAGATTCTATGGAGAAGGACTTAGAGAGATTTTTTGGGATTTTATCATGTTGACTTATTAGCTAATTTTACTCACTTAAAAGACTCTAATATAATTCTAATATTAGTTTTAGTGATTTAAAAGACAATTTAGAGGTTAAGCGCGCTTAACCTAAATTTTGGGCAAAATAACCATTTTGCCCCTACTTAAGGGTCCAGAAAGTCAACTATTGATTTAAGGGTCCAAACTGGAATTTCTCACTTCCAAATGGTTCCTTACTATCTAACATAAAGATAGACAGTAAATATACTCAATTTGGATGAGAAATAGATATTACATGTCCAAACTAAGGTTTTTGACCAGAATGGCAAACACCTAATGGAATTTAAATTTTTCATATAGTTTACTATTGGTTATTATTCAATGATTCCATAGAGCCTAAGAACGCTACATTTTGAGCTCAGATGATAAAGTTATGGCTATTTAAATTTCTAAGGGTAATTCAGTAATTTTGTCAGGTCAACGGGTGACAAAAACTAAACTTTTCTATTTGAAGTCAAATTTTAGCAACTCAATTTCTATAGCTTTCCTATATTTTATTGAGTATGTTGATAGAGAGTAGACCCAATTTGAACTTCAAATGGTCAAGTTATGTTATAATTATGGTTAGTAGTATTTTGGTCATTTTCTAATTTTTTAAGGTTCAAATCCTAAATATTATTTCAGTTTATTGATAATATTGAAATTCTAAGCTAGTTAGCACCTTGAATTTCTGAATTTTGAGTTTAATTGACCAAATTATGATCATTTGAATTCTAAGGGCATTTAAGTTATTTTTTCCTAAAGTCAACTATGCTCAAATAGTTGACTTTTCATCCTGATATCCAAATAGAAAAACTAATACTTCCATAGTGATGGAGCTATTCTCTTGAGTATTTTGAGACCCATATTGCCTATATTTGGACAACTAGGTTAAAAGTTATGGGGTTTAAATAGGTCCTAAAATGTCACTACATTATGCGTACCTTGAAATTAATTTTTGCATTATGCCATTTGATTTCTTTTATTTTTCTGAATAAAATGAGACATATATTGACTATGTTTGGATCATTCTACAAAAAGCTATTAAACTTTTAAGATTTTTGAATTAAATAATTTAATTTAAATTATATTACTATTCATTTATTCAATTTGTATTAATTTACTATTTATTCCTAAAGTTAAAATATATTTTTTTGTATTTATTAATTACTTAATTAATTATCCTTGATCTGTATTTAATTAATATTGATTATTAATTAAATAATAATCAATCTATCATTTAATTAATTTGAATATTTTTAATTTTAATATTATGATATTTTACTGTTCATTTATGATTAGTGATAATTAATTAATTGTAACACTATTTAAATAATTTAATTATCTGTTTAATAATATTATTTAGATAATTAAGATTAGGATTTATTAATATTATCTTACTGTTAATAATTATTTAATTATCCCTAATCGTACTTAATTAATCTAAATTTATCATAAATTTATATTTTAATATTATTGTATATATATAATATTAATTAAAGGATTCTTAATTAGGTTTAATTAAACTAACTAATTATACTTACTGATTATTATAATATTAATATATTATTAATTAGTTAGCATTTAATAACTAACAATTAATTTATTGTTTACTATTTAATAGTTATTAAGATAATCTTAATTAATTAGCCTTATTGTTTAATTAATTATCATTAATCAGTTAATAATTTAATAATAAGTTAATCTTTAATATATAGTTTAAATTAATCAATGACTCTTTAATTAATTAATATTTAATATTTAATAAATAACAACTAATTAACTATTTATTGTTTAATAAAAATTAACCAATAATAATTAATGAACTAACCCTCTGCTAAGCTTAATTAGTTATTAATTAATTACGGTTTAGCAATAATTAATGACACAATAAAATTAAATCATTACAGTCTGCTGGATGAGACCTGTGGGACCCACTGCTGCCACGTGGCGCCTTCAGATTAGCTGCGGGAGCCGCACTCTGTCCCACTGCTAATGCACGACCGGACAGGCGGGCTTACCCGGACACGTGGCAGCGCCTGACTGGGCGCTGCGCAGTGCGTGGGTCCCACCACCGCAGCTGAAGAGACGCAGCGGAAGGAGTGGGCCCCACGTGCCACGCGGCGGGTTCGCAGACTGCCACATGTTGTTGTGGGCCCCACATAGATACGTGCCGATCAATGGTGGCCACGTGGCAACACGGGATTTTTCCATGTGGCGAGGTTGGCCCCACATGCGCCACGTGTTTAGTACACGTGGGCCCGGACCCATCCCCACGCGGGTCGGGCCCGACCCGACCTGAGACCCGCGACCGTTCGGCTTCTAGGGTTCGGCTTCCGCCGAACCCAGTTGCAGTGGAAGCCCCAATGCGTCCAATCGGGCAGTTACGAGCCCGATCAGAACCGGTGGATGTGTCAAGAACGAGACAACCTACATATCCTACAATAATTGTTGTGATCGAATGAAAATCAAGGGAGATCGGGGTACTTGAAGTGCAGGTCGATGAATTTTAGGATCGAGTGGACTAGGCAGAGGCACCCGAGTTCGGGTTCACGTAACCCGGGGGTCCGGGTGCATCGAGGAGGTCCTTATTGGGACTGAGGCGGAGCGGGCGAGGCACGCCTGGGCGCCGATGGGCCGCATTCGCGGCGGGTCGCCGCGTGGCCGCCCGGCGGATCCAACTAGGGGAAGACGACCCTGTAGCCATTGCATCTGGTCTAATCCAACGGCTGCGATGGCGTTGTCTATTTAGATGGCGCCGTTAAGTATCCTAACGGCGTTACTATTAAACTAACGGCGTCGTTAATTATTTAAATAAGATATATAAATTTTTTTAAATTCTAAAATGTTCAAATATGTTTTTCTAGCTAATTGAGGGGTGAGGAACACAACGGTGAGGTCGGATTTTTGATCTGACGAGTATTTTATTTCCTCGATTTACGGGGAATTTAAATATTAGTTAAAATTTCGACGATTTCGGATTGACACGAAAACTTCACCCCTAGCTAATTTTGGGGCAATGAGCGCAATGGAGAAGTCCATTTTTCGATCTAAGGTCATTTTAGACAGGTAAAATTTTTAGGGTTTTTGGATTTTCCAAAAATCATAATTCAATCTGTTTGACTCCTGATTTGGACTAGGTCTTAGAAGTTAGACTCCTAATGGCTTAATTAGCACTTAGGATTAGATTTATAACTAAGATTAGTCATAATTGACTAAAGTAATAACTTGGGTTATTACAAGCTCCCCCACTCCCACGATGTTGTCCTCGACATCACTCAGGTGAAAAAATAAAGTGCGAGAATTAAATATGACTTGAATCAAAGTTAAGAGCTTGGAATGCTAAGAAATAGATTTACCTGAATTTTCAAAGAGTCTAGGGTATTTTGCTCGCATATCTGATTCCTTTTTCCAAGGGGCTTCGTTGCAAGAATGATTTTTCCACTGGACTTTAATCATATTGATAGCACGATTTTTGAGTTATTTGCGATCGCGAGCTAGGATCTGAATTGGCTCATCAGCATATGACAGATCGGGCTGAATCTGAATTTCTAGGAACTACACGAGGTGAGATGGATCTCTAACGCACCTTCTTAAGGATAATATGTGGAATATGTTGTGTATTGCAGCAAAAGTTACTGGCAGTTCCAACTGGTATGCTGCTGACCCAATCTTTTTTAGCACTTTGAATGGTTCGACATATCTCGGGCTGAGCTTGCCCGCAACTCCAAAATAATATACACCCTTCATAGGACTGACCTTTAAATATACAGAGTCTCCTTCCTGGAATTCCAAGGGACGTCGATGGATGTCGTGATATTTGCTCTGCCTATCTTGAGCTGCCCCGATTCTCTGTTGTATGAGCTTTACCTTCTTGTTCGTCTCTTCTACCAATTCGGAGCCATACAGTTGAACATCTCTTGTTTCCGACCATGCCATTGGCATAGAACACTTCCTACCATATAGGGCTTCATAAGGAGCCATCTTAATACTCACTTGGAAGTTATTATTATATGCAAATTCCACTAGAGGAATGTGGTCTTCCCAAGATCCTGCAAAGTCTAGTATACAGAGACGAAGCAAGTCTTCTAGAACTTGATTTACTCTTTCCGTTTGACCATTTGTTTGAGGATGAAAGGCTGTGCTCATGGCTAGTGTGGTGCTCATATCCTGATGGACCGCCTGCCAGAATTTTGACGTGAAACAGCTATCTCTATCTGATACAATAGTCTTGGGAACACCATGAAGTCGGACTATCCCTTTGATATAGGTTTTCGCAAGCTTCTCAACTAAATCTGATTGTCAGACTGGAATGAAGTGCACAGATTTAGTGAGACGATCTACGATGACCCAGATTGTGTCAGCTCCAGACCTCTCAAGAGGTAATCCCATGACAAAATTCATGGATAAGTCTGATCACTTCCACTCTGGAATTTCCAATGGGTGTAGCAGACCGCCTGGTTTCTGGTGCTCTGCCTTCACTAGACAACACATGTGGCACTTAGCCACAAAATTTGCTACGTTCCTTTTCATCCCTGTCCACCAAAATAATAGCTTCAAATCCTGATACATCTTTGATCCCCCGGGATGAAACTGGTATCCGGAGTTATGGCCTTCAACCAACACCTCCCGGTGCATGGACTTAGGGATCCATAAGCGATCCCCTTGATAGATAGCACCCTTGTGGAATTGAAGATCGGTACGATGACCACTTTCAATGGCCTGCTTGAAGCCTAAGTACTCTTCGTCCTTAGTTTGTGATATCGACAAATCTCTTTCAAAGGTGGGTTCCACATTGATGTTTGTCAGTGCTGAACTAAGTTTGTCTCCACAGATGGGTTTGATGCTCATTTTACAAAATTCTTCTATTAACGAGTTTTTTGATATAACGGCATTTAGGGTGGCCTGACGACTCAGGGCATCAGCTACGACGTTGGCCTTTCCAGGGTGATAATGTATTTCTAGATCGTAGTCACTGATCAATTCCAGCCATCTTCTCTGCCTACAGTTCAGCTCTCTCTGGGTGAATATGTACTTGAGACTTTGGTGATCAGTGAATATCGAGCATTGAATTCCGTAGAGATAGTGTCACCAAATCTTCAAAGCAAACATTAGTACAGCTAGCTCGAGGTCGTGAACTACATAATTCCTTTCATGAATTTTAAATTATCATGAAGCATAGGCGATGACCCTACCTTCCTGCATTAATACAGCTCTTAGGCCTATGCCAGAGGCATCGGTGTATACTTGATAGTTCCCTCCTTCTCTTGGGAGAACTAATATGGGGCAGAAGTGAGTGCATCCTTAAGTGCTCGGAATGCCTCCTCGCATGCTGATGACCATTCAAACGGTACCGCCTTCTGAGTGATGTGATTTGGGAAAACCCCTTTACAAACTTCCTGTAATAACCTGCCAACCCTAGAAAAGTTCTGACTTCTGTTACTAATTTGGGTTGGGCCCACTCTTGGATTGTGCTAATCTTGTGGTGATTAATACAGATTCCTTTGGCATCAACTACATGGCCCAAGAAAGTAACTGAAACTCGCATTTCGAGTACTTGGAATACAACTGATGGTCTCGTAGTTCATTCATGATAGTTCTGAGGTGGTTTTCATACTCCTTCATCGTCTTGGAATATATCAGAATATCATCTATGAAGACGATGACGAATTTATCAAGATAGGATTTTAGGATCTGGTTCATTAGGTCCATGAAGATAGAAGGTGCATTGGTCAAACCAAATGACATCACTAGGAATTCATAGTGACCATACCTAGTCCTGAAAGTAGTCTGTGCTATGTAGGAATCCTTCACTTGCAGTTGGTGGTATCCCGATCGTAGGTCAATCTTTGAAAACACTTTTGCTCCTATTAACTGATCGAATAGATCATCGATGCGGGGAAAAGGGTACTTATTCTTTATAGTTACTCTATTCAACTCTCTATAATCAATACGCATCCGTATCAACCCATCCTTATTTTTGACAAACAAAACTGGCACTCCCCATGGGGAGGAACTAGGTCTGATAAGACCTTTCTCTAGTAACTCCTGCAATTGCTTATTTAGTTCCCGTAACTCCTTGGGTGCCATTCTATAGTGTACCTTGGAAATAGGTTGAGTTCCTGGGGCAACGTCAATTACGCATTCTACTTCCCGTATAGGTGGAAGACCGGGTAGGTCTTTGGGGAAAACATCAGTGAATTCACAAATGACAGGGTTCTGGGATATAGGAACGTCTTCTTTCTTTATCCACTAGCATCGTCACTAGGAAGGCACTGCAACCTTTGCTTACTAGCTTCTTGGCTTGAATAGCATTGACTAGGGAAGCCCTTGTACTAAAGTTCCTTATAAATGACTTAGCTTGTTTACCACTGCCCCGGGTGATTTTCTTCTTTTGGCAGTTGATGATGGCGTCATGCTGACTTAGCCAATTCATGCATAAAATAACATCGAAGTTGGCTATTGGCAATACTACAAGCTTGGCTTCAAACATTGTCTCTCTGATGGGGACTTGTATCTTGCAGAATTGACTAGCTTACAATTAAGCTCTGGACGGTAACCCTATGTTTAGAGGTTTTGCTAAGCGATGTACTGACAAATTGAAAGACTTTGCCCAGCTCTCAGAGATGGAGTGACTTGCTCCAGTGTCAAATAAAATATTGTAGAGCTTATTATTTATACAGATTGTACCTAATTATGGATGCAGTAATCTACAAGTTATTTTTAAGCAGGTAATAATAAAATGGTAGATTAGTTCAGAAGCGTGTACCTAACACCACATGATTGTCTTCTGTGGCCTTAGTAGGCATGAGGGCGTATACTCAAGCCTAGCCAGCAGGCATGCTATTGTAGGGCTGCCTAAGAGGTGACCTTGAAGTACCAAGTTGGGAGGTAGGAGGTGCCTCATGTCATGGAGTAGGAGGTGGTAGTGCTGAGCGTGCTGCTGCCGTGACGGAAGCTCTATGGTAGAGGTCAAACACTGGCTGATCTTGCACGTGCTTAATTAGCTCCCCATCAATCATACCGGTCATGTGGCACTGAGTGTAATCGTGCCCCGGTCTACCACAGGTGAAGCAGACTCGCTGACCGTGGAAGCATTTGCCGTAAGGATGCGGCTTCGTACAGCAGTTGAAAGGAGCAGTAGCAGGGGCTTCTGCCTCGATTTGATAAACCCTAGCCCTTTTTGGGTTATCCTATTGGTGCGCTGCAGAGTTGGCGAGCCTCTTGGCTTCTCGCTGTTGGTGCCTCTCTATTACTTTGGCAGTCTCCAACAGCTCCCGGTAGTTGGTCATGCAAAATGGCACGACCTGGGCCTGGATGGAGGGTCGAAGACCGCTCTAAAAATGGTGGCACTTATCTGATTCGGTGGGTACCAGATTTGTGGAGAACCTGGCAAGCCTTTTAAACTCTGCATTGTAGGCAGCCACAGTGTGATTCCTCTGCTGCAGTTTGAGGAATTCCTCTGCCATGTTGCGGCGCTCGGATAAGGGGATGTACTCAACACAAAATACCTCTCAAACTCTTCGTAAGAGATTTCCTCCAATCGGATGTCGGTGAAGTGCGTGGTACGGATGTGGCTCTACCAGTACTGTGCTTCACCTTGGAGAAGGTGAGTGACCAGTCTGATCACTTTCGTATCAGGGCACTTGATGCTCGTTAAATTTTTCTCCACTATCCTCGGCCAATCCTTTGTGTCCACTGCTGATAGACCCCCATTGAATATGGGGGGTCTTAGATGAAGGAAGTTATGTAGAAGTCCGTCTGTGGACTGAATGTAGTGCTGATGGGAGTATTGCAGCGTTGGAGAAGCTTGCACCGTTGTGCAGTTCTGGCTTATCGGGACACCAGAAGTTGTTTCATTCATTCGGCCTGCTTGGCTTGTGCTTTTGCAGCCTTCCTAGCCTATTTTTGATTGAATTTTGGTAGGATTCCACAATCATTTTTACTGCCTCCAGCAAGGCGCTTACCTCGCTTGATGAGGAGCTGGAGGGAGCAGGGGAGGGGCTTTGTCCTGGATTCATTAACTCTTGTTAGAATCTGAGTTTTAAACAATCACACATTTAGAAATCCAAAAAACAGGAGGGCATAACATTTTATCTTTTATTGATCAAAATGAAAGGTGAGAAATACATCATTGAAGACAGTAGGTAACACATAAAATAATGGAAGGCAACTACTGAGAGAAACATAGAATCGATCCTATGTATTCTTCGGTAAATGATTGGTAAAAGTTGGCGTAGGTTATCCTTCGGTGCAGGCGATTCTCCCCGTGTCTGAGCGTCCATTGCTTTTGGGCCCACCACTCCTTAATGTAGTCTTGGAGCAGGAGCTCGACAATGCTGAGCCGGATACAATCTGGGTAACTCAGCTCGTCAAATGCTTTGGTTACTCGTCGTAACCATTCCGTAGCTAGGATGTGGAAATCCAGTCCCGTGTACACACCATCTTCTAGCATCCTCTCAAGTATGCTAGCTCCTGCTGGGGAGACTCCTGTGACTTCCCTCCCGTATCGTTTTGCCATAAGCACATCAAATTTCCACTTATTCTCAATGCGAGTATAAAAATTGCTCACGAACATGATCGTGTAGTAGTAACCCTAGGCATCCAGATTAAGCATCATAAGAATAATTGTTTAATTTGAAATTTAAGGTACAAAGATGCGTAAGGTAAAATAGGTAGCATAAGAATGAAAGCTAAAAGGTCTATCCGCTATATCTAGCGATAAAGGCATGACGGAAGTCCGCGTAGGTGACCTCCCTTTACATTTCTTCATGCTAATGGATGAGTGCTCGTAGGGTGATGCTCCACCAATCCTTGGCAGGGTTATGTAGGAGACAGGATATAATGGCCATTCTAATTTTGTTTGGGCAGTTATTGATTCCAAACACAAAATATGCTTGCTTCAGCCACTACTTGGCTACAATGAGGTGATTGTATCCCCTGAATACGCTTTGCTGGAGTAGTCAATCCAGCATCCGAGCTTCAGGGTCTGACACTCTTTCTACGTACCTATCGTGTTGTTGATGAAGTTGGGCAATGTGTTCCCACCTTTCTTCAAATTATTGGTGATGCCACCTAAGCGTTATCCCCGAGTATCTAAGTAATTCTACCGAAGTCGTTAGGTTGAGTAGTTAAACTTTAGGGTTTTACCTTATATAGTTACTTATGCATTTTCAGTACTAGACTCTTTATTCTGTGTTTTGATATAGTGGTGTCTTGGATGTGACTCTAATGTTCCTGATCTAGTAATTGAATTGTCAGGAGAATCTTCCATTAGGTAGATGAGAATGCAATTTCTAATCTGACACCTTATAGAATTCTTTGATACCAACTGTGGTGCCCCACCCCTTAATCTACAAGATTAAGCTAAGAGGTGGTGTGTCACTCTAACTAACCCTTCACTTATTATTGGATTAAGATGAAATCTACAATCCATCTAATAAGGGAATGAGTAAGCACATAATCAAATATTCAGTCACTATATAGGAAATTCATACAGAGTGTAGAAGCAATTTAAATAAGGAACATCCAAGCATCACAATATGAATAGCATGAAATATAACTCAGAATAAATAGCATAGTAATCCAAAATACACAGTCATGAGTATCAGTATTATTACATCACATTAAAGTTTAAATAATTAAATGCAAAATATGCTCATCCTCACTTGTAAGAAAACTAAATAGCAGCTCCTTGTAAAGGCTCCTCCTTTAGATAAGGATCCACCTCAAGCACCTAATCTTCTAACTGATAAGAATTTGATATTGTCAGTTTCACAATGTAGGGCCCCAGCCAAAGAAAAGAAAAATCTTGTTAGACAAATTATCTAAGTATATTTTAAGCTGATAAATTTTTATGTGTTTTGTAATATCACCATTTAACATACTCTAAGCAATAATTAAATCAGTAAGGGAGCAGCTAGCATATCAAATGGAGGAAAAGATATAAACAACATTTATAACTTAAGCAAAAGGAAGGCTAAGACATACCTCAAATGTAAGCTAAATAAGATAGGGCATATAAGTATAAGTAACTGAACAAGCACTGAAAGAAAATGCTACATCCTAAATATGCTGGTAATCATAAGAATTATGCAAGTTAAATAAATAAGCTCAAGAATGATACATATAAATAGCAGCAATAATTCTAATATCCTAAAATATATATAAGCAAAATAAGGAAATAGCTGACTGAATGAAAATACTGAAGCGTATACAAAACATCAATACTATATATGAACATCCGTGTACTAATTGCTATACAGAAAAGAGCTAATCTAGCCCACTGAATATCAAAAGGATCTTAGCGTCAATAAGGAGGCTAAGGGGCAAAACTATATTCTCCTAGCATCATCAAGGAGGCATAGGTAGAATATAGGGTTTTCTCTTAGCATCATCAAGGAGGCATAAGAAGAAAACACATAACAAATTTTCTCCTATCATCAACAAGAAGGCATAGGCAGAAAATATAAGCATAGTCTTCTCTTAGCGTCAACAAGGAGGCACAGGCAGAAGACATAACTGAGAGGCAACTCTAACACGTTTTAATCATTTATCTTAATGTTTTCATAAGGAATCTATGGAGCTTTCATAATTTCTTAAAATTTTATTTATGCATCAAAGTATTATATGATATGTCCAAGCAAATATGGCACAAAATACAAAGAATGCATAGCACAAAATCAAATAATAAGCAAGGGACTCTAATAATGCATCAATAATTCACTAATTTGTCATTGATCCTTAAACTAAACAATTGATCTTGATTTGGTTAAGTTAGGAGTTAAACCTTGACTTATCTTGATTAAGATCTAAACCTTAATTAACTTAATCAATTAACTTTGATTGAAAGACAATTTAACTTACATAATTCCAATAATACATCTGATTTAACATTGATCTTAAACTATTAAATAAAAAGTACTTAGATTATTAAATTACTCATGTGATTTAGTATATGAACATATACCTTCAGATCCTTGATTATCTCTTATATAAGACTCTTAACATGAGATAAACCATAAAAATATACTGATATGCAATGTGATCAACTCCTAATAATATTCTTGATTGTATCCCATAATTATAGCATAGGTGTTGATCAGATGAGTTTACCCATCTGATCTGATCAATTCAAAGTTAAAAAGAATAAGAATTAGTGAAAATATAAGACTTAACTATCCGTCCTTATTAGAATTGTTAGATCTTTATGATCTTGCCTTAGATTATTAATGCAATAATTGTTAAGCCTTAACAATTGATATGACATTGAGGTAAGAAGATCTTATTTATTGAAACTTGAGGTAGGAACCTAGATGCTCCTTATTAGCCTTAGATGCTTAGTCTTGGACCCTTGTGGTAGGATTACCTAAAACATGTATAATGAGTTTCTCCCATATAGTAGTAACTTATATTGAGTGACCTTTTGGTCACATCCTTGGACCCTTGTATAGGATTCCCCTCAATGGAGTAAGGAGTCATAGTTTTGAAACTCCTCAGTTATTAAATAGAATTGTTAGAACCCAGATTGTTAGTTAGATATAATAGTGTATGTCTATAGTGCCGAGTCACTTCGGCAAAATTTCAGGATTGGTTGAATCACTCTAAGTAGGATTGTAGAGTCTTGGTCTTATCCTATGTGTTGCATAAGTGTAGTCTAGCTTAAAGTAATTCTTCTAATCTTAAGAGTGTTGTGATAAGGAAAATGAAATCCTTAGTTTGAGAAAATAAACTGTGACTAGGTTCTGCCTCCTATTATCGTGTGCATCGATAAGCACCGTTTGTGACAAACTAAGTATTTCAATTCACCCTTCTTAGGACCCTAGTAGTATATTGTGATTATGGAAATGAAATCCTTAGTTTAAGGAAATAAATTGTGACCGAGTTTTGCCTCCTATCATCGTGCGCATTGATAAGCACAGTTTAAAATAAACTAAGTATCTCAAGTCACCCTTCTTAGAATACTTAGTATACTTGTAGTTAAGGTATTTAACAGCTCAATTTGAGAGAATAAATTGTGATCGGGTTCCGCCTTTTATCATCGTGCGCCTCAATAAGCGCAATTTTAATCAAACTGAGTATTAAATTCACTCTTCTTATAAATATACCAACTATATGTATATAACCTTTCCATCTGATGATTTTAACTGAAATACTAAGTAAAACCACCTAATAATATAGAGCTAGGAGTCAGAATCCAATTAGATAGATTCTACATAATGGGGACATTGGAATCATTTTGGTACTTTTCTGGATTTGGATTTAAAGCATACAGTCATAAAAGCCTTGGCATAAGCATAAGCATAAGTATCAATGATTATTTATGGATTATGGGATGTAGTATACACCAAATAAGGAATTATAGGATGCAATGAGCATCAAGGTATCAGAATTCTTAAGGGGATGTATGTGAGCATCAAACTATATACTCATGGCAATTCAATGATATTCTAGATGCATACATAGTGGCATACAGTATAATGCATATTCGGATGCATAATCTCAATGGCATACATCATAGTTTTACAACATTACTTACTCAGATTCAGATTATTTATTATTTTACGTACATTTAGTATTCAGCTTACAGCTCAGTTTTACTCTACTTCTGCTTTATACTATTTTCAGATTCTCAGCTACTGTACAGTTTTCCTGTAGTCTTATTTAAACTATTTAAATGTTAAGTTTTAGATTATTATAACTAATTAGAATAGCTTTTGATATATTAGACTTATTGTTTAACACATGGTACTTTTGAGATCTGTCAATTCACTAGATCTAGAGCAATTAGTGGAGCCAAATCTGGTGGATACTCAGGAGATCCAAGAGAAGTTTATGGAGCACTAGTGGACTATTCTCCAACATTTACTATTTTGCTTAGTTATTTTTTAGTTCAGTATTTATACTCTATTTTTATTTTTTAGTAAACTATTTATAATAACTCTGGATATATTTTTTTTCTTTTTTGAGATGAATATTGTATTCAGCTTCTATGATGAATATTTCTGGATGTTTGCTTTAACTTCCGCACTCTGTCTTTATATTACTTATACTTAGTATTGTGATGTGATCGTCATACTGGAAATGCTGATGTTACTGCACATACATTGGATTTCTCTTTCTTATACTCATAATCCGATGTATGTATTAGCTTAATACTTATGATAAAGATACTACTCTTATCTTAAGTATTAGATCTCAACCCTTCTTAAGATTGAGTCAACAACCCTCAGCTATTCGAGGAGATGCAGAATCCCTCCCATAGTAGTGCACCGCTCCGCCGCTAATTGATTATCTCTTTTGCGTGTGACGACGAGACGGGGCGCTACAAAATTAGTCCATGCGCTCCTAAATATGATGCACTCCCTTCCTGTTGTTATTCCACGTGAAAGGTGGACCAACAAAGTCTGTATCATGAATATGGCATGTATCCAAGACCTTCTGGAAATTTGTTTGAGTAGTAGTCACTCTGAACATCTTTCCACCTCATTTCTCTACTTTAGAGAAAATAAAATTGAAGTCCCCGACAAGAATAGCGGACACCCCTACACCCAGGCTTCTAGGATCATCTACTAAAGCTCTCTCCGGGTGTACAGATCAATAGATGCATAGATGGAACCAAATTGAAAGCAAAACCTCAACCTCAGACTGATGGTAGCAAGGATCACATGGCTATAAGAAAGATGGACCTCACACTGCAAGAAGTCATTTTTCTAGGAAAGAATGATACCTCCTAAACATCTTGTAGAAGGTTGGACCGTAGAGCTCTAGTGTCGGCTGAAAAGGCAGTCCACATCTCATCAAGTAAAGGATTCCACTCGAATCTCTAGTAAATTAGTCAATCCCAGTTTACGCTCTGAGATGAGCAGAAAAAGATGGTGTCGTGTCACTGGCTTCTACATACCGCGATAATTCCATACAAGGATGTCGTTTATCGGGACAGTGGAGGGTGCTATCTACTGCGTGAACGCAATGTCTAGGGCACTAAAGTAGGTTGTAGCACGGCTATGGCAAGTGGGCCTGGGGGATCGATAGTGGGGTGCTCGATTGCAATTTCAACAGCCCATGGTTATTACTCTAGTTAATTGGGACTAAATTAGGTCATAATCTTTACTCTAATAGTCTTAATAAGTCATTATGAGCAAACCTTAAACTTTTGGTCCAAATTCGGAGTCAATCGTGCCAAATCCTAATTATATAAAATTCGGATAATTTGGAAAATAACCTAATTAAATTGACCACAAATGAAAAATTCAACTTCGCTATTGTACTCATCTCCCCCAAATTAGCTAGGGGTGATATTTTGGAAATTTTTGAAAGTCGTTAGATTTTCTTAAATATTTTAATATATTTTAAATACCCCGAAAAATATGATAATTAAATTGTCATCGAAGTCAAAATCCGACTTCACTTGTTTATCGATCAAATTTTATTTACTAGAATGTGTTAAGAAAAAATTAGAAAATAATTAAAATAAAATTTTAATTTTTCCTTTCTTCTGCGCTGTGACCCACCTTCTCCCCCTTTCCCATGCACGGAAGCCTCTCCCCATGCATGCGCATAGAACTCTCCCTCACCATGCTGATGGGAGAGGCCTTGCTGCTTTGTCCAAGCCCATGCCTCCTCCCTTCTATATCAACTGCTCCACTGGCCTCTCCCCTCAATTTTTTGCAACTGAAGCTTCTTCCCTCAAGTCTTGAAGAAAATAATAAGACCTCCATTTGTAAGCCAAGGTACACTCCTTGTACCCCTCATCCCATTTATTTAATTAATGTCTTTGTGAAATGGTGTTTAGAGTATCTCTTATATGGAATTAGGCTTGACTGTCAAGCCTCAATAGAACTTGAACGAGTCCAATCAAAGCTTGATTTGTCTATTAGAACACTGAACTTGGACCTAGAGAATCATTATTTGTGTTATTATAGTGAACCTTTCATGTTAATTTTGGTATCAAAAAAGACCTTTCAATCAGTACATGACACCGCACTAGAGGTGTTCTAAATCGAATGTGTTTGGAAGCCCTAGGGGGACTACCTCCATTCGTCCATGCGGAAAGGTTAATCGGGCGCTACAGCGCACCGTAGCACAGGGTTCTTGGCCAGGGAGCGCAACAATGCGTCGCAGTGCTCGAGTCTCGGGATGATTGGCACTACAGTGCACGATAGCGCTCGTTTTTCGGCTAGGTAGCGCTATAGCGCGCCACAGCACCATTTCACGCTGTTGCGCGCTGTAGCGTCTAACTTTCAGGCAAGCAGCGCTATAGCGCAAAGCAGAGCCATTTCTTGCTACGGCGCTGTAGTGCTTGGTTCTCGGCCAGGGGATGCTATAATGTGCCACAGGTCCCGCGTCTAATGATGCCTGGTGCCATAGCGCCTGGCTCTCGGTCAAGTAACGCTATAACGCCCTGTAGCGTGCCACAATGCACCATAGAGCGCTACAGTGCCCAGTTTTGCACAAACTTCATATTTTTGTATTTTGTCGACTCCAGAACCTTAATAACTTCATATTTTATGACAAAATGATACATTTTTCAATTATGGGAGTGGCTAAATATGAAATTCATTGCTTATGATGTTTGGACCCTTCTTACATAGGCTTGTATGGAAAACTTGCACTTGTAGACCTTCTCTTTTGATTATATATATTGAATCAATATATTATTGTTTCTTAAAATCTAGGATAGTTATGTTAATTTAATAGATTCTTTATGTGACTTGAAATGTGGAGCTTCATGTTTAAAACATTGTGATGAATTATTAGGATGCTTAAAAATTAATTTGGGCCAGTTAGATTTAAATTTTGAATTTTGAATTTCTAAATAAGTACTAATTTCTCTAAATCTTAATTAGTGAAGATTTACTTTATTTTCTAGTTAACCTTGCCAATTTATCATGCGATCTTAGACTAGTATGAATTAAGTCTCACAATGAGAATGTGACTTTCTTATCTTAACTATGAGCTTAATTTCTTTTGATATTCTCTTAAAGGATGAGACTAGCATGAATTAATTTTTATTAAATCAATAAAATATGTTTGATTATCAAATGATCAATTCTTAAGAGTTTTATGATTTTACCCCATAACTGGAGTGTTGGGTTGATTATAATATGAGAGATTTGCATACTTGACTTTTGCATCTAAATCATACGATTGAACTTGAAAATCTACATAAGGTTTCATCATCTTATTTTCTTAGAATTTACTTGTGATTTAAATATGATAATGAGCATCCTTAGATCTTTAAAGTATACAAATATTTCTAGGTTTAAGTAAATACTCTATCTTTAAATAGGGCTATTTTTGAGGTAGAAAAATGTCTTATTTATCTCATTTTGAGGTATGACTTTAGATGGACCTTAACAGCCTTAGATGATTATTTATATATCTTATGATAGGGAGACTTAAAAAGGCTTAGTTTGAGATTCTTTTTGTGGTAGTAACCTAAATTTAATGACTATTATGTCACTTCCTTAGGTCCATTTGTGTAGGACTTACCATAATAGAGAATGAATCATTAGCTTGTAAGCCCTTGTTCATTAAATAGATTGTTAGAATGAGAAGTTTATTATTATCATCTAAAGATTATAGTGTAATGAGCCCCATATTTATAGTCATTTTTGTGTTTAAAATGCATGATTTTTTTGAAATAGATTATAATTCTAGTATTTTTTATTCTAATTGCAGATTGGAAGTGATCAGAATACAAAAAAGATGAAAACTGATAAAATGAAGAATTCAGCGCGCTACAGCATGCCACAACACGCCGCAGTGGATCAGACAGAGAACTCAGCACTACTATAACAACCCAAACTCTTATGCACCAAAGTATTACCCGCTTTGGCCTGAAAGCCTCACAGTTTTACCATTAGAAGATAACTTGCCATAATAGAGAATGATTCATTAGCTTGTAAGCCCTTGTTCATTAAATAGATTGTAAAGCCTCACAATTTAATGACTATTATGTCACTTCCTTAGGTCCATTTGTGTAGGACTTACCATAATAGAGAATGATTCATTAGCTTGTAAGTCCTTGTTCATTAAATAGATTGTTAGAATGAGAAGTTTATTATTATCATCTAAAGATTATAGTGTAATGAGCCCCATATTTATAGTCATTTTTGTGTTTAAAATGCATGATTTTTTTGAAATAGATTGTAATTCTAGTATTTTTTATTCTAATTGCAGATTGGAAGTGATCAGAATACAAAAAAGATGAAAACTGATAAAATGAAGAATTCAGCACGCTACAGCATGCCACAACACGCCGTAGTGGATCAGACAGAGAACTCAGCACTACTATAACAACCCAAACTCTTATGCACCAAAGTATTGCCCGCTTTGGCCTGAAAGCCTCACAGTTTTACCATTAGAAGATAACTTGCCAGCAGGTCACCCATCCTGGGAGTGCTCCCACTTAAGCACGCTTAATTTTGGAGTTTTTATCAGGAACTCCACCATTATCTGTAAAGGCACCTTGATATCTAGGAGTTTCACTTATTACTACTTAAGTGGGTCTTTACAATCTCCCTAACTTAACTAACTAACATCCTCATCAGTATGCACACACAGATCTAAAAATTATCCATTGGGTAAATAGGACTATAGATGGCCCCTATAAGCTCAAGAGGTACCCATATCATGTAGCACCTTAACCATCATGGGTTCAAAAGGCTGCTCACATGAAGTGCTACTTTACCTTATATGGTACTTAGCTACTATCTGACACCCTATGCCCTATTCTAATACCAATTGTAACAACCTAAATTCTTAAGCACCAATGTATTGTTCTCGTTGGCCTGAAAGCATCACAATTTTGCTCTCAAAAGATAACTTCCCATTATGTCACCCATTATAGGAGTACTCTCACCTGAGCACATTTAACTTTAGAGTTCTTATCAGGAGCTCAACCATTATCTGAAAAGATGCCTCAATATTTAAGAGTTTCACTTATTACTACTTAAGTGAGTCTTTACAAGCTCCCCAACTCAAGTAACAGACATCCTCGTTAATATCCATATACAGATCCAAGAACCATCCATTTGGTAGATATGACTAGAGGTGGCATCTACAAGTTCAAGAGGTACTCATAACCATGTGGCACCTTAACCATCATGGGTTCAAGAGGCTGCTCACATGAAGTGGTACTATGCCCTGTATGACACTTAGCTCTTATTTGACACCCTACGACCTGCTCTGATATCATTTATAACAGCCCAAACTCTTAAGCACCAAGGTATTATCTGCTTTGGCATGAAAGACTCACAATTTTACCCTTATAAGATAACTTCATAGCAGGTCACCCAGTAGGTTATCCATCTCGGGAGTACTCCCACCTGAGCACACTTAACTTTGGAGTGCTTATCAGAAATTTTACCAATATCTGAAATAATGCCTCAATATTTAAGAGTTTCACTTATTACTACTTAAGTGAGTCTTTACAAGCTCCCCAACTTAAGTAACTGATGTTCTTATCAGTATCCATACACAGATCCAAGAACTATATATTGGGTAGATATGACTAGAGGTGGCCCTTACAGGCTCAAGAGGTACCCATAACCATGTGGCACCTTAACCATCATGGGTTCAAGAGGCTGCTCACATGAAGTGGTACTTTGCCCTGTATGACACTTAGCTCCTATTTGACACCCTATGGCTTACTCTAATACTATTTATAACAGCCTAAACTCTTAAGCACCAAGATATTATCCTTTTTGGCCTGAAAGCCTCACAATTATGCCCTCAGAAGATAATTTCCTAGCATGTTACCCATCATAGGAGTGCTCACACATGAGCATGCTTAACTATAGAGTTCTTATCAGGAACTCCACCATTATCTGTAAAGGCACCTCGATGTTTATGAATTTCACTTATTATTACTTAAGTGGGACTTTACAACTATAACGCGCCACAACGTGCTTAAAGACTTATTAGAACAGAGAGCCTAGCGCTACAGCGTACCACCAACGTATTCTTGTGCTATATTGCGCTGCAGCAGATTCTAGAGCTATAGCACGCCACGACACCTACCAAATAAAGGGTTCAGCGCTACAGCGCGCCAAAGCGCCCTCACGACAGAGAGCTAAGCACTGTAGCACACAGTAGTGCCCGCCGTAATTCTGCCCAGAAAAAGGCATTTAAAACAGCATTGGGAAAGCTAAGAGACATGATTTTCCCCTTCCCATAGCAAAAACTTATTGCAAAATATTTAAACATTTCCATTTCCAATAGAATTAAAGAATAAAAGATAAAATAAAATACAAGTTTCAAGGGATAGGAAGGGTTGGCTGTGTAAATGTTGAGATTATAAAAGCACACAAGAAAGGCTTTGAGGGGGTTTCAAAAAATTTTCAGCTCAAGAGTTCTTTTTCCTAAAGACTATTGTAGATCCAAAGAAGAGGTGAGACCTTTCCCACAGAAAGAAGGAGAGAAAGGAAGATCCAAGGAAGAGAGATCCAGAATAACGTGAAAGTTATTCCCTAGTATTATACCATTCCTTTAACTCTTTTACTTTTTTTGTAAAATCCATGCAAAGGCTTATCATTTCTTGTACTCTTATCTTATTTTCATATTTCAATGGCAACCTAAACCCTCCTTAGGGAGGGTTGGGCATGTAAGAATGTAAGGATTGAAAGGTTGTGTACTCTTCCAATTTAAATGAATGTTATTTAGTCTATTTTTATTGCATGCATGTGAATGATGAATTTAGAAAATATAATTGTATTGTAAAATATGTGTGTGAACCATTTTAATGAAAAATTTGAGCTCAATAGATAACTTAGATATAAGGAGACGCACACTAGAGAGTTGATGCTGCAAATGTCCGTGACAACATTCATTGTGCAAAAATGCTCGGTGCATAACCTTAGACTTAAGCAAATCGCTTGAGCCATAGAATTAATAGACAAATCTCTGAGTTCCATAGCTTTTGCTTAATTTATGAGAGGTTAATAGTGCATGTTAAGTCTTGATTTGAGAGACAAGCTCTAATGCGCTTCGTAGCACATTGACCTTGTCTAAATAAAGAGGATGATACATGAGAGCTGAGAATCAACAATAGAGCTCCATATCTCATTTTAGGTTTATGCGAGGTCTTAGAGCACTAAGTGCAATTGGGTGATGGGACTTAAACCCATGTAGCCTAGCAATTAAATTATTTAGCTAACCCTAAAAATTGACACATGAGAGTCATTGATGGAATCATGTTTTGAGATGCTCAAACCAATTCAAGATTTCATAACTTAGACGTAAAGAATAAATTCATCAAAATAAAGATCTCATGAATGTCTAAGAGTCGAAAGAGAACGCAACTGTTGTTTATTTTTGAGCGCTAGATCAGACTTAGAACATCTAAGGGACTCCTTAGAGAAGACTAAGTCTCTTAATTATTAAATAGTAAAATCTATCCAATTCACTTGACATGATATTTAAATAAAGAGTATTAGCACATAAACCTTATTGAATTACATACCAAAACTCAACTCTCTTTATTTTCATCAACTAGTATTCTCATAATAAGAATATCTGACTGCAGTAATTCTGGACCAAAACCAAAATATTTTTTTTATATTTAAACATTAGTGAACTTAAGTACACTCTAGTAATAAAACAAAACACCATTCCCAGAGGACGATAATTCTCGGGATCTCATCATCTCATATTACTTCAGATCACGTGCACTTGCGTATAAGTGCATACGTGTATTTTCAGTCTATGATAGTGCATATCCATAAGAATGAGTTATTCAGTAGAATTTTGAATTAATTGATTTACCCTGAATAGAACTGTAGAGTTTTAATCTTATCTTAAGTAATTAGATAAGTACAGTTTAGCTCAAAATAAATAACCCAAATCTAAGGTATGTTATAGGTTGAGATTTTAACAGTTTAGTTTGAGAGAATAAATTGAAAGATAATTTTGTCCCTTACCCTTATGCGCATTAGTAAGTGTAGTTAAATAAATTAAGTGTTTGAAGTTAACCTCCTAGAACATACTAATCATGTATATGTACTATTAATATGTGATTAATTATGACGTTATAAAATCTTGATATATAATAAATGTTGAATTCAGTGGAACTAGAATAGATTGATATAGTTTATACAATTAATCTTCTGATTTATGGAGTTAAATCGATATTTACTTTGGTTTATGATTGTTTTCTAGTTCTTAAATGATTTAAAAGCATTCAATTACTAAAACCTTAGTTACTATTTTACTTTACTTTCAATTTTTCACAATTTTATATCTTTTAGTTACTTCAGTACTCTTTTGCAGTAGTGCTCTATTTTATTTAAAATGTTAATCTCTTTAAATTATAATAAGGTACATTGTATCTTTTGATGTGTTAGACTTATTATCTTACACGATGTACTTTTCCTTTTCTTTTATCTGGGAAATCGGCATTTTTGGATCCGACAATTTGTCATATCCAAAGCAGTTTGAGGAGCTTGCTTTGGAAGCTTCTCGAGAGATCCTGGAAGAGCTAGTGGAACATTACTAGCTCAACTCTTACTTATTGTTTTAGTTACTCTCTGTTATTAGTTGAGAGATATTTACTGCCCTTTTTATTTTAAGTAATGACTTTTAATAATTTAACTCTAGAAATATTTTCTCTTTATTTTCTAAGATGAATACTCTTACTTAGCTTCTATGATGAATGATATTGATGAATATTATAACTTCTGCACTCTATTATTACTGCTACTTATACTTAGTATTGTGATGTCATTGGCATGCAATATATGCAAACATTCATATACATTGGATATTTATTAAACAATCTCTCATAAATCCAATGTATGTAAGTACCTTATCTAATACTTAAGATAAGAACATCACACTTATCTTAGGTATTAGTCCTCACTTCTACCTTGGAGGTTCAGTAGTCCTTTCCGATTGATGCACCATTATGCTGCCAATTATTTTGCCTTTAATATATCGGTTGCGCACGACGACGGGACGGGGCGTTAAAGCAGTGGATTTGATTAGTCTGAAAATTCCAAACTCCGAAGCCATCCATCTCACCAACCATCTGTTCCACGCTGAGGCAGAATATTGGTGGGAAGAAGTCAGAAATACCCAGTTCGTCGATTATGAACTAGACAACATCCCCTGGGATGAGTTCATCGAGGCCTTCAAGACTGAGTTCATTACCCCATCCGCATAAAACATTATTGTAGATACAATCATGAGGTTGACTCAAGGAAGTCGCTCAGTGGCAAAATACAAAAGAGAGTTCCGTATGTTGATTCGTTTCGCACCAGAAGTCACCCATTCTGAGTCAGCAAAGTGCCACCGCTTTCTTTGCGGACTCAGAAGTTCGTTGAAGAATCAAATAGTGTCGCTCTGTCTGACTAGCTTCTTCAAACTAGTGGAAACGTCTAAGGCGATTGAGCATCACCAATCTGAAGAATATCTTAAGCGAAAAGCACAAGCAACTCTGAACCCGTGAGGAAACTTCAAGAGACACGGATCCAACCCCGCGAAAGTGTATCAGCTGGAAGCAGAACCTACTGCCGAACAAGCTTCACCACTATCTGCACCTTTCCTTCTTCTTCCATCGACTGCTGCCTCTTCTGCCTCAAGAAGGTCAATATGAATTTAATATTAATCTAATGCTTGGAATTGTAAATTTTAACCTTAATAAGCTCCTTATAGTTTAACTATGAACTTAGGTTCTAAAAGAATCACAATTGGAAGCTCTTAAGTTAAAACCTAATTTAAAGTCTAAAGTGATCAAATTTCAGATCTTTAGATCTTAGATCTTAGACTTAGAACTTCAATTTGAATTAAACCATCTCCAATTGAAATTCTTAAATAATTGATTGTTTAATCTTTTGAAACCTTCCATGTGGGTATAGGATGATTCAATCAATAAGATAATGAAATTATCTTAAGAATTGAATATAGATCTTAGATTCTCAAATTCTTAATTGATTATTTTATCTTGTAATCAGTAGAATAGTCTTTCACTAAGTTCTTAGTCACTGAATCTTTCAGCTTATAAGATTCTTTACCTTTATTTTGGGTAATATGTGTGAACCCTAGATTCTTATTAGGATATTACCTGGGATTTGGGATTTGAACTCAACATTGGGTTTAAGTTCTAAATCCTTAAATCTTGATTTATTTAGTCAAGATTTAGGTAAGAGAGTAAAATATTAATAAATTAGGTCGTTGATTTACTTACTTAAACTATATAGTCGTCACATAATTTTGATTAGAACTTGTTAAGTTCTAATATTAACTTTAAGGACGTAAATCTGAGATTCTACTCGATAGTTGGATATTGGAGATCCTAAACTTGTACCTTCTCAGAGTAATTAGAATTGGTAATTAGATAACATCAGATATCACATAAGTCTAGATTGAGTCTCTTGCTTACTTTGACTGGATTGCTTTGCTTACCTTGATTTTTGAGCCTTATTCCTTGAGCTTAATAGGAAAACTTAGAACATGAACGATACCTCCTAAGCTAGAATTTGAATTACATATCATTCAGTTTTGTCTTGTTTGCAGTTGGTAGAATATGTCCTAGCTTAGTTTGCCTCTTCAGTAGTAGTATTATATAGACTGAACTCAAACCTAGCATATTTGGATGGCTGGGCTAGGGATTGATTGATGGATATTGGAGGCCCTGTATGGCCTATTGGCTGGTATGACAGTACTATGTCTTAGGCTTATTGCTACTTTAGTTGAATTGCATTGTTTTCTGATTTGCTTTGCCACATGCTTCAGTGGCCTTATTTTCAGTATTTGCTCGCTTTGCCACATGTCTCAGTGGCCTTATATTTCATATATTGCTTTGCTTTTGCCACATGTCTCAGTGGCCTTATATTTCATATATTACTTTGCTTTTGCCACATGTCTCAGTGGCCTTTCTTTTTTCATATTAATCTGCATGTTGTATGTATACTCTTATAGCTTAGATATATGTATAAATGGCATGTCTAGGATGCTAGAATTTTATCATATTCAGTACTTGTGTTCTTTTATACTCAGCATGTTTTAACCTGATCATAATCATGTTATGATCATATTTATTTCAGTAGTTTCAGTTACTTTTTCTTTTAGCTTCACCTTGTTTATTCGATGTTTTGTATGTTATGTCACATACATGTTACTTGCTATAAATTGATAGTTTATAGTATTCCACTTCTTGTATAGCTTGTTGCACCCCATAATTGTTTGCATGTTAAAAATAATTAAATGTGATATCTTTCAAATTTCAGTTCATTTAAATAGCCTAAAATGTACTTAGACAATTGTCTAACTGTAACCTTTTTGTTGTTGGTTGGGGCCCTGACATTTTTGATATCGACAAATGTCAGATTCAGACGTGTTCGTGGGCAGTGTCACAGAAGAGGAGCAGATTCAGGAGGAGGATCGTGCTGCTGCTGTTTAGTTAGTTATTGCATTCTTATTTTCAGTGAGATTGAGAGATATTTTCTTTTTCTTTAAACATCAGTTTGTAATAATTAATTCTGGATGTATTTTATTTATGCATAATGATGAGTTACTATATTGCATTCTCTTTTCCTACTATGTATGCTTGTGGATGTTACTCTATTTTGTATTGCTTCCGCCACTTTGATATTTATATTGGTGAATATTATAGCACTTGATGATAAGTCCTTGGCCTAAGGTAGGTTGGGTTTACCTAACTTTACTTAAGTTGGGGATTTACCATAGTTGGAGCACCGTGCTTCCTTGTCGACAGTACGGGGGCCCCACAAGTGGAGCGGGGATGTAGGTGGTCATACCTCTGCGACCTGTGGCATAGTTGCGAGCGCTTGGACCAGGATCCGAGGACTCCTCACTTTGTTTTATAGAGTACCCATAGAACTTATTAAAAGAAGATAAATAAATAATATTTACAATTTACAATATTTAAGATTGTATTTACGGTTTATTCAGCTTTTGAAATTAAATCACCCTACTTTCATATATTACAACTTATTTGTATTTATAGTTTTTTTACTTGTATTTATTGCAGTTTATTTTAGTTTATACTCATTGTTCAGTTTACTTAACATATATCATATTGTGCATATTTATTTCTGCATTGAGCACACTGGTATGTATATTTGTACATGCCTTCTTTTTACTTACATATTTAATATAGATTATGGTCAACTTTTTTATTTATATCTTTATTTTCTTGTTATTTTACAGTTGTTTTAATGCTTTCTATTTTTAATGCATTATGCACCGCTTTTAAAATTGTATATGACTAATGTGATATTCACTAAATTAAGTCTAATCACTTTTTTTTTTATGTACCATATCGTATTAGTAACCAAATACGGTAGATTAGAAGTTTGGAGCGGGACTTGAACCTGAGGTAGATCATGTCCAGTAAATGCAGCTCGAAGATATTTCTCTTTTTGTCATTTTATTTTATTTTCTCATTAGGATGAGTGTCATTGTGACATATAATGTTTGTATATCTTGAATTAAAGTTTGGATGTTTTACTTTACTGTTCTGTGATGAATGTATTTTATTTCTTTTTTGAATTTGTCGAAACGATATATATACATATGCTATTCTACGTCTATTTTTCCACTTTAGAGATTCTAGGCTTCATGTAGTGCTGAATAGCGAGTTAAAACTCATTAACGTAGTATTAAGTATTACAGTAACACCTAGTGATCGATTAAATTACATAATCTAGCATTTGGTCGTTACAAAACCACCTTGAAGCCCTACCGCCAAATCCCCAAATTTTGATCTCTCTCATGAGTTCTAATATATGTGAACTCTACATTTTATTTCATTTGTTGAAATGATTCCAAAGATGGTTGACAGTGAGCTCTTGTGTGTTGAACTGATTCATTCCGCTGTGTAATAATATGCGTGTGCACAGATTATTTTTGCTATTTTTATTTTACAAAAATTTTTTATTAAATAGGACCCAATTTTTTATAGTTTTATAAATAAAAAGTTTTAGCCAATTAAAATTTTCATGCAAATTTTTAAAGAGAGATTTATAATTATGATTTTAATTAGTGAATTTCATTTAATATTAATTTAACATTATATTTAAACTCACTAATTAAGTTAGAATTGGGTATGCTAACAGCTTCTATTATATAATAATATATAACTTTGATATTTAGTTTTGAATGTTATAATGTTTTCCTTAATATAATAATAATAGTTATTTTTAAGAAAATATTATTTTTTGCTATTTATTGCGGGAGTGAATGTATTTCCGGTTATATTTATTTGAAAAAAAAATCTTTCATTTTTTTTTTTTGCGTATTAATAAGATGTTTTAATAGAGAGACAAGTAATTTAATGTACAGGGCGTTCCCACGTGCGGGCACATTGCTTTCTTTGCCGCACGCGGGAGAGAGTGTTTCACACGGTAAGATCAGAAGAGGCATAGTCAGAGAGCGAGGACGAGGCCGGGCATGGACCGGCTGAGGCTGACCCGGCTCTCCCAGAGCGGCGTCCTGCCCACAGGAAGCGAAGCCGAAGGCGGGTTGCCTGAACCGAGCTCCTGGACCGTGAGCCGGGTGTTGAAGTACTCGCGGAATTGGGTGATGAGGCCGTTGTGGAGGGCCCAGGCGTGGACCCAATAGGCGTCGTGCTTCGGCTCCCAGCCCTCGGCAACAACCCATGTTCCCACCTCGACCACCCGACGCGGATTGAACCGGAAGGCGGGCTTCTGGTCGGGCTCTTCCGCTCCGGTCAGCACGCGCATCATGTGCTCCCGGCCGGGCGGGCCGTGGAACCACCATTCCAGGTCTGGGGCCAAAAGCCCGGCTACCCTATGCGAGTCCCCGCACGCCAGCCCTTCGTACAGCTTCACCACTATCTGCGCCTTTCCTTCTTCTTCCATCGACTGCTGCCTCTTCTGCCTCACTTCGATGCTTTTATAGACGGGTCACAGGAGAAGGCAGCACCTTTTGGACGGCTGGGATTCGCTCCGATGCTCTGGATCAAATTATCAGCCGTCTGTTTGGGTTTCCTGTGGTTCCAGGAAGCCGCGGGCAGGCGTGTCCTGGGGACTGGTGACACCTGGGCGCGACTTATTGAAGCCTAAATATGGTATCCTCACTCTCGAATCAAGAATAAAGTTGTATACCTTAAAATATATTGACCAATTAAATAAATTATTGATTAAATATATTTTGTTGAGATTTATAAATAAAAATTAAAAAATAAAAAAATAAATTTTATTGTGCTGAATACTTTTTGATATATATTCTTGTGTAAGTATGATATTTTTTTTAAACTATTTCCCAGTTCCATACTAAAATAAATATAAATATTTTAAATAAAAATTTTAAATTTTTATTATTTTTTGAGGTATTGAATAAATTTTTTTAATATTTTTTCAATTAATAAATTTGTTAACATTCTTTATAATCATGAAAGTGGGATATTGATGAAAATTATAATCAAAGATCATGAAAAAATGATATGAGAAGATACTTTTATGTTATGATGGAATAAGTCCAAAATGATGATTAATAGGTATGCCTCTGACTATTGTAGGTCAAAACTTAGAGAAATACAATATGACTTAATCTTCAGAAAAGCCCTAAGATGTGAGCAAATTCTAGAGGTTGTTTGAGTAGGTTCTCCGACTAAGTCTCAAAGGAAGAAAGAGAATAAAAATATGTTTTTGTATTGTCAATATGCAAACGCTATGCGTTTTGTAAAATAAATAAGTCCTTATTTTTCTCAAAATGATATTATGGAAAAATATTATAAAATCAGATAATAAATCAAAAGTCTCAATTGTGCAGAATCTATATAAATGGATTCTGATTCTTAATCCAAAATTGAATAATTTGTTTTATTTAGGATTTTACTTAAAATCATCAGTTGGAAAGGTTGTATACACATATTTAGTATATTTCCAAGAAAAGTGAATTTAACCCTTAGTTTGTTTAAACTACACCTATTGAAGCGATCTTCGATAGAATGTATCACCCGATGACAATTTGTATCTCAAACTAAACTATTAAATTCCCTAATTATAAGTATACTTAATGTTCTAAAGGGGGTGACTTGAATCACCTAGTTTTTTTGAAGCCATACATATGGAAGCGATCTTCGATATGATGCATCACCTGATGGTGATTTTTATTTAAATAAACTAATGATATAAGTCCCTAATTATAACACTCTTAGGATTAGATAATTTATTCTAAGTGGGACTATATTCAACTAAACTTGCATGATATAATATAGACATAATCTTACATTAAAGCGAATCAATCAATCCTGAAAACTACTGAAGTAATCCATCACTATGGGTATAGACTACTATACTCAACTAATAATTTGGGTTCAGTTAATTCTATTTAATCAATAAGGATCACTAAAGCTATAAATTCAGATTATATTGGGGTGATTCCTACACAAAGTTCCAAGGGTGTGACCAAAAGGTCACTCAATATAAGTTTCTACAACATGGGAGAATTCTCATTATAAGTACTTTGGTGATCCTACCATAAGGGTCTAAGATCAATATTCTAAGGTTAAAAAGGATCATCTAAGTTCCTATCTCAATTTGTTATAATAACTCCTTCCTATCTCAATGTGTTAATATTTGTTAAGGCTAATATTATTACCATATAAAACCTAATGTAAGATCATCAAGATCTTACATACTAAACATCTATGCTGAAATTCATAAGTTTTATTTATTAAGCTTATTTTGATTAGATCAGATGGGTAAACCCATCTGATCAATACCTATACTACAATTATGGGATATAATCGAGAGTATTATTAAAATTTGATCTTGTAATAAATCAACATAGTTTTATAATTATTTTTATGCTAAGATTCTTATATAAGAGAAAATCAAAGATCTTAAGGTACATGTCTACATAATAAATCACATAAGCTCATTAATGATCTTAGTACTTCTAATTCAATATTTTTAAAATCAATATCAAATCAGATGTATTATTGGAATTATGCAAGTTGGATTGTCTTCCAATTAAATTGATTATTTAAGTGATTAAGGGTTCAAGTCTTAATCAAACAGGTTAGGGTTTAATCCCTATCCTATCCAATAAGACAAATTTGTTGATTTATAAATAAATGACCAATTAATGTATTATTGGTATATTGTAAATAGCAAATTTCATATTTAGATTAAGTATCATTTACTTAATCAAGTTCTTAAGATTCATATGTTTAAGTATAGTTTACTATAAAATTAAGTAAATCAAGGTATCCAAATAAACATTAAAGTTCTCTAACACACATAAACATTACATTTATTAAAATAACAAGTAATTAAGAGTAATTAAATCTTTAAATCAAATACAAAAAGGGATTAGCACTTGATTACAATTATAAATCAATTAAAATTCCATATAATTTGGATATTTAGTTCTACTTGGTTATACAAGGAATTAAATATTCTAACATTAACATTTAGCACAAAAATATTGGAGTAAATACATAACAGATTTAAGACATGCCATTTTAAGGAAAGTTGATGGATTTCTCATTGAAATCCACCTACACATTCATACAATGCTTAATTTTACTAAATCTAGCTTTAGATTTGATATATTTTGGCCCCATTATGGTCCTATGGTCATTAAAATACGAAAAAGCAAAAATTCGAGCAATTCCGGACAGTTCTGGGCACTTTCGAGAAATTCTAGGCCTACGGTGCCTGTGGCGCCTTCTGGCATGTTTTCCCGAGGTACAGACGTTACGGTGCGCTTCAAGCACTGCAGTGGATTTTAGCACAGCGGCGCGCTGTAGTACTTTCAGGCGCCGCAAGCGTTGCGGCGTGCTACGGCACATGTTTCCCCAAGGTGCAGATGCTATGGCGCACCACAGCACTTTCAGGAGATGCGGCGCGCTGCAGCGAATTTCAGCGCTGCGGCGGATTTACTTTAATTTCATCAAAAATGTCTTTATGCCTCATCAAATTATTATGCTACGGTGGTGCACGATAGTGCGCTACGGCAGACCCAATTTTGAAATTTCGGGCGCTGCGGCGCGCTGCAGCGCCCGACGGTGATTATGCATATGCGAAAATTGTGACGGGTCTCCTTTCTCACACAAATAATCTTTAGTTTGGGTACCTCACATGTGGTGCCATATACCAAATGAAAAGGTCTTTCTAAAACCTTTCCATTGGTACCAAAATTGGTATGAATGGATTATTCTTATGAACAAAAATTGATGCCCTAGCTACAGGTGTATAAAAGTTATATAGCTTTTTGATAATTTTTTTAATGGAGAACAAGATTTGATCGAAATCATTTGAGTCTGATTGAAGCTCGATGATCACTAATAAATTTCATACAATAGCTAATGAACATGCTAATCATAGTACTTTGATAAATCAGAAGAATATCTAAGGAAGAGGGTAGCAAAAGAGTACCTTAGCTTTGGAATGGAAGAAGAACTCTACTTTTCTTCAGGAAGTTGGAGGAAGGGAGCTTCTTCTTCCTTGGCTTGGAATGCAGCTTGAGAAGAGAGAGGAGCTTTTAGCTTGAGCAAATGGAGAGGAAGGAGGGGGCTGAGTTCCATTTTATAAGAGGAGGAGAGGAGTGCTTTGGATGGGATGGGAAGGAGTTATCTCATCCAAGGCATGGAGGATGACTTGAGCAAAAGAGAAATGGAGAAGGGGATGGGGCTTTAGCCCCATGTGTGCAAATGGGGTAGGGAGGTGCTGAATAGGGAGAGAAAGTGGGTCCCATGCAAAGAGGGAAAAAAAGAGAAACAGAAATGGGTTTAAATGAATAATAATTATTCATTTCTAATTTTTAATTTATTAAAAATTCAGATTTGATAAACGCACTCCGAGAAATCCCAAAAATTCACCCCTAGCTAATTTAGGGGTGAGGAATTCAACAACGAAGTTAGATTTCAATTCTAACGATTATTTAATTATTTTAATTTTTCTGTGCATTTAATTATATTAAAATATTCAAGAAAATCCAATAACTTCCAAACGCATCCAAAACACCACCTTTAGCTAATTTGGGGATGACGATCGCAATAGAAAAATAAGATTTTGATTTTGAGATCAATTTAAATATCTCAATTTTCTAATTAATAAAATATATTAAAATTTTCTAATTATTCGATTGAGCTCCGAATTGCTTCAAAATTTCTCGGATTAGCTCTGTTAACTAGATGAACTCAAAAGAATGATAACTAGGCTAATATTAAATTAAGATTAGGCTAAGTAATAATCTTGAATTGTTACAAGTACATCCAAATCACCACAATATAAGTAAGAAACCGAAACACATCCCAGAATAATAAGTACAGAAGAAAACATGGTCAAGGTATCTGTATTATTATATAATTTTAAATAAGCTTTAATGAAGTAGATAAACAATCTCTCATCCTCATAATAAAGCAAAAAAAGATCTAAATAGCTTCAGCTCCACCCTGCTGCTCCATCTCAAGAAAAGGCTCCTCTTCAGGCAGAAGCTCCTCAAAGTGATATGATTATGACATTGCCAGTTTCACAATGTCAAGGCCCCAACTAAGAAAAGAAAAATCTTATTAGACAGTTGCCTAAGTACATTTTATGCTGATATATTATTTCATAAATTTATTAATGTCACAATTTACTTAAACGAGAAGATCCCCATACTGCCAGCTGCCCATTCGGTCTGCCACTCCCCTCTCCAGCTCAGCAAGGTCGTTAGCAACTTCCTGGGAATGGCTAGGTACCCCAATTGGGCCTCGTGGCCCGGCAGAGCTAAAATTGGAATCTCAAGATCTCGGCCATGGCCCGTCCTCTCGGGTCCTCTCCAGCCCGAGCCAGCCCTCCAGAAGCTTCCCCACACCTCTGTAAGTCTATAAATAGCCTCAGCAAACCTTCCCTGGACCCTTTCCTGATCAATTGAGCCCTCTGCATAGTCGCCGCCATTGCTGAAATTTCGAAGTGTTGAAGCTTCTTCCAGGCATTCCTGAGCTCGTGTACCGCTGATAGGGGAGTCTCCTAGAGTTCCGGAACTCTCGATGAAGCTCAAGGAAGCTCAGCTAGCCTGCAATCCCTTCTGCATCGTCTGCAAGCCCTCCCGACGAAACTAGGTATCCCCCTTACTGGATTCGAGCCATTGAGGCTCGAACCTTGCTCCTTTTGATGCGTCTGAGTCCGTATTGTCATCTCGAACCCAAGGGTATCAAGATTAAGATCTAGGCTAGCTTCGATCGATCAAATTAATCGACCGGATTAAACTGCTTAAGGATCTCCTCGGTTGAGTAAGGACCCGACGATCCAGACCATCCCAGACCCTCAGACTAGATGGCTTCGATCCGCCTCACCTTCCTGATGGTGTAGGGATTGAGCCCAGGGTCTGGTGTGGCCTCTATGGGGAGAATTATCTCCCCATATTAGCTCCAATGGAGGGGCCCTCGGGTGAGCAAGGTATGGCCGATCTAGACCGTATCACAAGGGGCTTTGAGTCCCAATCGATACGTCTGACCACGGTGATCGGGTAGCGATCAAGTGCTGGTTGAGCCATGGGCTAGATGCACTGGAATTTGGTGATTAGGGTTTCCCTAATCGGTCCCTGGCTCGAGAAGACGGAGCAGGGACGAAGGCTCTGTGCGGGCCGGGTCGACCCACGACCAGCGCTGTGCGGTAGTGCCGGGTTTCCCCGGGCCCCGGTCTACCCACGTGATTTGGTTAATGGGCCGAGCCGTTTAATTAACTTAGAATTATCAGAATTATTTTCCTTAAATAATCAAATCATAGGATTTTGATTAAATAAAAATATAGAATGTATTATTTGAATAACTTTTAATCCACATGTCCAAATCCTATGGTATTATATATGAAAATGATCAGAAAAATCTCAGGAACCTAAATATAAAATAAAAATTAACATCTTATGGTTAGATCTTTAATTATTGCCTAACTACAGTGGATCTTGATTAGGGTAAATTAGCAACTCTACTTATCCAAATTGCATGCCTAGGGTGCCATTAGTTCACTTGTGATAATTAGAATGCATGTGCTAAGTAGATTATTTTTCTGAGTTCTATAATTCTAGTTATGCCCTAAATTTGTTAAATCATGATTAGTAAATTTTAGGGTTTATACTCTTTGGATCTTAGCAAACTTAGGCTCTGATTACTTGTATGATTAATTAGAACTTGCATGCCAAAAATCATGTAATTTGAATGGCTGGATTTATACTTATGTGCTAATCCTTCTTGATTTAAATTAGGGTTTGATTAGCACTAAGTATCCTCTATTTTATATACTTTGATTATTAATTTGACTTATAATAGTAAGTTAAGTGTAGTGAATTCATTTAGATAAGCTTATTAAGTATACTTGAATAAATCCAAAGATTTAGAATCTTAAATATCTTAATTAACTTAAGAAATCTTAAGATTTGGATCAAGCTTTTAAGACTTGATCTAAATCTGAGATTGCCACCAATAATACATAATTAATCCATTGATTTGACATTGAATTTTAAATACATGATTTTAATTAAGGTATGAGAAGGGATCAAACCCTAATCTACTTAAGTAGAATCTAAATCCTTAAGAACCCTAACTTAATTGATTTGATTTCAAAACTATGAATTGAACATTCTCCAATAATGCATTTGATTTATTATTGATTCTAAACATTTAATTAGATAAATTAAGGTTAATAACAATCCTTGGGAATTTCACCATCTGAATCAAACCTTAAGATCCCTGATTTCCTCTTAAAGTAATCAATTTGCATAAAAAGATTATTAATATTATATTGATTGAATAAGTGATTAAATCCTTAACAATATGTGTGATTTAGATCCCATAATCTTAGTTTAAGTGTGATTAGATGACTTAATCATCTAATCTAATCATTCCAAATCTAATCATAAAATAGAACCTAAGGACTTAATATCAACATCTATAAGGGAGATCTTGAGTATCTCTTTGTAAGATCATTTTGAATTATTTTAAAAAGACCTAAATTCATATATCCTGAGGTAGGAGGCCTTGTATGACTCATTGAGGTAGAAGTATAGAAGATCCCATCACCTTAGAGATTGATCTATCCTCCTTGTGGTAGTAATCCATTAAGGCATTAGAAAAGATACTTCTCCTTGTTGTAGAATCCATATTAAGTGATCATTGATCACATTTGCTTGGTGAAACCATATATAGGACTTACCTATTAGTTTAAAACTTGTAGTCTTGATAAATACTTGCTCTATTAATTAGACTTGATTGAACCTTGATCATTGGGTGGTGTGATATAGTATACCCATATTACTGGTTCCCAGTAATATTCAGAATTGGTTGAGTCACTCTAAGTGAGATTTATCTTTGTGCTATCCTGTGGGCTTAGGCGGATATAATCTCATTTAGAGTAAATCAATCGATCATAAGGGTGTATTAAATGGGTATCCATTCCTTAGTTTAATTGAAAGACAAGTTGCCATCGGGCAATGCCTCCTAGCGAAGATCGCTTCAATAGGTATGGCTCAAATAAACTAAGTAACATGATTTGTAACGACCCAAGTCATTACTTTGATAATTAGGACTAAACCCAACTCAAAAATTAGAATCCCGAGTGACTTCAAAATTAGAGAAAATTAGAAATACCCTTGGATAAAATATATATTTGTAATCATAATACTTAAGTTTGGGAGTAATCTGGATAACGAATACTCCTGAATTAATATTTGAATTATTTAAATTCAGTAAATAGGAAAAATTAAATACAAGTCCAAATTCAGCAATTTTAGTGTCGTTGGATTAAGAATATTATAAAAAGGCTACAGAAAAAATTTCATCGAATTTATAGCTCCTAATTGACCAGAATTAATTTTTAAAGTTTTTATCTTTAAAAATTAATAAAAAATAAAATATTACTCTAAATTAAAAAATTTCTGTGCGAGTGTGTTTTTCTCATCAAGATACACCTCCATGATAAGTTTCGTTATTTTTTGAAAAAAAAATGGAAGAGAAAGAAAGTAGAGAGAGAAAGAAGAGAGAGAAAGAGGATAGAGAAAGACGAGATAAGAAGGAGGTAGTAAAGATCAAATTGAACACTCCAAAATCATGACAAATTTTCTCTCATCCATCTCATTCAAATAATGGATGAGAGAGAAAATAATTATTTAATTAATAAAAAAAAAGTTTATAAATACCTCCCACATTCCTCCTCTCCTCCCACACTCTAATCCCCACTCACTCTCTTCCCCCCACCTCCCATCTCCCCCTCTTCTTCCTCATCCACCACCGGTTCCCCCGTCAACCTCTAGTAACGCCTCATTAACATCAATATAGGGTAAGAAATATGTAAGAAATGATTTTTTTTTACTTTTTTTATTTCTTCTTCTTTTATAACAATAATAATAATATTATTATTAATGTTAATATTACTAATATTATACTTTTATTTATGTTATTTTTTCTTTTTTTCTATATATATATATATATATATATATATATATTTCCTAATTTCTACAACTTTCATTTCTGTCATTTTCTTTCTTTCTATATATATATATATATTTCCTAATTTCTGCAACTTTCATTTCTGTTATTTTCTTTTTTTCTATATATGTATATATTTTCTAATTTCTGAAACTTTCATTTCTGTCATTTTCTTTTTTTCTATATATGTATATATTTTCTAATTTCTGCAATTTTCATTTCTGTCATTTTCTTTCTTTCTATATATGTATATATTTTTTAATTTCTGCAACTTTCATTTATGTCATTTTCTTTCTTTCTATATATGTATATATTTTCTAATTTTTGCAACTTTCATTTCTGTCATTTTCTTTATATATATATATATATATATATATATATATATATATATATTACTTATAATAATAAAACTTATTATTTTGATATATAAAGATAAATAATCAATATAAATATTAATATTAATATTTTAAGATAAAATAAAGAATATTATTCTTTTTCATTAATTATTTCATATGTAGCATTTGCATCATTATTAAGATTTGACTTACTTTGATATATTTATATGAGATTTTTTGCTCAGAACTTGAAATAAATAATCAGGAATTAGTATTATGGGTTCATTTAGGTTGATCTCAGGTCTGTACAGACAATACATTAGGCCAGGACAAGTTGATATCTGAAGAAATAAGGAGACTGCACATAGCCTTTAATGGGGAATGTGTAGTTAGTCAGGAACCCGCATCTCAGATAGTTAGATAGACGTATCTAACTCCTCGATTATTCTGTAACTTTGTCCAACATAATAAATATTATATGTTGTTGTATTTTCTTTCAGAATGGGCACATATCTTAAATATATATATTACATTAATAATCGCAAGCATATCATACTTAAATATCACATTTTATTTTCTCATGCAAAATCATGCCGCTTAAATGCGAATTTTGATATCTTACAAACCTTACTTAGACTTTGTGTCTAATTTAATCTTTTTGTCTATTCTTTTCTTTTCTTTTCTTTCTTTATTATTTTGGTTCGCCCTGTCATACACACACACACACACACATATATATATATATATATATATATATATATATATATATATATATATATATATATATATATGGCAGTTCATGATCAATATCTGGATCAAGCCATTGAGGAGGAGCTGATACGGGATGGAGCAACTTAGACGTTGATTTTATTGAAGTTTTAAATTTTTGCTAGTGTGTAACAAATTTTATAAAACATTTATTATCTTTGTAATGAATATATTTGCTTTATTATTCTGGTAATTCTGAATGTTACAATGAATGTGAAAGTGTGTATTTTATACGCCTCTAAATACACTATTATACTAGACCCCGATATGATCCTAGGAAGTGAGGACCTAACGTTGGATTAGCTATGCTGACCCAGCAGTGGGTCCCCACAGTTGGTATCAGAGCAGGATTGAGAGAAAATTAGTATAAAAGTGTATACGCCATTATTCATGCAATTAGAATTCTAGAATAAATAAAAGAATATATATATATATATATATATACAGAAAGTTTGAATTTTTTAAAATTATCAAAAGGACAATAAAAGAATAGATATATAACTTATATAAAATAATATACTTTTTTTTTATTTTATTTCTAGCTAATAAGAATACTTTTTCTTTCATCTAGTATTTGATAATTATACTTATGTAACTCTACTCCAACAAAAGAAGAATAATAGAAATCCTATTTTTCAGATGGATCCTGAAGATTCTCCTTTGATTGTTGGAACTCACTTAAAAGATCCGATATCTGCCAATACTTCCGTGGACCGTGTTGACAAATTGTTTGATATTGTGAATGCTCTATTAGAGCGTGTTGATACACAAAATCAAACATTTTTAAAGCTTTAGACACAACAAACATCACATATAAATAGTCCTACTTCTATACTATCAGCTACCCAATTCCAAATATCGAGATAGATGGACTACTTCAAGCCTTTCTAAGACTCCAACCACCAGTATTCAATGGAAGTGCTAACCCAATGGATGCTGAAGATTGGGTAAAGAAGATAGGAAAAATATTAACTATCATGAAATGCCCACCTACAGTTATAATTAGATTAATTATCTTTAAATTAGAAGGAGAAGCGGAACGTTGGTGGGAAACCACAACAAGCTTATAGTTCGTAGGCATAGATACTGAGAATATCCAATGGGAAGAATTTATCAAAGCCTTCAGAGCTAAATACATCCCTCCTTCTGCTCAAGCCATCATGGAGGATATGTTCATGAAGTTATGTGAAAACACCTGTAGTGTCGCTGAATATGAAATTAAATTTGAAAGACTATCCCGTTATGCACCACTACTAGTGAGTACTGAGTCTGCTCGATGCATTCGATTTTTAAAAGGATTAAAACCTTCTATCAAGAAAATGCTTATGGCTCTTCAAATTTTTAAATTCTCAGACATACTTGAAAGTGCAAAAATATTAGAACATGAGGAACAAGAAGAAGTTGAAGAGCAAAGAAAGAGACCCCCATCTACACATGTACAATAAATTAAATATAAAAGGTTGAGACCGCCTCAAGCTAAAGTTTATTAAATAGCTCAGCAAACACCTACTGGGAAATGCAACCGACTACATCCTTACGGTAATTGTTATCACAGGACCGTAATATGTTATACATGTGGACGACCAAGTCATAACTTTTGGCAATGTCAAGCAACCCGTACAGTGGAAAATCAGTGGATCACTCATCCTTCTAAGATGCAACAATAAGTATCCATACCACATGGAAGGCAAGAACTCACACCAACAGCCAAACCAGCTCATGTATCTGCAACTACTCCAATACAAAGGAGAGGTCCATCCGTTGCTCCTAAAGCACCAGCTGCTAATCAAAGGGGAAAAATAATTGCTCCCCAGCATGCTGCTCATACAAGGATCTATACCCTCACCCCAGTTTTAGCCCCAGAAGATAATGAAGTGGTATCAGGTACCACATTCTTTACTTTTATAAATATCTTTCATATTATATTTAAATATAGCATGAATTATCTTTCATTTTAAACTCTAAGCACATTACATTTCAATGACAATTCTTGTGATACATTATTTGATACTGGTGCAAGCCACTCGTTCATTTCAGAAAGATTTTCCAAGACTCTTGAACTACCATATTACAACTTAGTTAAAGCCTTGAATGTCGGGTTACCATCTGGTGTCCTCATGAGTGCACAAAAATGTTGCAATTGTAATATACCAATTAATGGCAAGACATATGAAGCAAGCCTGATAGTACTGCCTATAGTAAATTTTGACATCATTCTAGGAATGAATTGGTTCAGCAAGCATAAAGTTATGATTGATTGTCAAGGAAAGAAGATCATTATCAAGGGTGGGAGCAAGCCTGAAGTATTCATGGGAAAATTAGCAATTTCAACATCTTTAATCAATGCTTCACAAGCAAAGAAATTAATTCGAAAGCGGTGTAATGCATACTTAGTAACGATGATGGGAGAAAAGATGGAAGAAATTCCTTTAGAAAACACTCAAATCGTAACGGAGTTTGAAGATTAATTCCCTGAGAATTGCTTGGATAACCACCAGTAAGAGAAATTAAATTTTCAATTGAGTTAATTCCTGGCACTCAACCGATAGCAAAAGCACCTTATCGCATGGCACCCAAAGAACTGCAAAAGCTAAGCGAACAATTACAAGAGCTGATGAACAAAGGTTTTATTCGACAAAGCAGGTCACCATGGGGAGCCCCAGTTCTCTTTGTAAAGAAGAAAGACGGTTCGATGAGAATGTGCATCGATTATTGTGAACTTAACAAAGTAACCATTAAAAATAAGTACCCTCTACCCCGTATTGATGATCTATTTGACCAATTAGCTGGAGCTAAGATATTTTCCAAGATAGATCTAAGATCAGGCTATCATCAATTAAGAGTCAAAGAAGAAGATATTCCGAAAACAACATTTAGAACTCGCTACAGGCATTATGAGTTCATGGTCATGTCGTTTGGTTTAACCAATGCTCCGTCTATCTTTATGGACTTAATGCAAAGAATCCTTAGACCGTATTTGGATAAATTTATAATTGTATTCATCGATGATATTCTAATTTATTCTGAGAGCAAGGAAGAACTTAAAAATCATCTAAGAACCGTTCTGGAAACTCTAAGGCATCACCAGCTTTATGCCAAATATTCTAAATGTGAATTTTGGCTTGATTCTATAGCTTTCTTAGGTCATGTAGTGGATGCCGAAGGAATCAAGGTCGATCAGAAAAAGATAAGCGCCATTCAGGAATGGCCCCAACCAAAGACCGTGACAAATATTCACAGTTTTCTCAGTTTAGCAGGATATTATCAAAAATTTGTTAAGGGATTTTCGCAAATAGCTGTACCTTTAACCAAATTAACACAAAAAGCAATTCCATTCATTTGGAGTCAAAAATGTGATGAATCTTTTCAATAGCTACAGCAAGCATTAACAACTGCCCCAGTACTAACTCTACAACAAGAAATAAGAACTTATCAAGTTTATACTGATGCATTCATAGTACGGCTTGGTTGTGTTCTCATGCAAGAGAAGAAGGTATTAGCATATGCATCTAGGCAATTAAAGATTCATGAAAGGAATTATCCAGTGCATGACTTAGAACTGGCAGCGATAGTATTTGCTTTAAAAATATGGAGGCACTACTTTAATGGAGTGAGCTGTGAAGTTTTTACTGATCATTAAAGTTTAAAATATATTTTCAGTCAGAAAGAGTTAAATTGTCGACAGAGGCGATGGTTGGAATTAATCAACGACTATGACTTAGATATTTAATATTATCCTGGTAAAGCTAATGTCGTAGCTGATGCCCTCAACAGAAAAGCAGACCTAAATATTATAATGGAAAGTTCATTAATGGAAGAATTCAGAAAGGTATAAAACTTATTAATAGAAAATAGTTAAATAATTTACTTGAAAATAGTTCTACAGAGCATACATTCATGCAGCGTATAGAAAATGCCCAAGAGAATGATAAGGGATATTCTAAGCTAAAAGCAGACATCGAAAATGGTCGCATAACAAACTTACATTTACAAAAAGGATTTTATATTTATCATGGAAAAAGGATTTGGATTCCAAACGATACATACGTTCGGAATCAAATTCTAACTGAAGCTCACAACTCAGGATATACAATTCACCCTGGAAATAATAAAATGTATAGGGATCTAAAAGAGACATTTTGGTGGCCTGGACTAAAGAAAGATGTAGCTGAATATGTTACTAAATGCCATGTCTGCAGTTTGGTAAAAGTAAAACATCAAAGACCAAGTGAATTATTGCATCCATTAGATATACCAGAATGGAAATGGTCAGATATTTCTATGGACTTTGTGATGGGATTGCCTAGGAGCCATACTGTAGTAGATGCGATTTAGGTAATCATAGATTGTCTAACAAAATCAGCACGCTTCCTTTCGATTAAACAAACAGATTCAGTGGAAAAGCTGGCCAAGTTATATATTAAAGAAATAATCAAACTTCATGAAATTACTAAAACTATTGTCTCGGATCGTGATGGTAGATTTACCTCCCATTTTTGGAAAGCAGTACATCAAAATTAGGGGACAACATTGGTTATGAGTACAGCATTTCACCCTCAAACTGATGGTCAGACTGAGAGAGTAAACCAAGTACTTGAAGATCTTCTTCGATTAAGCATTTTAGACTTTGGTGGTAGTTGGGAAGATCACCTTTCATTAGTGGAGTTTGCATACAATAATAACTATTAAGCATGTATTGGAATGGCCCCATATGAGGCTCTATATGGAAGAAAATGTAGCATGCCATTAGCTTGGACTGAAGTATGAGATGTTCAATTATACGGATCTGATCTAGTTAAGGAGACTAATAAGAAAATCCATCTAATAAAGAGCAGGATTGCTACAGCTCAAGATCGACAAAAGAAATATCATGATGCTAAACATCGAACGCTAGAATTTCAAGTAGGAAATCATGCCTATCTAAAGGTAAGCCCAATAAGAGGAGTTTATAAGTTTGGCATAGCAGGGAAGTTAAGTCCAAGATACGTTGGACCCTTTGAAATAATCATCAAAATTGGAGATGTCGCTTATAAGCTCAAACTACCATATAATTTTTATGTCGTTCACAACGTATTCCACATTTCTTCATTATGAAGGTGTCTACAGAAACCGTTCCAGCAAGTGTCTATCCCTTCAATCAACCTCCAACCTGATCTAATTTATAAAGAAGAACCACTCAAAATATTGGGTTCAGATAATTGAAAATTATGGAGACGCCACATCCCAAAGGTAAGAGTACAATGGAAGATTTCATCAGAAGAAGAAGCCACTTGGGAAAGAGAAGTCTCTATGAGGAAGAATTACCCAACACTGTTCAATATGTCAGGTAATATTCTCATCCATAAATATTTTTATTTGAGTGATGTCGAGGACGACATCATTTTTAAGTAGGGGAGTCTGTAATGACCTAAGTCGTTACTAGGATAATTAAAACTAAATCTAACTCAAAAATTAGAATCCTGAGTGACTTCAAAATTAGAGAAAACTAAAAATATCCTTGGATAAAATATATTTTTGTAATCATAATACTTAAGTTCGAGAGTAATCTAGATAACGAATACTCCTAAATTAATAATTAAATTATTTAAATTCAGTAAATTAGAAAAATTAAATACAAGTCCAAATTCAGCGATTTTAGTGTCGTTGGATTAAGAATATTATAAAAAGGCTACAAAAAAAGTTTCGTCGAATTTATAGCTCCGAATTGACCAGAATTAATTTTTAAAGTTTTTATCTTCAAAAATTAATAAGAAATAAAATATTGCTCCAAATTGAAAAAATTTTGCGCGAGTGTATTTTTCTCATCAAGATACACCTCCATGTTAAGTTTCGTTATTTTCTGAAAAAGAATGGAAGAGAGCGAAAGTAGAGAGAGAAAGAGGAGAGAGAAAGAGGCGATAAGGAGGAAGAACAAATTGAACACTCCAAAATCATGACAAATTTTCTCTCATCCATCTCATTCAAATAATGGATGAGAGAGAAAATAATTATTTAATTAATAAAAAATAAATAAAAATAAAAATAAAAAAATAGAAAAAAAAGTTTATAAATACCCCCCATTCCTCCTCTCCTCCCACACTCTCTTCCCCACACCTCCCATCTCCCCCTCTTCTTCCTTATCCACCACCGGTTCCCCCGTCAACCTCCAGTAAAGCCTCATTAACGTCAATATAGGGTAAGAAATATGTAAGAAATGAATTTTTTCTACTCTTTTTATTTCTTCTTCTTTTATAATAATAATAATATTATTATTATTAATGTTAATATTACTATTATTATACTTTTATTTCTGTCATTTTTTCTTTTTTTCTATATATATATATATATATTTCCTAATTTCTGCAATATTCATTTCTGTCATTTTCTTTCTTTCTATATATGTATATATTTCCTAATTTCTGCAACTTTCATTTCTGTCATTTTCTTTTTTTCTATATATGTATATATTTCCTAATTTCTGCAACTTTCATTTCTGTCATTTTCTTTTTTTCTATATATGTATATATTTCCTAATTTCTGCAACTTTCATTTATATCATTTTCTTTCTTTCTATATATGTATATATTTCTTAATTTCTACAACTTTCATTTCTGTCATTTTCTTTTTTTCTATATATGTATATATTTCCTAATTTCTGCAACTTTCATTTCTGTCATTTTTTTTCTTTCTATATATGTATATATTTCCTAATTTCTGCAGCTTTTATTTTTGTCATTTTCTTTCTTTCTATATATGTATATATTTTCTAATTTCTACAACTTTCATTTCTGTCATTTTCTTTATATATATATATATATATATTACTTAAAATAATAAAACTTATTATTTTGATATATAAAGATAGATAATCAATATAAATATTAATATTGATATTTTAAGATAAAATAAAGAATATTATTCCTTTTCATTAATTATTTCATATGTAGCATTTGCATCATTATTAAGATTTGACTCACTTTAATATATTTATATGAGATTAGTATTATGGATTCATTCAGGTTGATCTCAGGTCTGTACAGACAATACATTAGGCCAGGACAAGCTGATATCTGAAGAAATAAGGAGAGTGCACATAGCCTTTAATGGGGAATGTGTAGTTAGTCAGGAACCCGCATCTCAGATAGTTAGATAGACGTATCTAACTCCTCGATTATTCTGTAACTTTGTCCAACAGAATAAATATTATATGTTGTTGTATTTTCTTTCAGAATGGGCACATATCTTAAATATATATATTACATTAATAATCGCAAGCATATCATACTTAAATATCACATTTTATTTTCTCATGCAGAATCATGCCGCTTAAATGTGAATTTTGATATCTTACAAACCTTACTTAGACTTTGTGTCTAATTAAATCTTTTTGTCTATTCTTTTCTTTTCTTTTCTTTCTTTATTATTTTGGTTCGCCCTGTCATATATATATATATATATATATATATATATATATATATATATATATATATATATATATATATATATATATATATATATGGCAGTTCAGGATCAATATCTGGATCAAGCCATTGAGGAGGAGCTGATACAAGATGGAGTAATTTAGATGCTGATTTTTTTGAAGTTTTAAATTTTTGCTAGTGTGTAACAAATTTTATAAAATAATTATTATCTTTGTAATGAATATATTTTCTTTATTATTCTGGTATTTCTGAATATTATAATGAATGTGGAAGTGTGTATTTTATACGCCTCTAAATACACCGTTATACTAGACCCCGATATGATCCTGGGAAGTGAATACCTGACGTTGGATTAGCTATGCTGACCCAGCGGCGGGTCCCCACAGGATTCACCTTCCTTAAGATGCTAAGTATGATTGTGAGTTTAGTGACTTAATACTTAGCTTGAGATATAAAATCATCATCGGATGGTGCCCCCTAATGAAGATCGCTTTATTAGGGTGGCTTAATCAAACTAAGTAATAAGGACCCCCTTTCCTTGCTGCATGCTACATATGTGTATACTACCACCCCATCTAGTGATCTTTAAGTAATTATGTAACTTTAACCAAACATCAATCTAGAAATTAGGAGTCAGGATCCTTTTTGCAGGATCCTGCACAGTGGGAACTAAGGATTCATTATTGTTTCTTATTAAATTCTTCATGGATTTCGGGATTTTTCATTCATTCAATATAATGGCATAAGCATAAGCATAAATATGAGTTGAACTCATTCCTTCTGTTGTGACACATGGTTATCAGTGATACAGTATGAGATATGGAATGTTATATACACAGACTGGGGAATTTCAGGGTGCATCTGCGTCACCATACTGACTTCCTAACTGTTGTGCTTACATTGGACCGTACTACTCATAAATCTTCAGTGATAGTTCTGTGATATATCGTGGTGTGGCATATTCGTGTGCATTATTTCAGTATCATATAGTGTGGCTTATAGCATCCTTTTTGGCATAATATTGTTTTACTTCAGTTTTATTTGGTGATACTTCACATTTCATAGCCCTTTTACTGTTTTGTTTACTCGGTACTTACAATTTTCCTCGCTTACATTTTTTTTTTCTTTCTTCAGCTCTATTACGGCTTTACTTTACATGTATACTTTGTTATGTTTAGTTTAGCTTTGCATAGCTAGTTTCTATGTGTTAGACTTCTTATCTAACACGGGGTACTTTTGGATCCGGCAATTTGCTAGATCCTGATCAGTTTCTGGAGACAGGTCAGGATGACGTACCAGAGACTCAAGGAGAGCATATGGAGTTGTAGTGGACCGAGCATCTACTCTTACTTACTAGCTCTTTTCAGCATTTTAGATTGGCTATTTATATTTCTGCATTTAAATGGTTTGTAATAAACTCTAGATGTACTTTTATTTTTCTTTTATGAGATGGATATTTACTACTGCTTGAGATGAATGTATTCTGGATGTTTCATTTTTAGCTTCCACACTCTGTTATACTGTTATACTTAGTATTATGATACGATCAGCATATTGGAAATACTGATATCTTTCTATAATGTACATGGGTTCTTCCCCACTTCCTTGAACCTTGTGTACGTACTAGTTTAATACCTATGATAAGTATTTCATACTTATCTTAGATATTGGCTCTCGATCCTACTCTCTTAGGATTCGAGTCAGCAGCCTTCAGTATGACTCCGTCTCTCGAGCCTATTCGGGATGATGGGTTTTGGTTGTATAGCATACCATTCCCGAGTAGCACACCGCTCCGCCGCCGAAATATGTATTACACTTGTCCTTTGCGCACGGTGACGGGACGGGGCATTACATTTGGTATCAGAGAAGTATTATAAAGTGTCAGATAAGGAGCTTGTTCCTATCTACTTTATAATATATTCTCTGTGTCAGGACAAGATCACAATTATTATGTGTAGTGCAAGTAATCATCCAAAAGGTTCATTAAGCTATCTCAGAAATAGAAAGGTAAATTATGTCCACAATATTGACACCCTAGGAATTAAATACATGTAATAAGATAATTGAAACTGCAAAACTTAAAATGACATCTTAGGATTTGAATGAATTTTGAAAGAAATAGATGAATGAATTACTTATGGGTTGAACTATTTTAAGGGATAGAATACTCGCCGTTAGCATTTTTGTTCTACCTTAGGAGGTTTGATGATTATTGGATAGACGACCTTCGAGATGGTTAGATCTACGGGAGGACGGTAGATGGAGTGTCACCTCGAGGAGTCACAGTACTGTACAAGATCCTGATTCATTCATCATTCGAAGGTACCAGTCTTTCGGGACTTGCCAAAGAGTAGATGGATCGTGTCACCATGGTACTTCGAGAGACAGCCTGTCCAGAGAAGTACCGCCTAGAGATTGTAGAGATCCTACTGAGGGGATCAGCGAGTCGTTGGTGGTATTGGGTCTATAGGAGATTAGCTCAGAAAGGTCACATAGTCACATATGATGACTTTTGTGTTGCCTTCTAGGTAGAGTATTGTAACTAGATCCTAGGAGTTTCCTTATGTCATTTCTTTTCCTCTTGTTTACATATTTTGATGTACCCATGTATCTTCTCTTTTGAGAAAGAATTTTAAATGAATGAAATTTTATGTTTCTAAAATTACACTATAACTGCAGCCATGAATCCTGATTCCCCTTCTGCTCCTACTCCCATTAAAAAGATGATCCCGTCATCAAGTGGACATGAGGAGTCAAGCCTTATGGCCAACTTACTAAAGGATTTAATTGACAGTAATGCGCAACAGGCGCAGGAGACACGATCTCTAATCCTCTCAGTCAAACAACAATCCTCCAGATCCTCTTCTTATAATGTAGGAGACGGAGTCCTGCACAGTTTCCTTCGTTTTCGTACTCCCACATTCAACGGGGCACTAAACCCCATGGATACGGTGACATGGATAAAGTTGGTAGAGAAGAATCTATCTTTAATTAAACGCCCAAATTCTGAGGCAATCCATCTAGTGACCTACTTGTTTCAAGAAGAAGTTGAATATTGGTGGGAAAGTGAACGGAATAACAGATTCACTGACTACGAGGTGGAGGACATTCCATGGGATATGTTTATGGAAGCATTCCATGAAGCATTCATCCCGGCCTCAGCACAAGAAATTTTAGAAGACGAACTCCTTCATCTCACACAAGGCAATAAGTTAGTGTATGATTACGAACAGGAATTTAGGAGACTGTCAAGATTCATTCCAGATCTGGTGAGATCGGAAGCATCCAGGTGTCACCGCTTTCTGAAGGGTCTGAGAGATTCTATTAGAGCACACCTAGTCTCTCGATAGTTCAAAACTCTAATTAAATTAATCGAGGCTATTCGTCTGTAGGAAGGATTCCAAGGTTCGCTGAACCAGAAGAGAAAAGAAATAGTCACGCAACCATGAGACGAGCGCTTTGGCCATCACAAAATGACCAGAGTCTACAACATGGAAACTACACAATATCAGCCTCAAAATTCTGAATGCAAGAGGAGGCATCTGTACAGAAAGTGTTACCACTTCGGTGGTGTATGTTTCACTTGTGGCCGTAAGGGTCACCGCTTCTACGAGTGTAAGGAGAAGAATACCATCGATGGTGTGCCCATCGACCACTCCCGACACAAGCAATCCTTTCGTGCTCAACCCGTGAACCAGCGGGAGCCTGCTCCTGCCATAATGTCGGCTCCTACGACAAACTCAAGTGTACCTGTACAAAGGTCAACTTACAGCTGTCAAGATTCAGGAACACAGAACAAGCAACCCTCGGCACCTGCCCGAGTATATATGTTAACTCCTGCTTCTGCTCCTAAAAACAACAACGTGGTATCAAGCACACCATAAATAAATTTTCTTTTCTTACTATGTTAGTAAATGTTCTTTACTATTTCGGTATTTCAACTTTCGAGTAATGATCAGTTAAGCAAATTATCGTAATTGTAGGCATCTTATCAATAAACAACACAACTTGTAACGTTTTATTCGATACGGGAGCAAGTCATTCTTTCGTGTCGGAAGAGTGGGCTAAAATACTTAAACTACAGACACATCAACTAGCCAGTTCATTAAGTATTGCACTACCTTCTGGAGCTCGTATGCAGTCTCAACAATTTTGCAATCTAGATATTCTTATTGAGGATCAAAACTTCAGAGCTAAGCTAATTTTATTGCCAATCACCAACTTCAATATAATTCTAGGTATGAATTAGTTAAGCCCACATGGTGCGTCCATAAACTGCCAAAAGAAGAAAATAACCTTGGGCAGCGGAAGAAACTCCAATTCATTTGTGGGCAAATTTAGCACCCAATCATCGTTAATCAACGCCATGGTAGTAGAGAAACTAGACAAGAAAGGATGCAGTGCGTACCTCGTAACGATGTTGGGAGAAAGGAAAGAAGTCAAACCTCTTTCCGAGAACCGTGTAGTTTGTGAATTTCCCGATGTTTTCCTTGAAGACCTGCCTGGTCTTCCTCCGAACAGAGTAGTAGAGTTCGCCATATAAGTAATTTCCGGAACTCAACCCCTGTCAAAGGTTCCGTACCGCATGGCTCCAAAAGAACTCCAAAAGTTGGACAACCAACTTCAAGAATTATTAGGGAAGGGTCTAATTCGTCCAAGTTCATCCCCTTGGGGAGCGCCGATGTTGTTTGTTAAGAAGAAAGATGGATCGATGAGGATGTGCATCGATTATAGGGAATTAAACAAAGTAACTGTTAAGAACAAATACCCTCTGCCGTGTATTGACGATCTGTTTGATCAGTTATCTGGAACAAAGGTCTTCTCCAAGATAGACTTGCGATCTAGGTATCATCAATTATGAGTTAAGGATTCCGATATTTAAAAGACAACAATTTGAACCCGTTATGGACATTACAAATTCCTGGTAATGTCTTTTGGATTGACGAATACACCGTCCATCTTTATGGACTTAATGCAGCGTGTGTTGAAAGCACATCTAGATAAATTCATCATCGTCTTCATCGACGACATACTGATTTATTCCAGGAGTAAGACTGATCATGAAAAACACCTTCGTATAGTACTTGAAGAACTCAGGAACCACGAACTCTATGCTAAATATTATAAGTGCGAGTTTTGGCTTGATTCCATCGCCTTTTTGGGTTACGTCATCGACTCTCAAGGAATCAGAGTGGACCAAAACAAAGTAAGCGTAGTTCGAGATTGGTCACAACCAAAATCCGTGATGGATATCAGAAGCTTCTTAGGACTGGCAGGCTATTATAGAAAATTCGTCAAAGGTTTCTCACAAATTGGGTCTCCTCTCACCAAGCTGACTCAGAAAGCGGTACCTTTTGTCTGGAATCCAGAGTGTGAAAAAGCATTCCAAATATTGAAAGATGCTCTTTCTTCTGCACCAGTTATCGCCTTACCCAAGGAAGGATTGAATTACCAAGTTTACGCCGATGCATCTCGCATAGGTTTGGGATGTGTATTAATGCAGGAAAAGGGGGAGTCATAGCCTACGCATCTCGGTAGTTGAAACCACATGAGAAGAACTATCCTGTCCATGACCTCAAACTAGCAGCAGTAGTCTTCGCTCTAAAGATCTGGCGTCATTATCTGTATGGCGTCCAGTGTTCTATATTCACGACCATCAGATCTTGAAGTATATCTTCACCCAACGAGAGTTGAATTGCCGACAACGAAGATGGCTCGAGTTAATAAGCGATTACGACTTAAGCATTCAATATCATCCGGGAAAAGCAAACATCGTAGCAGATGCACTCAGCCCTCATACTACGCTATCTGCTATGATTCTCACAAGTGCATTGGAGGAATAATTCTGAAGGTTCGAAATTAGGCCTGTGCGTGGAGATATGTTAAGCACACAGGTATCCATGAGCTCAGTTGAACCTACCTTTCATCATGATGTTTTCAACTCTCAAACCAAGGATGAAGATTATTTGATGTTTAAAGTTGATATCGAAAGTGGGCGTCGCTTCGACCTTCAGCTTCGTGGTAACGTAATTTACCAAGGTGATCGTCTATGGATTCCCAAATCCATGCATCAAGAGATCCTGGTCGAAGGCCATAATTCTGGTTACCAAGTGCATCCATGTAGTACCAAAATGTATCAAGACCTGAAGAAATCATTCTGGTGGCCTGGTATGAAAAAGAGTGTCACAAAATTTGTAGCAAAATGTCACGCTTGCAGTCTAGTCAAAGCCGAGCATCAAAATCCTGGAGGACTTCTTCACCCTCTAGCAATCCCCGAGTGGATGTGGTTCAACATTTCTATGGATTTTGTTATGGGTTTGCCTAAAGCAAGATCTGGTGTGGATTCAATTTGGGTCATTATCGATTGATTGACCAAATCAGCTCACTTCATCCCTATGCATCAAACTGATTCTGTGGAGAAACTGGCAAAGTTATATATCAAGGAAATTGTCCGACTCCATGGGATTCCGAGATCCATTGTATCTGATCGAGATAGCCGTTTCACTTTAAAATTTTGGCAAGCAATATATCAAAACTTGGGGACTACTCTAGCTATGAGTACCGCCTTTCATCCTCAGATGGATGGAAAAACTGAAAGAGTCAACCAAGTTATGGAATAACTCTTTCGTCTCTGTATACTGGACTTTGGAGGTTTTTGGGAGGACCACCTTCCTATAGTAGAATTTGTGTATAATAATAGTTTTCAAACAAGTATCGGTATGGCTCCATATGAAGCTCTGTACGGTAGGAAATGTAGTACTCTATTAGCATGGTCTGAGACCGGCAGTGTTCAGCTTTATGGGTCAGATTTAGTTGAAGAAACAAATCGCAAGATTCAACTGATCCAGCAAAGAATCAAAGCAGCTCAAGATCGACAGAGTAAATACCACGATGCTCATCATCGTGCTTTGGACCTTGAGGTGGGAAAATATGTGTACCTTAAAGTGAGTCCAATGAAAGGCGTTTATCGTTTTGGTGTAGCCGGGAAGTTAAGCACTCACTACGTCGGACCGTTTGAAATACTAGAGAAGATTGGTTCTGCAGCATATCGATTGAAGCTTCTTGAAGATTTCTCTGCATTCCATAATGTATTTCACATCTCCTCTCTGCAGAGATGTCTTCATGACCCATCCCAACTAATTCAACTTCCAGCAGTATCCCTCCAACCAGATCTTTATTATGCGGAAGAGCCAATCAAGATCTTAGCACATGATCAAAAGCAGCTGAGAAATCGCTCGATCCCAATGGTAAATGTTCAGTGGGGAAATTGCTCATTAGAAGAATCTACTTGGGAAAAAGAGGCGAATATGAGAAAGAAGTATCCTAGCCTCTTTGAAACTCCAGGTACTTTTTAATCTTCTAAGTGTTGTTTATGCTCTTCAATTTCTCATGATTGTCTTCTCTCTTGAGATGATGTCGAGGACGACATCGTTCTTAAGTGGGGGAGTCTGTAACAACTCTAGGTTGTTACTTTGTAAATGCATAGATAACATAACCTATTTATTTTCTATCACCATTGCTTATAGAACCTCAAACTAAGCCTATCTAGAAAATTTGAAGTCCATTGGACTTCTCTAGGTCTAAAAAGACAATTTGATCAATCTAGATACCCTAGACTTGACCTAAAATATTTTGATCTCAGAATTAAAAACTGATTCCATTTTTGGACTCCTCACCCCCAAATTAGCTAAGGGTGAAATTTTGGTGCAATTTGGAAATCATTTGGGCCATAATTCTAATTAAATCAAAATGGTTCAATTGCACTTAAGGGAACCTATTAATTCAAAATTGCATTTAAACCTCTAAAACTAAATAAACGGCCAGGATCCGTTGGGCGGACCGCGGGCGATCCGCTGCGGTGCCCGGGTCACGTGACAGCAGGATCCCGCTCATATGGTCGTTGCGCCTTATTGATCCTATGGATAGGATCAGTTTCCGTGGAACCGCGGATCCGTCGTTGGATCCACCCCATGGATCATACGGCTCAGATCATCCTCGCGATCGGCCGTTAGGATCCGGACGATCCCAGCCGTAGCGCCATCTGATCAATAGATCAGACGGCATCCAAGGCACCCGACACTATGGATCTTCCTCCCCACCCATCCGCATATCCGACCGAGAAGATACCCGTACTTCCAGCTGCCCATCCAGTCTGCCACTCCCCTCTCCAGCTCAGTAAGGCCGTTAGCAACTTCCCGGGAATGGCTAGGTACCCCAATTGGGCCTCGTGGCCCGGCCGAGCTCAAATTGGAATCTCTAGAGCTCGGCCATGGCCCGTCCTCTCGGGTCCTCTCTAGCCTGAGCCAGCCCTCCAGAAGCTTCCCCACACCTCTATAAGGCTATAAATAGCCTCAACAAACCGTCCCTGGACCCTTTGCTGATCAATTGAGCCCTCTGCATAGTCACCGCCATTGCTGAAATTTCGAAGTGCTCAAGCTTCTTCCAGGCATTCCCAAGCTCGCGTACCGCTGATAGGAGAGTCTCCTGGAGTTCAGGAACTCTCGATGAAGCTCAAGGAAGCTCGGCTAGCCTGCAATCCCCTCTGCATGATCTGCAAGCCCTCCCGATAAATCCAAGTATCCCCCTTACTGGACTCGAGCCATTGAGGCTCGAACCATGCTCCTTTTGATGCGTCTGAGTCTGTATTGTCATCTCGAACCCAAGGGTATCGAGATTAAGATCTAGGCTAGCTCCAATCGATCGGATTAAACTGCTTAAGGATCACCTCGGTCGAGTAAGGACCTGGCGATCCAGACCATCCTAGACCCTCATACTAGATGGCTTCGATCTGCCTCACCTCCCTGATGGTGTATGGATCGAGCCTGGGGTCTGGCATGGCCTCTGTGGGGAGAATTATCTCCCCATAGTAGCTCCAATGGAGGAGCCCTTGGGTGAGCAAGGTCTGGCCGATCCAGACCGTCTCACAAGGGGCTTCGAGTCCCAATAGACGCGTCTGACCACGGTGATCGAGTAGAGATCAAGTGCTGGTCGAGCCATGGGCTGGATGCACTGGAAGTTGGCGATTAGGGTTTCCCTAATCGGTCCCTGGCTCGGGATGACAAAGCGGGGATGAAAGCTCTGTGCGGGCCCGATCGACCCATGACCCGCGCTGTGCGACAATGTCGGGTTTCCCCAGGCCCCGGTCGACCCGTGCGGTTTAGTTAACCGGCCGAGCCGTTTAATTAAATTAGAATTATTGGAATTATTTTTCCTTAAGGAAAATAATTCCAATAATCAAATCATAGGATTTTGATTAAATAAAAATACAATGTAATATTTGAATAACTTTTAATCCACTGGTCCAAATCCTATGGTATTATATATGAAAATGATCAAGAAAATCTCAGGAACCTAAATATAAAATAAAAATGAATATCTGATGGTTAGATATTTAATTATTGCCTAATTACAGTGGATCTTGATTAGGGTAAATTAGCAACTCTACTTATCCAAATTACATGCCTAGGGTGCCATTAGTTCACCTATGATAACTAGAATGCATGTGCTAAGTATATTATTTTTTTGAGTTCTATAATTCTAATTATGCCCTTATTTTGTTAAATCATGATTAGTAAAGTTTAGGGTTTATACTCATTGGATTTTAGCAAACTTAGGCTCTGATTACTTGTATGATTAATTAGAACTTGCATGCTAAAAAGCATATAATTTGAATGGCTAGATTGATACTTATGTGCTAATCCTTTTTGATTTAAATTAGGGTTTGATTAGCACTAAGTATCCTCTATTTTATATACTTTGATTGTTAATCTAACTTATAACAGTAAGTTAAGTGTTGTGAATTTATTTAGATAAGCTTATTAAGTATACTTGTATTAATCCAAAGATTTAGAATCTTAAATATCTTAACTAACTTAAGAAATATTAAGATTTGGATCAAGCTTTTAAGACTTGATCTAGGTCTGAGATTGCCACCAATAACACATAATTAATCCACTGATTTGACATTGAACTTTAAATACATACTTGATTTTACTTAAGGCATGAGCAGGGATCAAACCCTAATCTACTTAAGTAGAATCTAAATCCTTAAGAACCCTAACTTAATTGATTTGATTTTAAAACTATGAATTGAACATTCTCCAATAGTGCATTTGATTTATTATTGATTCTAAACATTTAATTAAACAAATTAAGGTTAATAACAATCATTGGGAATTTCACCATCTGAATCAAACCTTAAGATCCCTGATTTCCTCTTAAAGTAATCAATTTGCATAAAAAGATTATTAATACTATATTGATTGAATAAGTGATCAAATCCTTAACAATATATGTGATTTAGATCCCATAATCTTAGTTTAAGTGTGATCAGATGACATAATCATTTGATCTAATCATTCCAAATCTAATCATAAACCAGAACCTAAGGACTTAATATCAACATCTAGAAGGGAGATCTTGAGTATGTCTTCATAAGATCATTTTGAATTATTTTAAAAAGACCTAAATTCATATGTCCTGAGGTAGGAGGCCTTGTATGACTCCTTGAGGTAGAAGTATAGAAGATCCCATCACCTTAGAGATTGATCTATCCTCCTTATGGTAGTAATCCATTAAGGCATTAGAAAAGATACTTCTCCTTGTGGTAGAATCCATATTAAGTGATCCTTGATCACATTTGCTTGGTGAAACCTTGTTTAGAACTTACCTATTAGTTTAAGACTTGTAGTCTTGATAAATCCTTGCTCTATTAATTAGACTTGATTGAACCTTGATCATTGGGTGGTGTGGTACAGTATACCTATATTACTGGTCCCTAGTAATATTCAGGATTGGTTGAGTCACTCCAAGTGAGATTTAGCTTTGTGCTATCCTGCGGGCTTAGGTGGATATAACCTTGTTTAGAGTAAATCAATCGATCCTAAGGGTGTATTAAATGGGTACCCATTCCTAAATTTAATTGAAAGATAAGTTGCCATCGAGCAATGCCTCCTAGCGAAGATCACTTCAATAGGTATGCCTCAAATAAACTAAGTAACGGGATTCACCTTCCTTAAGATACTAAGTATGATTGTGAGTTTAGTGACTTAATACTTAGCTTGAGATACAAAATCATTATTGGATGGTGCCCCCTAATGAAGATCACTTTATAAGGGTGGCTTAATCAAACTAAGTAATAAGGACCCCCCTTTCATTGCTACATGCTACATATGTGTATACTACCACCCCGTCCAGTGATCTTTAATTAAATATGTAACTTTAACCAAACATCGATCTAGAAACTAGTAGTTAGGATCCTTTTTGCAGGATCCTGCACAGTGGGGACTTGGGATTCATTATTGTTTCTTACTAAATTCTTCATGGATTTGGGATTTTTCATTCATTCAATATAATGGCATAAGCATAAGCATAAACTTGAGTTGAACTTATTCATTCTGTTGTGACACATGGTTATCAGTGATACAATATGAGATACAGAATATTATATACACAAACTGGGGAATTTCAGGGTGCATCTGTGTCACCATACTGGCTTCCTAACTGTTGTGCTTACATTGGACCGTACTACTCATAAATTTTCAGTGATAGTTCTGTGATATACCGTGGTGTGGCATATTCGTGTGCATTATTTCTATGGCATATAGTGCAGCTTATAGCATCCTTTTTGGCATAATATTGTTTTACTTCCATTTTATTTGGTTATAGCTTCACATTTCATAGCCCTTTTACTGTTTTGTTTACTCAGTACTTAAAGTTTTCCTCGATTACATTTTTTTTTTCTTTCTTCAGCTCTGTTACAGCTTTACTTTACTTGTATACTTTGTTATGTTTAGTTTAGCTTTGCATAGCTAGTTTTGATGTGTTAGACTTCTTGTCTAACACGGGGTACTTTTGGGATCTGGCAATTTGCTAGATCCTGAGCAGTTTTTGGAGACAGGTCAGGATGACGTACCAGAGACCCAAGAGGAGCATTTGGAGTTGTAGGGGACCAAGCATCTACTTTTACTTACTAGCTCTTTTAATCATTTTAGATAGACTCTTTATATTTCTGCATTTATATGGTTTGTAATAAACTCTGGATATACTTTTACTTTTCTTTTCTGAGATGGATATTTATTACTGCTTGAGATGAATGTATTATGGATGTTTTGTTTTTAGCTTCTTCACTCTGTTATACTGCTATACTTAGTATCGTGATGCGATCAGCATACTGGAAATGCTGATATCTTTCTATAACGTACATGGGTTCTTCCCCACTTCCTTGAACCTTGTGTACGTACTAGTCTAATACCTAAGATAAGTATTTCATGCTTATCTTAGATATTGGCTCTCAATCCTACTCTTAGGATTCGAGTCAGCAGCCTTCAGTATGACTCCGTCTCTCTAGCCTATTCGGGATGATGGGTTTTGCTTGTATGTCCTACCATTCCCGAGTAACGCACCGCTCTGCCGCTGAAATATGTATTACACTTGTCCTTTACGCATGGCGATGGGACGGGGAATTACAGCTACACCTATTGAAGCGATCTTCGATAGAATGTATCACCCGATGGCAATTTGTATCTCGAACTAAACTATTAAATTCCCTAATTATAATTATACTTAATGTTCTACAGGGGGTGACTTGAATCACCTAGTATTTTTTAAGCCGTACATCTGGAAGCGATCTTCGATATGAGGCATCACCCGATGGTGATTTTTATTCAAATAAACTAATGATATAAGTCCTAATTATAACACTCTTAGGATTAGATAATTTATTCTAAGTGGGACTATATTCGACTAAACTTGCATGATAGAATACAGACATAATCCTATATTAAAGCGAATCAACCAATCCTTAATACTACTGAAGTAATCCATCACTATATGTATAGACTACTATACTCAACTAATAATTTGAGTTCAGTCAATTCTATTTAATCAATAAGGATCACCAAAGCTATGAATTCAGACTATATTGGGGTGATTCCTACACAAAGTTCCAAGGGTGTGACCAAAAGGTCACTCAATATAGGTTTCTACAATATGGGAGAATTCTCATTATAAGTACTTTGGGTGATCCTACCATAAGGGTCTAAGATCAATATTCTAAGGTTAAAGAGGATCATCTAAGTTCCTATCACAATTTGTTATAATAAGTCCTTCCTATCTCAATGTGTTAATATTTGTTAAGGCTAATATTATTACCATATAAAACCTAATGTAAGATCATCAAGATCTTACATACTCAACATCTATGCTGAAATTCATAAGTTTAATTTTTTAAGCTTATTTCGATTAGATCAGATGGGTAAACCCATCTGATCAATACATATACTACAATTAGGATATAATCGAGAGTATTATTAAAATTTGATCTTGTAATAAATCAACATAGTTTTATAATTATTTTTATGCTAAGATTCTTATATAAGAGAAAATTAAAGATCTTAAGGTACATGTCTATATAATAAATCACATAAGCTCCTTAATGATCCTAGTACTTCTAATTCAATATTTTTAAAATCAATATCAAATCAGATGTATTATTGGAATTATGCAAGTTGGATTGTCTTCCAATTAAGTTGATTATTTAAGTGATTAAGGGTTCAAGTCTTAATCAAATAGGTTAGGGTTTAACTCCTATCCTATCTAATAAGACAAATTTATTGATTTATAAATAAATGACCAATTAATGTATTATTGGTATATTGTTAATGGCAAATTTCATATTTAGATTAAGTATCATTTACTTAATCAAGTTCTTAAGATTCATATGTTTAAGTATAGTTTAATATAAAATTAAGTAAATCAAGGTATCCAAATCAACATTAAAGTTCTCTAACACACATAAACATTACATTTATTAAAATAACAAGTAATTAAGATTAATTAAATCTTTAAATCAAATACAAAAATGGATTAGCACTTGATTACAATTATAAATCAATTAAAATTCCATGTAATTTGGATATTTAGTTCTACTTGGTCATACAAGCAATTAAATATTCTAACATTAACATTTAGCACAAAAATATTGGAGTAAATACATAAGAGATTTAAGACATGCCATTTTAAGGAAAGATGATGGATTTCTCATTGAAATCAACCTACACATTCATACAATGCTTAATTTTACTAAATCTAGCTTTAGATTTGATATTTTTGGCCCAATTAGGGTCCTAGGGTCATTAAAATATGAAAAAGTAAAAATTCAGGCAATTCCGGACAGTTCTAGGCACTTTTGGGAAATTCTAAGCCTACGGTGCCTGTGGCGCCTTCTGGCATGTTTTCCCGAGGTGCAGATGTTACGGCGCGCTGCAGCGCTTTTAAGCATTACAGCGGATTTTAGCACAGCGACGCGCTGCAGTACTTTCAGGTGCCGCAAGCGTTGCGGCGTGCTACGGCACATGTTTCCCCAAGGTGCAGATGCTACGGCGCACCGCAACACTTTCAGGAGATGCGGCGCGCTACAGCAAATTTCAGCGCTGCGGCGGATTTAATTTAATTTCATAAAAATTTTCTTTATGCTTCATCAAATTATTATGCTACGGTGGCGCACGATAGTGCGCTACGGCAGACCCAATTTTGAAACTTCGGGCACTGCGGCGCGCTACAGCGCCTGACGGTGATATGCCTATGTGAAAATCGTGACGGGTCTCCTTTCGCACACAAATAATCTTAAGTTTGGGTACCTCACATGTGGTGCCATATACCAAATGAAAAGGTCTTTCTAAAACCTTTCCATTGGTACCAAAATTGGTATGAATGGATTATTCTTATGAACAAAAATTGATGCCCTAGCTACAGGTGTATAAAAGTTATATAGCTTTTTGATAATTTTTTTAATGGAGAACAAGATTTGATCGAAATCATTTGAGTCTGATTGAAGCTCGATGATCACTAATAAATTTCATACAATAGCTAATGAACATGCTAATCATAGTACTTTGATAAATCAGAAGAATATCTAAGGAAGAGGGTAGCAAAAGAGTACCTTAGCTTTGGAATGGAAGAAGAACTCTACTTTTCTTCAGGAAGTTGGAGGAAGGGAGCTTCTTCTTCCTTGGCTTGGAATGCAGCTTGAGAAGAGAGAGCTTTTAGCTTGAGCAAATGGAGAGGAAGGAGGGGGCTGAGTTCCATTTTATAAGAGGAGGAGAGGAGTGCTTTGGATGGGATGGGAAGGAGTTATCTCATCCAAGGCATGGAGGATGACTTGAGCAAAAGAGAAATGGAGAAGGGGATGGGGCTTTAGCCCCATGTGTGCAAATGGGGTAGGGAGGTGCTGAATAGGGAGAGAAAGTGGGTCCCATGCAAAGAGGGAAAAAAAGAGAAACAGAAATGGGTTTAAATGAATAATAATTATTCATTTCTAATTTTTAATTTATTAAAAATTCAGATTTGATAAACGCACTCCGAAAAATCCCAAAAATTCACCCCTAGCTAATTTAGGGGTGAGGAATTCAACAACGAAGTTAGATTTCAATTCTAACGATTATTTAATTATTTTAATTTTTCTGTGCATTTAATTATATTAAAATATTCAAGAAAATCCAATAACTTCCAAACGCATTCAAAACACCACCTTTAGCTAATTTGGGGATGACGATCGCAATAGAAAAATAAGATTTTGATTTTGAGATCAATTTAAATATCTCAATTTTCTAATTAATAAAATATATTAAAATTTTCTAATTATTCGATTGAGCTCCGAATTGCTTCAAAATTTCTCGGATTAGCTCTGTTAACTAGATGAACTCAAAAGAATGATAACTAGGCTAATATTAAATTAAGATTAGGCTAAGTAATAATCTTGAATTGTTACAAGTACATCCAAATCACCACAATATAAGTAAGAAACTGAAACACATCCCAGAATAATAAGTACAGAAGAAAACATGGTCAAGGTATCTGTATTATTATACAATTCTAAATAAGCTTTAATGAAGTAGATAAACAATCTCTCATCCTAATAATAAAGCAAAAAAAAGATCTAAATAGCTTCAGCTCCACCCTGCTGCTCCATCTCAAGAAAAGGCTCCTCTTTAGGCACAAGCTCCTCAAAGTGATCTGATTATGACATTGCCAGTTTCACAATGTCAAGGCCCCAACTAAGAAAAGAAAATTCTTATTAGACAGTTGCCTAAGTATATTTTAAGCTGATATATTATTTCATAAATTTATTAATGTCAAAATTTACTTAAACCAAACAATATACATTAGCAAGGAGCAACAAGCATACAAATAGAGGTGGTAAATTATAAATAATAACATTTATAACTAAACAACAATTAGGCAAAAGACATACCTCAATAATAAGCTTAGATAAGGCTAAGTATACATATATAAATACGGTAAGAAGGCATTGAAAGTAAAGACTAATCTTAAGCATGATGAAGATCATATGACATATGCAGGTTAAAATAAATAATTTGACTATGATATGTATAGTAAGCAGTAACAGAAACTAGCATCCTATAAGTAAGCAGGTAAAGTAAAGTTAACTGAAGTAAAATGCCACAAAAAATAGTATACAGTAAATATGTATGTACAGACTACCATATCAAAATCATTGGCCAATCTGGCCACAGTAAATCTCAATAGCCTTTATGGACTAGGGCAGAACATAATAGAATAGCAGGACGGAGGAGATAGTAAATACAAATGCAATAAATTTTAGTTATTTTACTTTGCTCCTGTGGACACGTCCAGAAGTAGCCGAGGAGTCAAGCACATCTGTAAGACTATACGGGTTCCAACTTAATAATACACTCCTCAATAAGTAATGTTAAGTAATTCTTATTTCTCCTTACCCCTCTCCATTGGGGTAAATGTGCACTAGAACCTATGAGGAAAACTAAACCCAATACAAATATTAACCTAATTATTTTAAGTTTTTATTTCATGCAACAATGTTTTCTTATATGTCATGTTCAAGGTAATGGCACAAAATACAAGGAATGCAAAAGCATAAATAAAATAATAGTAAGCAAGGGACTCTACTACATATGGTGACATTAGTTATTGTCTACTTAAGCCATTCTAACTATTCTGAGTTACACAAGTTCAGGATCTCCAATTCTTACTATCAAGTGTGACTTAGAAGCATGACCTTATAAGTTAAGTAACTGGAACTGATCATGTTCTAATTTAATTCGATCAGAATTAACTATAAGTTAAGTAATAAATCATTACATCCTAATTGATTAATTCAGACGTTCTAAGCTAGGATCTGATCAAGATCTGCTAAACTAGAAATTATAAATTAAATTCTATATATTTAGGTTCAAACTCATAATCCAAAGGCAAAGCTTAAAATCAATAGTTTAAAATTCTCAAAGTGAAGTAATAATTAAGGCAAATCCCATTAAGAAAAATTAAGCTTAATAGGATGAATCTCTTATTCTTAATCTAAAGTTAAAAGATAAAATTATCAGAATTAAAGTATGAAAATCTTAAAAACTAATAAAACTAAGGTTCCATTCACTGAATTACCCACTTTATTCCATGAATGAAATCTAATCTAACGTCTATTCCTATTCTTAAAGAGAAGGTTCTAATGTGAAGTTTAAACCCTAATAGGCTCTTAATGAAAATAACTTAGGGATTTTTCTAAGAGTTGAAGGAATTTATTTTAATGTAACTTCATTTGTTATTTTTGTTCAGTTAAAAGGGTTAAGGGTAGATTTTAGCTAAGTAAGGTAAATAATCCATACTTGGGGATTTTCAAGCCATTAGTTAGGATTTTTATCAAATTATCCAAATTATGATATTTATGACTTAAATTGATTCTAATTTAGTTTTATTACTGATTTTACTGATCTAGATGAAAATTTAGGGGTTGAGAGCACTTCACTTAAATTTTGAGAAAAATGACTATTTTCCCCTTACCTAAGGGTCTAAAATGCTACTTTCTGATTTGAATTCTAAATTAGATTTTCTTAATATCAAATGATTCCTTACTATCTAACATGACGATAGACAGTAAGTTCATTAAATTCATACAAGAATTTAGCCCTACGGGTCCACATTAAAGATTTTGACGTAGGAGGGCAATTTTGATATTTTACCTACTGAAGTCCAAAAATATGTGCAGTTTATTGTTGTTTGTTGTTCAAGGATTTCATAGAATCTAAGAATACTTAATTATGATTTCTATTGGATGAGTTATGATGATTTCAAGTTCAAGGGTTAAATATGTAATTTTTGGGCTTAAGGAAGATCCAAAACCTAACTTTTCCAATTGAAGTCCAAATTCAGCAAACTCAGTGGCTATAGCTTCCCTATACCACACTGAGTACTTTAACTGGGAGTAGATCCAAATTGAACCTCAATTGATTAAGTTCTGACCTAATTAAGGTTATGAGTAATTAGGGTAACTAAGAGTTTCTAGTAGTCAAAATCCTAATTTTATTTTAGTTTACTATTGATGATATTTTTTTGATCTAGATAACATATTAAATGACCTTATTTGTAGTCCAATTGATCAAGTTATGATCAATTAAAGTTCTAAGGCTTAAGAATGTACTTAGGGTAGGTCCTAAAAGTGATTAGTCACACTAATGACCAAACAACTAAATAAATACTGCCAAATTAATCTAGACCTTCTCCTAATAAAAATAAGACTCATATTAAGTATATTTTGGTCACTAAGTACAAAGTTATGGCTAAGGGAAATTTTGGTACAAGTGAGGGAGTCCTAAAATGTCACTACATTAAATAGGTGTCATACAAGAAATTTGACACTTCCAGATTATTCCTCTAACTTTTTCTGAGCAAAATAAGATATATATTTAATATATTTGGATTAATAATTTGGAAGTTATGAGGGTTCAATCTTTTTGCTTTTAATTTATTCAATTTAAATCAACCTAAAGTTCTGAAAATATATAATGCAACTGATTAATTAAAACATCACAGAAATAAATAAATTAATTCATTTAATTGCGGCGGGTCCCACAGCTCTACATATGGTGTGCTCTGAATGGACGAGATGATAGCTGGCGGGTAGGAAAAACGAGGCGCCCTTCTTCGAGACGACTGGGCTAGGGTAGGGAAAACGAGGCCCACCCCGTCAGTGGTTTAGCCAAGCCCGTACGCCGTTGAAGAGGATTTGACGAGGTCAATCCAAGGGTGTGCGAGATGAGGCCTGAGGAGGACCGGGGCTCCGAGGATCGGCAGCCCTAGTTTTCTAGGGTTTGGTGGGCGGCTTTAACGAATGTACTGTGGATGAAAAGCTCGCCTTAGATCGATCGAACCCAATCAACTCGATTGGGTCTGGATAATACTCAATCCATAGCACGTAATAGGTATTGGAATTGAGAAAAGGATGATCGAATGGATAAGTTGGGATGCGGAAGTACCTTAAGATCGACGGTAGGGAAGTCCTAGGGTTTGCAAAGATCCAATCACAAGCTCCCGATGCTTCAACTCGTGCAAAAATGGCAAACCTAAGTGTAGGTATTGTCCTTAAAGGTTCCTTGATAGAGTCTACGAGGGGGAGGTCGCGGTGATAGGGTAACGACTGTAGTGGGGCGACGCGTGGAGGAGCTGCGGAGTTCTCGAGGGAGATGAGCCTGAGTTGTTCGATCAAACTGATTAAATAGCTCAGATTGATTCACTCAATCAAATGGAGGAGGTGACAGCGTGAGTTGGGAAGGAACAACGCGGGAGGGTTCTTGACGGTGTCATTAAGGATTTTGAAATAAGAATATTTAAATATTAATTACAGAATTTCTTAATTTAAATTATAAAATTAAATGGCTTCAAAAAATTCCCGGTAAATCACCCATAGCTAATTGAGATGTAAGGAACACAATGACATATTCGGATTTTTGTTTCGGCGGTATTTTATTTTCCTAATTTTTGGGGTATTCAAATATTATTAAAATATTCGACAGATTTTTGACGACTTCCAATTGCCACCAAAACATTACCCCTAGCTAATTTGGGGTAATGAGCGCAATGGAGAAGTCCAATTTTTGATCTAAGGTTAAAATATATAGGTCAATCTCCAAGGTTTCTAGATTTTCCCAAAATCAGAGTTTGATCCATTTGACCCCTGATTTGGATTAGGTCTTAGTGGTGAACTCATAATAACTTAATTAGTGCACTAAGTTCAAAATTAGGACTTGGATTAGTCTTAGTTGGATTGGCTAACAACTTGGGTTGTTATAGGTACCTTGCCCTATATGGCACTTAACTTATATTATGTCCAAGGCAGAAGGCTCAATATACAAGATGTGTAGAGCAATAATAGTCAAAGTAAGCAAGAGACTCAACTAGACTTATGTGATATTTGTTGTTGTCTAATTTAGTTTAGCCTAACTATTCTGAGAAAAATACAAGTTTGGATCTCTAATATCCAGCTATCGAGTATAATCTTAGATTCACAGGCTTAATGTTAATATTAGAACTTAACAAGTTCTAATTCATAATCAAGTGATGATTATAAAAGATTAAAGTAAGTAAATAAATGACTTAATTAATAAGTTTTACTTAACCCAAATCTTGATTATACAAATCAAGATTAAGGATTCTGGACTTAAACTCCAAAATTGGGATTCAATTCTTGAATATAAGTTCAAATCTACTAAGGGTCCAAGGTTTGCACCCAACCATAATATAAAGGTATAAAATCTTATTAGTTGAAAGATTAGGAAACTAATATCTTAATGAAAGGTTATTTTAATATCATAAGACAAAATAATCAATCAATAATATAAGAATCTATGATCTAATCTTCAATCCATAGAATAATTATATTATTTTATAGATTGAATTAATCCTACACCCACAAGGAGGTTCCAAAGAGATTAAGATAATTAAATTAATTAAGGATTTCCAAGGTGATGGCATAATTAGATCAAAATTATTATGAGTCCAAGATCCAAGATCTAAGATCTAAGATTTGATCACTAAGGAAAAAAGAAATTTAATTTAACTCAATTAGATTAATTAGGCTCAAAAGTTAAGAAAATGATACTAATATAATTCATTATTGATTAAAAACACTATACTCAAGATATACTATATACAAGAAGATGATGGAGACCTAATTCACCAAAATCAAATAAATAATTAAGGCTAAATTTACTAATCAAGGTTTAGGGTAATTAAGAGGTGATTAACAAATTTAATATTCTTAAATTATTTTTAAGGATCTAGATAAGTTCTTCATAGACTTATGAGCAATGAGAGACAAAAATCATAATGTTTGGATATTAATTGAATTAATTATGAATTAATTTAGATCAAAGAAGAATTATGTAATTTTGCAAAATCTAATCATTGGATCTTAAATTTTATTTAATATTATTATTTTTTAATTTTTCCAATTCAAAAGATATATTGGATCATCCCATTTGGATAAGTATGGCCAAAGTTATTTTATTAATTTAATCTGAATGTTTTTCATTAATTAAATTATAGGATTTTAATTAATTCTATTTATCCTTTATTTTTCAGAAGGAAAATAAATCCATATTCCTTTAACTAACTCAACCATAAATCAAAAACATACGGGTCAGATAGAGTCCCGACTGGGTTGGCACTGTCACACCGCGCAGGCCTAGGCTGGCCCAGCCCGTGGAGACAGTGCCGTCATCCCCACTATCCCTCTTGCATACATCTGTTAGAGGGTAACTTGAATCGCCACATTCACTGTCAATAATCCACAATACGACCAGCATTCAATCGCCACACCTTCAGGAAGTCAAGGCACACCGATTGAACCTAGAAGCCCTAACTAGGATGGACCAGAACTCTAGATGGCAGTTCCACTAAAACTTCCCAATTTCAGGCGATTAGGGCTTACTGTGAGGAGATAATTCTCCTCACAGAAGCCCCCAAATGAATGATGCTCGATCATTACACCATCAGTGAGATGAGGCGAGTTAAACCCCCATGGTTTTGTAACTTGGGGTCTAGCTGATTACTGGGTCCTTACTCCAACTCAGCTATGGTTCGGCTGCTAACTCGATCGATCAATATAATCGATCAAAGCTAGCTTAGACCCTAGAAACAATCAGGGTAACTTCTTAAGGGGCTAAAGCAACTAGACGACATCCAGAGGCTCAATCCAGAAGATTAAATGAAGAACTGAACTCACATTGTTCAGTGGGAAGAATCTGTACCTGCAACTAGTTATTGCAAGCACGGCTGAGGAGAATTAAGGCAAGCTGGAGCTTCCAAAAGATCACATCAACCTAGCAGGGGGTCTGAACTCCAGACATGCACCCTCTATCAGTGGTATGTAGCTCCAGGGATGCCAGGATTTGACGAGATAACTAGGAGCTCTAGAGGACTTCAGCTAGATAATTGGGGATCACAGTGAGAAAAGGGACTCACTGTGATGTCCCAATGGTATATATAAGCAAGGGGGAGGTATGGTGTGGCTACCGAGGTTGGGAACCATGGCATAGGCTAGGCCGTGGGTGCTCCCTCAATTTCCAGAATTGAAGCGGACCAGGTCTCAACCTTGGCTGGGAGTGCTAGAGAGGTGAGGGCAAGGTCTCAACGGCCTCCCTGATGTGGCACGGGAGTGGCAGACCAGCTTGAGGATGTGGTTGTACAAAGGGATTCGGCTGACATGCGTGAGCTGAGGAGGAAGACGATCTACAGTCGCGGGGGACTCCAGAGTCATCTTATTAATCATCTGCTGATGTGGAATGGCTCTGATCTTTCGACATACAATGATTGAGCAAAAATGCTGGATCAGCCGTTGGATTAGATCAAGAGATCCTACGGCGATTAGGGTTTACTTAAGGCGGATAGCTAGATGCCTTCAGATCAGATCTCGAAACCGCAGAACGGTCGAGATGAGATAGATCTGATCGAAGGTGCAGGCCATTGGATCAGGTCTATGGAAATCAATGGCCCAGATGGTGCCTGCAGTTTGGGGTCAGCCGACCATTGATGGGAAGGTCTATTTACAATTAGAATTTGTTCTAAACCCTAATATACATTTGAACCAATTTAAATTAAATCCAAAATATGCCTAAATAACCTCCAAATTTTGGCTCTCAGCTAATTTGGGGGTGGGAAATTCAAAAATGAACTCAGATTTTAATTTGGAGATCAAATTACTTTAGCTAATTTTCAGGCTCCAAAAATAGGCAAAATATTAAAATACTCAATTGAGCTTTGATTGTTTTCAAACTTATAGTATTAGGTTTAAATGACCCATTGAGTTTAATGAAATCAAAATCAAAGCTTAGTTTAGCTTAATATAATCTGAATTTAGCTAGTGTAATAGCTAGGGTTGTTACGGACTCCTCCACTTAAGAACGATGTCGTCCCCGACATCACTTAAGTGAAGAAAGCACTATAATGGCTGAAATACTAAATGGAATAGAAAGAAAAGGAAAAGGAATGGTACCTAGGCTTGCAAAGAGCTGAGGATATTTATTGCACATATCTACTTCTTTTTCCCAAGTAGATTCTTCCACTGGACTTTTACCATTGAAATTGAGAGATTTCTTAGCTACTTCTGGTCACAAGCTAAGATTTTTACTAGCTCTTCAGCATACAAATTATTAGATTGAATTTCTACTATTGGAAGCTGAACGAGATGAGAAGGGTCTTTGAGACATCTCCTTAATGACGGTACATGGAACACATTGTGAATGGCTGCAAAGTCATCCGGAAGATTCAACCTGTAGGCTGATGATCCTACCATGTCTAGTATCTCAGAAGGTCCAACATTGCGGGGACTAAGTTTCCCTAGTACCCCAAATTTATAGACACCCTTCATCGGGCTAACATTTAAATAAGCAGAATCTCCTACATTGAATTCTAAGAGATAATGATGAGCATCATGATACTTGCTCTAGTGATCTTGAGCAAAGCGGATTCTCTGCTGAATTAAATGAATCTTCTTGTTAATTTCTTTGACTAACTAAGATCCAAAAAGCTGAATGCTTCTTGTTTCTGACCAAGCTAGCAGAGTACTGCATTTTTTACCATACAATGCCTCATAATGAGCCATTTTAATACTGGCATAATAGCTATTATTGTAGGAAATCTCCACTAACGGAATGTGAACTTCCCAGAAACTGGGAAAATCGAGAACACAAAGCCTAAGCAAATCCTCCAAAACCTAATTTACTCTTTCAGTCTTATCATCTGTCTAAGGATGTAAAGCTGTACTCATAGCTAGAGTAGTCCCCAGATCTTGGTGCACAGCTTGCCAAAACTTAGAAGTAAATATGCTATCTCTATCAGATACTATCGATTTCAAAATACCATGCAGCCTGACTATTTCTTTCATATAGAGCTTTGCGAGCTTCTCAACAAAGTAAATCTGACAGATATAAAGGAAGTGCGCTAATTTAGTTAAATGGTCTACTTAAACCTAGATTGCATCGATGCCAGATTTTGCATGAGGCAATCCCATAACAAAATCTATTGATATATCAAGCCACTTTCATTCAATAATTTCTAATGGATGCAAAAGACCACCAAGTCTTTGGTGCTCGACTTTTACCAAATTGCAAGCATGACACTTAGCCACGAAATCGGCTACACTCTTCTTCATACTGGGGCACCAAACTGATTGCTTTAAGTTATAGTACATTTTTGTACTGCCTAGATGAATGTGACATCCAGAATTATGGACTTCTACTAGAACTTCACGGTGCATGGATTTAGAAATCAACAGATGATTTCTTTGATAAATTATGCCACTGTGCATCTGCAGATCTTGACGATGACCACCTTCAATATCGACTTTGAATTTCAGATAATCTTCATCCTTGGTTTGTGAGATGGAGACATCTCTGTAAAAAGTGGGTTCCACATTGATACTTACTAGAAGCGAACTCAGCATATCACTGCTAACCAGAGAAATTTCAAGCTTACGAAATTCTTGATCTAAAGAACTAGAGGCGATTATGGTAGATAAAGTAGCATGATGACTAAGAGCATCAGCCATCATGTTTGCTTTACCTAGGTGATACTAAATACTTAGATTATAATCACTAATGAGCTCTAACCATCTTCTTTAACATCAATTCAATTCTCTTTGAGCGAAGATATACTTTAAGCTTTGATGATTAGTGAAAATTGAACACTTAACTCCATATAAATAATGGCACCAAATATTTAAGGCAAAAAATACTGCGACAAGTTCAAGATCATGAGCTGGATAATTTTTCTCATGGGCTTTAGTTGATAAGAGGCGTAAGCGATTAACTTACCCTCTTGCATTAATACACACCCTAAACCAATTCCTGAGACATTTGTGTATACCTGATAGTTCAAACCTTTCTTAGGTAGAACAAGCACTGGAGCGATAGAGAGTGCGTCTTTCAGGGTTTGAAATGCTTCTTCACATTCAAGACTCCAAACAAATTGAACAGCTTTCTGAGTTAGGTTAGTCAGAGGTGAGGCAATCTGGGAAAAGCCCTTGATGAACTTTATATAATATCCAGCTAATCCCAAGAAACTTCTGATGTCAGTGACTGACTTAGGCTGAACCCAATCTTGAATAGCGCTTACTTTATTCTGATTTACACGAATACCCTGGGCATCGACTACATGTCCCAAGAATATAATGGATTTAAGCCAAAAATAACACTTGGAAAAATTGGCATAAAGCTGATGTTCATGAAAAGCTTCTAATACTAACCTCAGATGATCTTCATGATTCTTTAAGGTTCGAGAATAGATAAGAATATCATCGATAAAGATGATTACAAATTTGTCTAAATATAATTTAAGGACTCGCTGCATCAAATCCATGAAGATTGATGGCACATTAGTGAGTCCAAAAGACATCACTAAAAATTTAAAATGATCGTAATGAGTACGGAAAGCGATCTTTCCTACATCTTCTTCTTTTACTCGCAATTGATGATATCCAGACCTTAATTCAATTTTAAAGAGTATAATGGCTCCAAATAATGGGTTGAACAAATCATCAATTCTAGGCAACAGATATTTATTCTTTATGGTGACCTTATTTAATTTGCAGTATTCTATGCACATTCACGTAGATCCATCTTTCTTCTTTACACACAAAATGGGCGCTCCCCAAGGAGACATGCTTGGCCTGATTAAGCCTTTATTCAAGAGCTCTTGTAACTGTTTGTTAAGCTCTTGAAGTTCCTTAGGTGCCATTCTATATGGAGCTTTAGATATGGGCTGGGTACTTGGTATCAATTCGATAGAGAACTATACTTCTCTAGATGGAGGTACTCCAGGCAAATCTTCTAAGAACACATCAGCAAACTCTCTAACTACATTACAATCAGAGAGAGGAATAATTTCCTTTGCTTTACCCATCATAATGATAAGAAAAGCATCACAACCCTTACTGATTAATTGCTCGGCTTTGATAACATTAATTATTAATGTTAATTATGTACTGACTTTTCCTATGAAAGTTTTAGGCTTACCCTTGGATTGAGGAGTGACTTTCTTCTAAGGCATTATAATCACTGGGCTAATTCATTCCAAGGATGATATCAAAATTTCCCAATGGCAGAACAATTAACTTGGAGTCAAACTCTTGACTATTTAATGGGATTTTGACATTGCAAAACTTATGAGCACTGAGTAGGGCTCCAAATAGAAATTCAACACTTAATGATAACTAATTTGTATGAGTGTGGCTTAAGAATATTGGCAAAATGTTCATAAATAAAAGAATGACTAGCACCAATGTTGAATAACACATTGCAGGATTAGTCATTAAAATATAGAGTGCCTAAAATTATTCATACAAATTGCATTAATTAAATGCAATAATTAAAATGTTGAAATGCAATTTAAAAGAAGAAGTTCAGAAATATGTACTTAAGACCATGTTGTTATCTTCTGCAGCCATAAGAGGTGTTAAGGTGTAACAACACTAGTTGTTACTCTAGTTAAATCCAAATTAATTAAGCTAACCAAGCTTTGATTTTAATTCCATTAGACTCAATGGGTCATTTAAACCTAACCCTATAAGTTTAGAATCAATCGGAGCTAAATTGAGAATTTTGGTATTTTTGCCTATTTTTAAGCCCTGAAAAAAATCTAAACTAAATTGATCTCCAAATCAAAATCTAATTTCATTTTTGAATTCCTCGTATCCTAATTAGCTAAGAGAAAATTTTTGAGAATTTATGGAGCTCATATAAGCTTAAATTGAATTAAGGAATTAATAAGAATTTAATTAATTATTAAATAAATTAATATTAATTATATTAATTATACAATTAATTTTTAATTCACGGGATTTGCTATCGTGACCGCGGCAGATCCGCTGCTGGGTCCCAACAGCGGAGCATAGGTTTAAGCCACCCGATGCGATAGCGCGCATCTTGGCACAAACCATTTAACGGCAGGATCTCCCTCGTGGTATGATCCAATTCTAAGTGTCAGATCCATCGCTCGCATCTGACAGCTGCTATCTAATTCATTTAAGTAGTCCATCAGGATCATCTAGAGCCAACGTTCGATCCATCTAACGGCTCTGAAGACCCCAAGCATTGTGGATCATCGTCCACCTCTCGATCTCTCCCACGCGCGCTGGTCCCCCGATAGCCAGTTCCTCCCCGCCACATGGCAGTGCGGGAAATTACCCTGTTCTTCCTCCTTTGCCCTCTGGTGCAATGGTTTGTCAGCAGCGCTCTCCCCAATCCGCCCTCATATGATTAAACCCATCCTACCCTTTGGGCCGAACCTCATGCTGGTGCTCAAGCTTTAACGTTCACCCTTAGGGACTCCCTTGACCTATAAATACCTCTCAGGAATCACAGTGAGTCCCTTTTCTCACTGTGATTCCCTCAATTTCTTGCTACTTGCCCTGAAGCTCTCAGCGACCCCGGCGTCTGGACCTACTGTGTACAGTTGATAAAGGGCGAGGTCTGGCGTAAAGACCCCCTTGCTAGAGCTTCTGTGAACATCTGGAGTGATCCGAGCTGCCTGCATTGCCTCAGTCACCTCGACCATCTTCATGTACAGCCTTTGATCCCATTCCTCTGACCAGCTTGACTCACACTCAATTGACCTTAGATGCTATGATAGTACCTCACCTTAGCTCCCTAGTAAGCGTCTAAGCCCTCTGGTGGGAATTGGCAATGGACTAGACAATGTAATCCCGTCTGAATGTGCACTGCCAGCTGATCCTTAAGGCGCTGAATGTTGGCATCTACCCAAGGCTTCGAGCCCTACCTTCAATCCCTAAAGCCTCCTGTGGTGATTGCAAACTAATTGCAATCATTGGGCTTGATTTGATCGATCGATACAACTGGGATCGATCGACTCAGAGTGAGACTACATCCGTGAAATGCCATGAGTAGCACCCCATTGATTCCTCCACACTCGGGACTAAGTTAGATGCCCAATCGATTTCCCTTTGATCCCTGAATGCATAAGTATAAAGCTCAGCTCGTTTCGTCAGCTCTATGAGGAGAATTTGATCCTTCCAGGTGCACCGTAAGAGGATGTCTTGACTAAATAGCACCTCGGCAATTCGGCACATCCCAGATGGGGATTTCAGGTTCAGACGACGTGTCTTCAGTCCCTGAAGGTGTAGCCATCGAGATCTTGGCGTGGTGTGGTCAGAGCATAGAGAATTTGGCACTGGAAGTGAACCCTAGGGTTCGGGCGTTGGGTGTCTCCATGAAGACGAAGCACTGGCGCTTCGGGCTGGGTCATACCCCGGCCCGCGCCTTTTGTATTTGGGCCGACTGTTAATATTAAAGGATTTTTGAATTAATTTCCTTAAGGAAATTAATTCACAAAATCAAACCTATAGTTTTTATTTAAATAAAAATACATATTAAATTGTTTAAATAACTTTAGCTTTTCTTATCTAAATGGTATGATCCAATATACAATTTTAATCAGAAAAATACAAGGAATTTGAATATAAAATAAAATCAAAGATCTAATAGTTAGATTTTAAATAATTACCTAATCTTTTTCTATTTTTAATTAAATCATAATAAATTTAATTAATATCCAAAAATGTTGATGAAGGTCTCAGATTGCTCATGAGACCATAAAGAACCTATGTAGACCATTAAAAGTAAATTTGAAATTTTAACTTCATTAATCATCTCTTAACTACCATAATTAGGTATTAGTGAATTAAACCATGATTAATCCTCTAATTTTGGTAAAATAAATTCCTAATGCCTTCTTAAGTATATTAGAGCCTATGAATAAGGTTGGATCACTCTAAAATGCCCTAATTTTATTAATCACCTTAATTGGCCTCTTAATGTGATTAAGGCTAATTAAACTAATTAGATTTCCAAAACCTAAAATAAGTGTGTAACCTACCTCATTAAACAATTTGGAACCCATTAAAATAGATTTGAATCAATTTGGATGGTTAAATCTTAAAATCCCATTTTAAACCTTAAGAGGGGTATTTTGGTCATTTTGACCAAAATGTATTTAAGCACCCCTTAAGCCTTGAAAATTCAGCAAAATATCCCTAGTTAATATGTTTAACACCTTTCTAAAATTCTATGTTGATGATATTACGTTAAGTGAATAATCTTAAAATAGCTTACTTAGATCTTAAGACTTTAAGTGTTCTTAAAATCACCTTGTCTTAAGAACTAAGTTTAACTATATCAAAGTACTAGATCCTTAGCTAATAGCTTAATTAAGTTAATTCTTGAGCTTGAATCTTAAAAGAAATACTCTTGTAAAATTCTAAGTCTAAATCTGAGCTTAAGTCTAAAGTGATCAAATATCAGATCTTAGATCTTAGACTTTAGATCTTCTAATTGAATTGGACTACCTCCATTTAGAATTCCTTAAGTGATTTATTGTCTAATTCCTTTGCAGCCTTCTATGTGGGTGTAGGATTGATTCAATCTATAGGATAATGTAATTATCATAAATATTGAATATAGATCTTAGATTCTTAGTTCTTACTGATTATTTTATCTTACAACATTAGCACAACCTTTCATTAAGATCATAGCTTTTGAATCCTTCAGCTTATAGGATTCCTTACCTTTAAATTGGGTTTTAAAGTGTGAACCCTAGATCCTTACTAAGGATACTACCTTGGATTCAAGATTTGAATACCAAGTGGGGTTTGGATCCAGAATCCTTAAGTCTTGGCTTACTAAATCAAGACTAGGGTTAATAGAGGAAAATAATAATAATTAAGTCATTGATTTGTTTACTTTAACTTCTTATAATCTTCATATGGTTATGAATTAGAGCTTGTTAAGTTCTAATATTAATATTAAGGTCGTAAAATTTGAGATCTTACTCGATAGCTGGATATTGGAGATCTTAAACTTGTATCTTCTTAGAATAGTTAGCTGGATAAAGTAGACAATAACGGATATCACATAAGTCTAGATTGAGTGTTTTGCTTACCTTGACTTTGATTGCTCTGCACACCTTGAATAGTGAACCTTGTTTCTTGAGCATAATAGGAGAACTTAGGATATGGAAGATACATCCTAAGTTAGTATTTGAAAAGCATAACATTCATTCAGTTCTTTTAGTATTCTCAGTTAGTAGAGTATGTCCTAGCATAATCTACCTCTTCAATTCTAGTTTTGTTATAGAATAGACTCAAACCTAGCTCGACGGATGTCTAGGATGGATACATGTCTTATTCTATAAGTTCAACGTGGACCTAGCTCTGCGGATGCCTAGGATGGATACATGTTGAACTTTCAATTCAGAGGCCCTGTATGGCCTATTCTGTTATGGCAGTACTATGTCTTAGGCTTACTACTACTTTAATTCAGTTGTTAGTGTTTGTTTTGCTTTGCCACATGCTTTAGTGGCCTTCCTTTCAGTGCTTGACTTGCTTTGCCGCATATCTCAGTGGTTTTACTTTTTCTCATGCATGTAGTTAGTTTACTTTTACCACATGTCTCAGTGGCATTTTTCATGTCAATCTGCATGCTTGTACATATACTCTTATTGTTAGTACTAAGATATTAGCATATTTAGGATGCTAGAATTGTATGTCTATTTTAGTACTCGTGTTCTTATTATACTCAACATGTCTCTATGTGATCATAAGCATATTAGGATCATATTTATTTCAATAGTTGCAGTTACTTTTGCTTTTAGCCTCACCATGTTTAGTTGTTATTTTTGTATGTTATTTTACATACCTGTTGATTAGCTATAAATGATTAGTTTATAGCTACCCCATTCTTATTGCTTGTTGCATCTTTTTAATGCTTGCATGTTTAAAACCTTTAAGTGTGATATCTTAAATATTTAGTTCACTTAATAGCCTAAAATGTACTTAGACAATTGTCTAAATGTAATATTTTTCTTTTGTTGGCTAGGACCCTGGCATTTGTGATACCGACAACTGTCAGATTCAGAGTTGTTCATCAGTAGTGCTACAGGATCGGAGCCGGTGCAGGAGGAGGATCTTCCTACTACTGTTTATATAGATTTTCTCTTTTTACAGTGATATTGAGAGATTATTATTTCTATTAAATTCAGTTTGTAATAATTAAATTATGAATGTATTTACTTTTCTGCACTTGATCTGAGTTATTATTTCTTTTACTCTATTATACTATGTTATGCATGTGGATGTTATATTATACTGTTTCTTGCTTCCGCCACTTTGATTTGTATTGATGTATGTTCACAGAGTCTTCTACAGGGTGACAAGTCCTTGGCTTAAGGTGAGTTGGGTCCTACTTGACTCTACTTGAGTTGGGGATTTGCCACCAGAATGGAGCACCATACTCCCCGCAGTTATACTAATATCAGTATTAGCGTAGCTGCGGGAAAGTACGGGGTACCACATAAGGCATAGACTCAAGCGGGACCAGTAGGATAATTGTTTACCTGCTTCCTGTAATTATTCTAAAATGGAGACATCTGATAAAATTAAAATGATACAGAGAAGATTAGCATGGCCCCTGCGTAAGGATGACACACATAAATTAAGAAATTGTATCAGAGCAAACTATAGGGTGTCAGATAGGAGCTAAGGGCCATACAGGGAAAAGTACCACTTCATATGAGCAGCCTCTTAAACCCATGATGGTTAAAGTGCTACATGGTTGTGGGTACCTCTTGTGCCTGTAGGGGTCACCTCTAGTCCTATCTACCCAATGGATGGTTCTTAGATCTGTATGTGGATACTGATGAGGACATTAGTTACTTAAGTTGGGGAGATTGTGATGACCCACTTAAGTAGTAATAAGTGAAACTCTTAAAACATTGAGGTGCTTTTTTAGATAATGGTGGAGTTCCTGATAAGAACTCCAAAGTTAAGCATGCTTATGTGGGAGTACTCCTATGATAGGTGACTTGCTGGGAAGTTGTCTTCTGAGGGCAAAATTGTGAGGCATTTTAGGCCAAAGCGGACAATACCTTGGTGCTTAAGAGTTTGGGCTGTTACAACATAAGGCATAGACTCAAGCGAGACCAGTAAGATGATTATTCACTTGCTTCCTGTAATTATTCTAAAACATTGGAGCAGAAGGTTACTCCTGAGCAGCGTCAGAAATAAGGGCTGGCATTATTGCCAAATCGGGCTCTCTTTTATTAAACGGAGTCACTCTAAAAACTTAATTTTTCTGTGACTGGTTGATCTGGACTCCATCCATTGTTTCTATGTATGTACAGTGATAGAACAGATGCCCTAGATATCCACATGTGTAGCACTTATGGCTGAAGTGATAACACTTGCCATATGGATGAGGCCAGTTACAACCTTGAATTGGTTCAGCAGATGGTGCAGCTTCAATTTGATAGACATTTGCAGATTGAGGTCTGTGCCTTTTAAAAGCTTCATGATGGTGGGGAATAGATTGCATCTTGCGCTTATGATCCCTCTCTGAATGATGGTGCTCAAGCACCTTGGCTGTTTCCACCAGTTCAAAGAAACTAGTCAAACGGAGCGGGATGATAAGATCTTTTAACGAATCTTGTAATTCGATGAGGAAACAATGGCATGATTTAGATTGGATCAATTCTAGAGTGAAACAAATTAACCTACAAAATTCTCTTTCGTAATCATAAACAGAGCGGCTTCCTTGCGTTAGCCTTAAGATCGTATCTGCTATAATATTTTGTGCGGACGGAGGGATGTACTCAGCCTTGAAAGCTTCTACAAATTCATTCCAAGGGATGTCTTCAAGTTTGTATTCGACAAATCTGGTGTTTCAAATGTTGTCCCACTAGTACTCTGCTTCAGCATGGAACGGATGCACTGTGAGACGGACGACTTCAGAATTAGGGATTTTTAAACAGATCAAATCTTTCTTGACTGTTTTCAACCAATTGGCTGTGTCCATCAGAGACAAGTTCCCACTAAAAGTGGAAGGCCTTAGTCTCAAAATTTTGTGAAGGAGACCATCAACAGAGTGATGGAAAGGAAAAGGGTTTTGCTGAATAGGAACAACTGGAGTAGTATTAGCAGTTGGTACTGAATTATCGGCAATCAATTTCTACATAACCAGAGCTTATTAAGCTTGGTTCTCCAACATGGCCGCCACCATTCCTCGAAGGTGGGTCAGTTTGTCAGAAGAACTACTCGAAGCGACGACAGTTTTAATTGGTGTAGCCACAGAAGGAGATCTGGAATTCATTCTGATCAAGCAATATAAATCTAAATTTCAGAATTCTTTTAAGAAAGACAACAATTCAAGCTTCAAAAGATGCCAAAAATTCTCATTACTTTGAAATGAAGGCTTACATAAGATTAAGAAAATGCCAAAAATCATAGTACTACTGGAATCATAAAGTAACAGGGAATGACAATCATAATAACTAATACTCAAATACTTTTAATATACTCAGCACTAAATGCAAAATGAAAGTCCTCAAAGGTCACTTCCAGACACTTCCTCTTGTATTTCCTTTCAAGCTTCCTAATGGTAGCAGACCGCCATTTTCCCGCATAGTCCAGCATTTGATATATTATAATATCGATGCAGATGGACTCTGGACACTCTATGTGCCTTAGAACTGATTCTACTTGGCTCAACCACTTATTTGTATAGATTGGAAAGTCAAGCCTCGTTATGCTGATTGGCAAAGAAGTTTGTCCAGGACTTGGACTCCTTGTGCTGAAACTCCTTTGATCTGCCATTTACTCTCTTGTCTCCACTTAAAACTATAGTTCCAAGACAACTCGAAGGTATGGAGATAATAGCCCAAGTCAGACTCCTTAGGATCCATTTTACTATATTAGAGAAATTTATTGATTTTAGTTAAACCAGAGGTGACTTAATCATCTAGTATAAGTATTTTCATTCTACATTTTTAATGGAGTTATCGATGGCACTATGTTATTGATGTTATTTCTTGATTATTGTACTTCAGAACAATGGTCCATTAGGTAGAAAGGAATTATAGATCTCATTCTAACACCTTATGGTATTCTCTGATACCAACTGTGGGGTCCCATACCCTTAACGGCCATACTAATACTGATATTAACATAATCACGAGGAGTACGGTGCTCCAACTGTGGAAAATCCCCAACCTAAGTAGAGTCAGGTATAACCCGACCCGCCTTAAGCAGAAGACTTGTCACCTAAAAACTGTGAACATATATCAACATATCAAAGTAGCAAAAGCAAAAAATAGTATAACATAACATCCACATCATAGCATAGTATAGAGAGGTAAATGCAACAGTAACTTAGCTCAAAGTGCAGAAAGTAAATATATCCAGATTAAGAATTATTACAGATTGAATATTTAAATGAAAAGAAAAGCGCTCTCATTCTCACATTAGAAAAAGGAAATCTAACTAAGTAGCAACAGGAAGATCCTCCTCCTATCCAAGCCCCTCTCTCCAACAGAACCACCAACGAACAGCTCCAAATCTGACATTTGTCGGTGTCACAAATGCTAGGGCCCCAGCCAAAAAAATAAAAATGTTACAGTTAGACAAATTGTCTAAGTACATTTTAGGCTGATTAAATGAACTATATAGTTAAAGATATCACATTATTACTTTAAGCATGTAAGTAGTTTAAGGTGCAACAAGCTATAATGAGAGGATAGCTATAAATAATATATTTAAAGCTGAACAACAAAGTATGCAATAATACCTACTAAACATAATGCTGAGCAAGGTAAGGCTAAATTATATAAATATTTGCAAGGTACTGAAAGTAAAACTCATCCTAATATGCTTATGATCACATGAATACATGCTGATTTTATAAAAAAAAAGTTGTACTGAAACATGTTGAACTAGTATACAAAACTAGCATCCTAAATATGTCAATACTTAATAAATACTGAATATGAATAAATATACAAGTATGCAGAACTAATAAGTAAAAGCCACTGAAGCATGTGGCAAACCAAGCCAAAGCACTGAAATAAAATAAAAGTAAGGCCACTGAAACATGTGGAAAAATAAGCCAAAGTACTAGAACTGAACTGAAGTAAAAGCATGCCTAAACATAGCACTGCCATGATAGAAAGATGCCATACATGACCTCTGAACAGAAAGTTCAACATGTATCCATCCTAGACATCATTAGAGCTAGGTCCGAGTTGAAATTATAAAATAAGACATGTATCCATCCTAGCCAAACACAGAGCTAGGTCCGAGTCCATTCTATACTAAAACTAGAATTGAGGATGCAGACTAAGCTAGGATACACTCTACTATACTGAATGCCCTGAATGAACTGAATGAATGTTTATGCTTTTTAATTATTAACTTAGGATACATTATCAATATCCTGAGTTTACCTATTATTTCTAAGGAAGAAGACTCAATATATAAGGTGTGTGGAGAAATAATAGTCAAAGTAAGCAAGAGACTCAACTAGACTTATGTGATATCTGTTGTTGTCTAATTTAATTTAGTCTAACTATTCTGAGAAAAATATAAGTTTAGGATCTCCAATATCTAGTTATCGAGTATAATCCCAGATTCATGACCTTAATGCCAATATTAGAACTTAATAAGTTCCAATTCATAATCAAGTGATGACTACAAAAGATTAAAGGAAATAAATCAATGACTTAATTAATATGCTTTACTTACTCAACCCAAATCTTGATTATACAAATCAAAATTAAGGATTCTGGACTTAAATTCCAAAATTGGAGTTCAAATCCTAAATCCAAGGTTCAAATCTACTAAAGGTCCAAAGTTTACACCCAACCATAATCTAATTATATAGAATCTTATAAGTTTAAAGATTAAGAAACTAAGATCTTAGTGAAAGGTTAGTCTAATATTGTAAGACAAAATAATCAATCAATAATATAAAAATCTATGATCTTTTCTTCAATCTATAGAATAATCATATTATTTTATAGATTGAATCAATCCTACAATCACAAGGAGGTTTCAAAGGGATTAATACAATTAAATCAATTAAGGATTTCTAAGGTGAAGTCATAATTAGATCAAAATGATTAAGAGTCTAAGATCCAAGATCTAAAATCTAAGGTTTGATCACATAGGAAAAAGGGAAATTTGAACTTAACTCAACTAGATTAATTAGGCTCAAAAGTAAAGGAAATGATACTAATACAATTCATTATTGATCGAAAACACTTTACTAAAATTTTTAGGGTTTAAGGGCACTAAAACAATATTTTGGTCAAAATAACCAAAATATCCTCCATAAGACTCAACATTGGAAATTTAATATTTAAACATTCAAATTGATTCAAATTAGTTTTAATGGACTTAATATTGGCTAATGAGATGAATGAAACCTTTAACTCAATATTTGACTTTCATATTAACCTAATTACACTAATCATATATTAAGGCTAAATTAAGTGATTAAGCAATTTAAGGTTCCATGAGATGTTTCAAGCATAAATATGAGATCTACAGTAATGCCTCACTATTAGATTAAGCTTAATAATCTAACAATGAGTGTTATGGTAGTATTTAATATTGAGTTAGGAGATTCTAACTCAACATTTAATACTACCTTATACTATATGGATCTATGGGGAGAAAAAGGACATTCAATTTTTCTAACTTAAACATTTATTATCTCTAATATGAAAATTCAAACAACATGAAAGAATAGGTTACACACATCACAGAATATTTTATAATTTACAAAGTGTTCATAAGTAAACTTATTCTCACATAAATAAAGGAAAGTAAATTCTCTTCTCCCAACTATTGCTCAGCTTCCTCTTTAACTGCAGGTCCTGCTCCTTGCACCTGATCTATCGTATTTTGGTTTTTAAATATGGTAGGGCACAGCCAAAAAAAGAAAAAGTTGTTAGACTTTAAAAGTATAAGTATATTTTAAAAGTAGTTGAACATTAATTAAGTGGATATTACATTACAATTTAAGGAAATAGCGGTGCAATAAGCATGAAAATAGTAAGAAAGGTATATCAGAAAATTTGCTCACAATACTAGAATATTTTTGCCAATACTGCAATAATTATGTAGTAGCATTTGAATTATTTGCAATTTTAAGGAAAACACGAATATGTCCAAATGGATTTGTATGCTAAGTAAGAAAAAAAAGGAACTGTATTTATATATGAAATTCGGCACTGTATAAATTTATGAAAGATTTACTTATGGAAAATCATTTCAATCTAAAGACTGAATATATTATTCACAATCAATGAGATTGTGGGAAATGCAATTTATAATTTATTTATCTTGTAATTTTGTTCAGTGGGCGCAAAACAAGCGAGGAGTTGAGTACGTCTACTCAACTTATCTATAAGTGGGGTCAAAACAAACACACACTGGTCTCCAGATACACCAACAGCCATGCCTAGGCAAATGACAGCTGTACTAAATCCTCCATATAGACCCCTCTGAAACATTTATTTAAAGTTTATTAAATGCACAAAATTTTTAATGTATGAATCAAGATTTTGATTCAATGCATAGCAGCACAAGAATTTTATCAAAGCATTGTAAACTATGTGATATCCATTATTTTTTATTTTTGATTATCTATCCTAATGATTGTATATTCACAATGGTTGCCCATATATAGGCCATCCAAATTGTGATATAGCATTTAAAAGGAATAATAAAGAATGATGTCATTCACATTGTTCATAAAACAAGTCCAAATGGTTCACTTTTAATACTAGAAAGTAGTGACGTAATTTAATTCCAAAATGACACTTTTTCAATCTTGACGTCAAATAAAACACTTTCCAATATACAAACTTTACAACCTGTTATACAAAAAGATACTTCCATCCCAAACAAAATTTTAATCAATTTAAAAAGTATGCATTCAAGAAAATTGCCAACTATGCATAAAGAAAAGTTCATACTGAATTATTTGTATGTCAATAAAGTTATCAATTCTCGTTCATATTTTGATAAGACAATCATAACTACATCCGTTTTGGCAAGTGCCATACTATTGAAGTTCTTTTAGATCTGAAGCTAAGAAGGGAAGAATAAATAAAAATTAAATGATCAATTGAAATTATTTAATTTAAAGAGCTAAGAGTGATGTTGACTAAAGTTTCAAAAGTATAGATATCAATTTTACATTTATAATATGCATTGAATAGTTATTTATTATTAACAATTTAGAATAAATATCTAAACAAAAATCAGCAGGTTTAATAGCATAACTATAACATGTAAGCACTAAAAAGAAAAATTATGGTAGCATAGTCAACATCTGAATTTGCTCTGAAAAGAACGTGTGATGCATGTCAATGAAATGATGTTGGCATGCCAACATGTTGAATTGCCATCCTTTACAAACTAGTGCGCTACAAATTAAAGAACATTAGATGGTGGTGAACCTTCTCGAGCATTATTAATCAAATTGAGTTATCTCGTTTTGTATAGTACATGTTATCCCACAGCTTGGTGAATGCGATCCAAAAATTATCTACTTAAACCTGATGTTGATGAAAATTAATAATTACTTGAGAATTAAGTATGGATTTACCTTACACCAGAAACTTCAAGTTTGGAATGGTTTTGTGAATCTAGCAAACTAAGAAAATCTTAAAGCAACCAGCACCACATATTATCTCTCATTATACTTGAATATAGGTTTCATCACCTGAGCATTCTAACTCATAAACAAATTGAATGTACGCAATTGAAATTTGTTATATAAAGAAATACCTGCTTATAAATTGTTCAGCTGAGGCAAAACCATGCATCATTTATCTATAAAAAGCCCTTTAAACATAAAAAGCCAAAAAAAAAAAAAAAAAAAAAAAAAAAAAAAAAAAAAAAAAACTTTTCTACAAAATGAACTGAGCAAGTGAATCAACATTTTAAATTCACAATTTTGCCAACTCCATAACTTCAAACTCATAAATCATCATTTTATGTATGCCCTTGGTCTATACTGGCATTTAGGAAACATATGTCAAACCAGCCAATGAGAGCAAAAGAAGAGAAAACCAAATCTCAACTATCAATGTCATACAGCCAGGATAAAAATAAATTCACAAGAAATTTCATATTGACCGAATCAACACCAAAGATTTAGGTGGAATGAAGCATCTGATTCAATTCTCCAAAATACTTTGGAGGGTTCGGAGGTCCTTGCATCTTATTAAATTTGGCAAAGGCAAAGCACTATATGTTCTACATACTTTCATTGCTAGATTTGACATATAATTTTGTTTTACCAAGTAATATTTGGAAACTTTTTGTAATAGCATGTGCAAATTTTAAGAATGCGGAATGGTAAAGTGCTACTAAATCACTTGGATTCTTAGAATACACATCAGCTATCTCTTCGAAAACAAATGCCAAACAAATAAAGTTATTTAAGAGATACATACAAATTTTACAGAATTATAAGCACTAAAAAAAAAATACCAAATTTATGAATAATCATAAAACACTAAAAAATGACTTACATACTATCAAGATCAATAAAGTTTGTTGTTACCAACAATGCAGTAAACCGATAAAGCCCAGGTGGAACAGGAAAGCTAACTTCCATTCTTTGATAATATTGGAACTTAAATCCCAGAATTTGGGAATCATATGACTAGGGAAAATAAGTATGAGATTGTAGAATATGTTGTTTTCAAGGTTAAGTTTTAAAATATTCCAAAACCTGTTTTATTTCCACAATTTCAAGTATGAAAACTTAGTGAATGAACTATATTCCAGTTACCAATATAACTATAATATGTTTGTATTGAAGGCGTAACCAATTACTTATAGACAAGTCCTAGAAGCATCATTTCGATTCATATATTCCTCCAATTTTCCATAAACAAAACAATAATAATTAAAGATAAATAAACATAAGGAAATTTAAGTTAAGCTTGACATAAGATTGAATTAACCAATCTGAAATCAGTTCATGGTATGTTTCATAATAAAATATGTTGTAACACTTTTATCTACAAATATCCATTATTTAATCTAATAGCATCTGCATATCTTTTTCTTCATAATCACATGTCCTCGTTAATTACTTTATGATTTGCACAAGAAAATAGTACAACAAAAGATAAATAAACACATATATAAAATTTGTAAGCTGCTACAACAATATTCTTGGAATCATGTTAAATAAGCAAATGTTATAAAAATGTGTGATTAAAGAATCTCATGTGGTGATCGAGATATTAAGCATGTAAATTGCTAAATATTGAGTACTCTATATAGAGTATCTTTCAAAACTAAATTTAATAAATTAAGGAATACGATGATTAAAGCAAAACATATAACAAACTACACTAAAAAATTTATTATGAAATAGCATGATATATAATTGTGATAATTCTGAACTAAAATGCTGCCAATAATATAAACTGTAGTTTGATGACATATGATTAAAAGAGTTAAGAGTAAAAGTTAAAATTAAGGACTTAAAGATAGATTTTTATCTAATGGTAATGATGGTAGTAACCATAAACAAAGAAGAAGCTAACAATATTATAGATACAGATGTGATTTGTACTAAAACTATCAGGAAGCTAACAATTATCGATATTCATATAAAGAGATTGAAAGAATTATACAACCCTAACACTCACAGCAGATCCATAAATGACTAGATTAGATGAACAGGTCAACCGAGATGTATAACAGCCCATAATTATTGAATCAAAGCAGCCGAAACAAACGATCGCCCATAAAAACAGTTTAAGAAAAAGCACTAACAAATGCTGAAGAAGCATCATGTCATGTAAGAACTAAGGAAAAAAAACTGCAGCTAATATAAAGTTTACATTATGCTTCTATAATCTCCATACTTCTATAAAAATGAATGTTGTTTCAAACCTATACTTTATTTGCAAGTCGAGTGTTATTGGGTTAAACACCCCGTAATCATCAAGATCCTACTAAAAATTTAAAACAAATTATTCTAATATCTCACATATCTCATTTGGAAATTTTGTTCCAACATTCCATACTTAAAATTAATTCATAAGTTGCAGTCTCTTTTAAAAGCTTAAGTAATAATTCAAATGTACAAGTCATGCTATTTGGATTTGCATGTAAGCTGTATCAAAAATCTTCCTTCAGCAAAACATCTTAATTGAAACAATATCATAAAAATAGCAATTCTATTGAGAAGCAATGCTTCTTAGTTTATTAAGTATTTGAAATTTAACTGCCAAATAGTTATAACAACAAGACAATTTATGAAAATCAGTAATTCACCCAAAATACTTGCAGCTTTAATTGTACCGGGAACTCAATCACAACAAAAATATGAATAACAAAAGATGACAAGCCTTTCCCCTTTATCCTTATCAGAAAGACGTACTTCTTGAGAGCTGGATTGTAAATATATCTCAAATATTTTTAAAATGAATGGGTTCATATTAACTGTTCCGATTATGGTCTCGCTTTCATATCTTTATATTTTTTTATTTCCTTTTCATAATATTTTCAAAACATCTACAATATCATCATGCTTTTAAAGATTAATGATAGAATAATTGAAACACCTACTTTAATAACTTTATGACAATATTACAAGGACCATCATACAAATATAGAAGAATTTTAAGCACTACTCATTTATTCTCTCAAATTTGTACGGGATTAAGTCTTTAATATCCCAACTACTTCAGATAATCTCCTTATATATAAGAAACTATTTGAAATCAATTTCTATTATTTTTAAACACTAAAAGCAGATTACATTACATCCTAATGAATCCTTCATTTGATATCTTAAAGCCCTAAATTAACATTGATTATACGTAAATTATATTGAGAAGGAGAATCGGGAGGAGCACCTTTTAAGATATCGTGAGGAAGTTACAAGGGTTTAGGAGATCTTTTGTTGTTCATTATTTCAGAAACTTGCCAAGCCATACAAAATCGACGAGATGGAGTTCCGATAAATAAAGAGATAGTGTCGGCTTACTTCCATACGATTGAGACAACGACGATCTGATCCTTGACGAGGCCTCCTATTGGCGAGGGTAGCGGCGCGAGCCACGCGTCGTCGACTCTCATCTCGCTCGCTCAAGGGATAGGGATGGTGAGGTTCTCGGGACGGGAGAGGAGATCACATGCGAAGGGATTATGGCAGCCCGATGGAATATTTATGTATATTTGTATATATATATATATATCTATATATATATATATATATATATATATTCCTATTAATTAGTTTAAATTTTTCATTTAATTAGAATTTCTATTAAATTAGAATTATATGATTATTTGTTTTTAAAGAAAATTTTGAAAAATTACTTTTTAGTTAAATTGAGGATAACTGACTCAAAAATAAAGTTGAAATTTTAATCAGAAGTCATCTTAATTATTTCATTTACCAAATTAATAAAAATATAATAAAAAAATCAAGAAATTTTGACTATCTCCAAAGCTCATCAAAACTTTACCCCAAGCTAATTTGGGTGCGACGAACATAATGGTGAAGTTCAATTTTTAATTTGAGGTCGAAATAATTTTCTCATTTTCTTGATTATAAAAATTACCCAAAATCAAGGTCTTGCTTATTTAAATTCTAAATTTGATCAAGGCTTCTTAAATTGATCTTAATGACTAATTAAGACTTAATAAGATAGATTTGAAATTAATTGGATGATTAAATGATGTTAACAACCTTGAGTTGTTATATCTACTATACTCAAGAAGATGATGCATACCTAATTCACCAAAATCAGAGAATTAATAAAGGCTAAATTCACTAATCAAGGTTTATTAGGAGGTGATTAACAAACTTAATATTCTTAAATTATTTTAAAGATCTAGATAAGTCCTCCATAGTCTTATGAGCAATCAAAGATTGAAATCATAATTTTTTTATATTAATTGAATTAATTATGAATTAGTTAAGATCAGAGAAGGATTATGCAATTTTATAAAATCTAACCATTGGATCTTAAAGTTTATTTAATATTATTATTCATTGTATTTTTCTAATTCAAATGTTATATTGGAACATGTCATTTGGATAAATATGGCTAAAGTTATTTTTTTAATTTAATCTAAATGCTTTTTATTAATTAAACTATATGATTTTAATTAATTCTATTTATCCTTTATTTTTCAAAAGGAAAATAAATCCATATTCCCTTAATTAACTCGACCCGAAATCAAAAACACGCGGGTCAGATCGGGGCCCGACTGGGTTGGCACAGTCGCACCGTGCTAGCTTGGGCTGGGCCCGGCCCGTGGCTACAGTGTTGTCTTCCCCTCTACCCCTCTCGTAGACAGCCGCCAGCGGGTAACTTGGACCGCCAAATTTGCTGCCCATAATTCACGATATGGCCAGCATTCAATCGCCAAACCTTCAGAAAGTCAAGGCACACCGATTGAACCTAGAAGCCCTAACTAGAATGGATTAGAATGTCGGATGGCAGTTCCACCGAAATGTCCCAATTTCAGACGATTTGGGTTTACTGTGAGGGGATAATTCTCCTCACAGAAGCAACCAAACGAATGAAGCTCGATCCCTACACCATCATTGAGGTAAGGCAAGTCGAGCCCCCAAGGTTTTGCAACCCGGGGTGCAGCTAATTGCTGGGTCCTTACTCAGACTCAGCCATGATTCAGCCACTAGCTCGATCGATCAATATGATTTATCAGAGCTAGCTTAGACCTTGGAAACAATCAGGGTAAGTTCCTAAGGGGCTAAGGCAAATAGATGACATCCAAAGGCTCAATCCAGAGGCTTAAATGAATAATTGAACTCACATAATTCAGTGGGAAGAAGCTATACCTGTAACTGGCTATTGCAAGCATGGCCAAGAGGAATTAAGGTAAACTGGAGATTCCAAAAGATCACAACAACCTAGCAAGGGGTCTGAACTCCAGACACGCACCCTCTATCAATGGTACGCAGCTCCAGGGATGCCGAGATTGACCAGGATAATGGGGATCTCTAGAGGACTTCAGCTAGACAATTGGAGGATCACAGTGAGCAAAGGGACTCATTGTGATGTAGGCAAGGGGGAGGTCTGGGGTGGCTGCCGAGGTCAGGAACCATGGCATAGGCTTGGCCCAAGGGTGCTCCCTCAGATTTTAGAATTGGAGTGGACCGGGCCTCAACCTTGGCTGGGAGGGCTAGGGAAGCGAGGGCAAGGTCGCAACAGCCTCCTTGATGAGGCACGACAGTAGCAGACCAACTTGAGGGCGTGGCGGTATGAAGGGATTCAGCTATCGGGTGTGAGCTGAGGAGGAAGATGATCCACATTCACGGGGGACTCCAGAGCCGTCTGATTGATCATTAGTGAACGCAGAACGACTCTGAACTCCCGACATCCAACGGCCGAGTGAGGATGCTGGATCAGCCATTGGATTAGATTGAGAGATCCTACGATGATCGGGGTTTACTTAAGGCGAATAGCTAGATGTCGTCGGATCAAGTCTTGAAATCGCAAACGACCGAGATGAGACGGATCCGATAGAAAGTGCGAGCCATTAGATCAGATCTTTGGAAATCAATGGCCCGGATGGCGCCCATTGTTTGAGGACAGTCGATCATTGAAGGAAAGGTATATTTGCAATTAAGAATTGTTCTAAACCATAATATGCAATTGAACCAATTTAAATTAAATCCAAAATAGGCCTAAATGACCTCCAAAAATTCTAAAAGAATCACCCTTAGCTAATTCAGGGCTGGGGAATTCAAAAATAAAATCAAATTTTAATTTGGAGATCAAATTAATTTAGCTAATTTTCAGGCTCTAAAAATAGGCAAAATACTAAAATACTCAATTAAGCTCTGATTGATTTCAAACTTCTGGGTTAAGTTTAAATGACCCATTAAGTCTAATGGAATTAAAATTAAAGCTTGGTTTAATTTAATTTAATCTAAATTTAGCTAGGATAATAAATATTATTATTATAATTAGTTCATTAAGCCTTGAATCTAGCAAGTAATAATGATTATGTGGTTTAGGATTTGTGTAGGATTGGCTTCATTTTGCATCACTATACATATAAATTATTTTATCACTTACATAAACTTAGATCAATCAACTATTTTCCAAACTTAGATCACTTAAAGTATTACTTTCTATTGACTTAGAGATCTATATCTTTAAGCTAATTGGGAGCTTAATCAACTCCAATCATTAAGTTAGATAATCTGAATATTAGACTGCTTTGGACATCACATAATTTATAATTACTTGAATTCCTTAAAATGTTGCTTTGCTTTGAGATTATAGCTTTGAACATTGTGCATAAATAAAATATTCATAATAAAACATAGGGGTTTCTTATGGTGATGGCCAGGGCAAACTTATAGGGGTAATAAGGAGACCTCACATATACAGAGGAGGAATGTGAGTGTTTATTTTGTACAAGACCCCATTTTCCTTGGTTAGGAAGGCGTGCTTAGCTCCTCTCTCATTATGTAACTTTGCTCACATAATGGAAAACTTAAAATAACTTAAATAATTAAATTATCAGGTTATCACAATCTAAATGATTATGATAAATTATCATAGCCCTTGAGCTATGCTTACTTTTTATAGTCTTTGACTATGACTTCTTAGCCCATGAGGCTAAGTTCTTACTTACTTTACTTTACTATTCAGTTTTACTTGTTGTACTGTAGTTTACTTACTTATAGTCTCATTTCATGTAATCTATGTTGCTTTACTTATATTTCGTGCTTATATACTTTAGTTTCTCTTATTTATCATAATATCTATTGAACATATTCTTGTATTTATTATATGCTTCCATATGCACATTAGTAGTTTCTCACCTTATTAGAATACCTTTTTCCATTACTTATTGTTATAGGCTAGAGCAAACCTACTTATGAGTTCTTACTCCTTACTTGTTTATTATTCCCTTACAGCTCTTTTACCCCTACATTAATGCTTAAATGCTCTGCTTTTAGTCTTTAATTATAAATTTGCACTTTTTGGAATCTATCTAAATTCTAATTAAAAATTAGCCTAATCTTAAAATGTACTTAAATTTTTTAGTCTAATCACTTGTTTTTATTTTTTTGGTTATGCCCTACCATATTTATAAACTAAAATATGGTATATCATGAGCACTTTCTGGATAGTAGAGATGGACCTAGCACTGGATTAGTAGACTTGGAGGTTTTGGCTTCCGCACTTTCTTTTACTGCATTTGTGAGAATGGGAGAATTTAAATTCTATACATTTAAATTCAGTCTATAATAACTTAATTTTTGAAATGTTTTTACTTTATTTCTGTGATGGATTTTGTTTTATTATTACCTGCTTGGTTTAGATTGTGGATTAAATGCATTTCTACTAGTTGTGGATTCCTCTACTTGTATTTTTATTGATTAACTTACACCCTCACAAAGATTCTTAGCCATATAGCATTTAATATTGGGTTAATTTTCTTCTAATCCAATGTTAAGTTCTATGGTAACACCCTAGTATTAGATTGGGTTCTTGATTTGATATTAGGAGCATCACACTAATTATATCATAAATTCTAGGTTTCCTTAATTAAATTGGTTAATTAGTCATTAATAAGCTTAAACCTTAATTAGAGCTAATTAACCCCAAACCTTAACCAAATTGGTGTTCTTAGTGTTAATCCTCCTATTATACAACATGAAACTATTTGATATTAGAAGAATTCAATTTGGAACCCTAAAACTTTAAGTCTCCATTTAGACCTTTAATGAGGGGTATTTTGGTCATTTTGGCCAAATATTGTTTTAAAGTAAAATTAAAGCATCCCATTCTGTCATTTACCTTTAAAATTAGTAATGCTAGCAATTAGAATCTGCCTAAGGTAATTTGGACTTTCAATTTTATCTTAGAAGCTTAATCCTAAGCTTACCCCTATTTAATTAGTTTATAAGTTAAGTTTTGAATTATGGATTTAGGAATCCTCATTTCCTTCATCCTTAGAATCAATAAATCTTATCAAATTAGTTTTAATCACATTAAATTTTGTTAAATTATTTCATAAGCAAACCCTTATATTATCTTTAAGAGTTTTTTTAGTAACTAAGTCCCTTTAACTCTTAGCCTTAAGTTTTTTATAAATTCTCTTCTTAAGCTCAATCCTATTGAGTAATAAAATTACTCAATAGTTTAAGTTTTGTTCAAATTAAGCTTTCAATTAGAGTTAGATATTTTAATCCTTAGTCTTGATTATTGTCTTTTGACTTTAGTTTAAGATTATACTATCCATTTTATTGAGTTTGATTATACTTAATAGGATTGTCTTAACCTTTAATATGTGAGAGTTTGAAGGATCTTAGGTCCTTATACTTTAGTGCCTTTGGTTAAGAGGTGTAAACCTCATATTTTAGAATTTAACTATTAATCCCTTAATCTTAATTTGCTTTATCTAGATTTGTTTTAGGTTAATAAATACAACAATTAAGATGACTAATTAATTTTTTACTTTTTATAGGTGATACTATTTGATTTAAATTAGAATTTACTTAGTTCTAATGGGTGACTTTATAGGACTATGACACTAAGTTTATACTGTATAATAGGATATTAGAGATCTTGAACTTGTATAATCTCAGAATAGTTAGAATGAATAAATTAAAAAACTAAAGATATCACATATTTTTTATTAGTACTACTTTTTTTTTTATTTAGGCACACTGCTTACCATGTTGCTTGAGCCTTATTATTTTGACATATTTAGTTGATATACTAAATATTTGATGAATATTCTATGTTAGTTTTTAAATGCATAATACATTAGTATTAATGATTAATAAATTAAATTCAGTAAATTAGATAACAATTCAGTGGAGTGTGTCCTAATTAGTATGCCTCTGCAGTTTTTATTATTATAGAATCGACTCGGATCCAACCATAAGAGGATTTGAATAATGCATGTCTGATTCGATAGTTTGGCTCGGATCTAGCCATGAGTGGTCTAGATGATACATATGGGATTTTCTATTCAGTGGCTAAATTTAGCCAATTACTATTATGGTAAGACTAGTCTAGGCATACGCCTAATTAAAAAAAAATGATGATCAGTTTAGTTTAGTTTAGCTTTTAGCATTTTTTGTATTTATATATTATCAGTAGATTTCTAGTTATATATATATGATTTTCTGTATAAGCATGTTACGATGTTAGGTTATGTACTATTATACATATTATGTATTTTTATCAATATAATCATCATGTGTAATTAATTATATTTGCTTAGTAATTTCCTTATACTGTAAGTAGTTATATATATATATATATATATATATATATATATATATATATATATATATATTGCTTAGCATTTCTGTAGCTATTTATTTTAATGTATATTTACTTATCTCATATTTTGCTTAAGTTATAAATGCAATATTTATAGTTTTTACTATTTTAGTGGCTGCTTTGTAGCACTTTTACTGCTTAAGATGATTTGTGATATCTTAAAAATTTAGTAATAATTTATCAGCCTAAAATGTACTTAGACAATTTATCTAATGCAAGGTTTTCTTTTCTTAGTTGTGGCCCTGGCATGTACAAAACTAATATGTCAGATTTAGAGCATTTCTAAAATCCAGCTTCAGGTGAGGAGCGGGAGCAAATGGATGACCCTTCTGTAATTGCTTAGTTTTTAGCTGTTATTTTATTTTGGGAGAGAGTGGTTGTATTTTAACTTTTCATTTTTTTAACTTTCATTAATCATGGTCTGTAATAACTAAATTCTACATTTTTATGTTTCTATTTTTAGTAATGTATTATCTGGGTGTATTATTCATATTATTTATTATTTTATTATTTGAATGTGATGTGTGGATGTATTTCCTTTCTGTCAGTTTTCACACTCTGTTTACTTGTTGCACTTATTTAATAGTACTCAAAATTATGATTATAATTATATGATAATTCAGAGCATAATTGTATGTCTAAGTAGTTAGTTACTTAGATATCTCAGTATGACTAGTATTAGCAAAGCGAGTGGTCTCTCAGTAGACACTTACTTTGTTAACATCAACCTAGGGTTATCATATGAGTGATGATCCCATTTCATTGCTAATTCATACTTCATTTGCAAGTGGTAGGGTAGGACACCATAGAAGGTGACAGTTAATACTGTTGAAGCCATTGAAAATCTAATAAAAATATTATTTAATTAATTTAAATTTTTGAAATACTTAATTCGATTAAACAGACTTCGAAAAATATCAAAAATTTTAGTTAATTTGGGTGCCATATATCCAAAAACAAGGTTGAATTTTTCATGGGAGATCAAAATAATTATTTTATTTTCCTAATTAAATAATTTAGCTAAAATGATAAATTGATCCAATTAATCTCTAAATCGAACCAAAATTTTGAGGTTGGCTTCTAATGATGATTAAAGACTAATGAAATTGATTTTAGACTAATTAACTAGATTTTTCTATAGTAATAACATCGGATTGTTACAGTAGCTCTCAGTCAAATGGAGAAGGAAGAGTCACTGGATGTCTCTTGTGTGGAGGGAAGAGGAGTCGTTTGATGGCTCGCGTGTGGAGGAAGAGGAGTCGCTATATGGTTCACATCTGGAGGGAAGAGGAGTTGCAGCCATTTAAAGCTGGCCTGGACCGAGCATATAGGGATTTACCCGTCGGGTGCCACTCGTCTCCTCCCATGTAAGGGCTGAATGAGTGCAGATGATGGCTCCTCACTACTGATGGTGTCGAGGCTTGCATATCCCATTGAGCTTGCGTGTCGAGGGGAAGGAGAGGTTGTGCATGAGGAGAGGGAGGGCTTGCAGAACTCGACCGAGCATATGATACCGTTCTTGGGTTTAGAGCTCTTAGGATGTTTAAATAGATTTTTTTCTTAAATTAGACGTTAAAATTTGAACCTTGACTTCTAAAGCTCATAACGACACTGATTGAACTACGATTTTTGTGAAACTTAGTCATATGCGAGCATCTAGTCGAGACGAGCGTACTCGCACCAAGATTAATAAGTTTGGATTAACATTTTATTAATTTTTGAAACTAAATCTTTCACTAATTAAACTACGAATAACAATTATTTCCAATGTATCTGAATTTTCACCAATTGAACAATTTTTTGAGCTCTAATTAATGGCATTTTTCTTTTAAATTTATGGGTAACGAAAAACGGTGGGTAATTTTGCCATTGAAAATTGAATTTGGCTGTTTGGTGAAACAAAAAACGGAATTTATCGCAAAACATAATGAACAACGAATTGGAGTAAGGAAATTGGTGTAATTAGGTACGACGGATTTGCTAATAGCTTGGTTGATAATGACTTAGGGTCGTTACGGTGTAATTGTTTAGGAACTCGACGTATCAGATAGTCATAAAGACGTATATAGCTCATCATTATTATGACTATACAATTATACAATTATTATTTTTTCAATTTGAGCACACTTTATTGATAGCAGTATGTATGTATGTATGTATAGTTATTTCCTTTTACTGTGCGCATTATATATAATCTTAAATCTTTTTTTGTTTGTGTTTGGTTGTAAGATCCCACTTCTAAAATTTGATATATATATATTTTATTTTTTATGTGTAATCGGTGGGATTTGAACCCATGATCTGGAATAATAAATCTTGAGACTCAAACACTGAGCTACAACATCGTGTGTGTGTATATATATATATATAATATTAGAGAATTTAATCATATAAATTCAAAAATAAGTGAAATTAAAGCATTTTTTGTATATATTAAAAGTCTATAATATGAAAAAGATTATAATAGCTCAAAATATTCAAATAATATATGATAATCTAATAATAAAATAAAAAACTGATAATAATAATAATAATAATATTATTATTATTTATTAATTACTATAACAATGATAATTCACTATAATATTATTATTGTGACTATAAAAATGATTTTTCTTCTCTCTATTTTTCTTTCTTTTTCATTTGCTTATTATTTTAGTTTAATAATAATATAATAATAAATAAAAGAGAATAATATAGTAATAATAATATTTGTTAAGAATAATTGATTGATAAATTATTTAAAGTCAAGATGAACAATACATTGAAGGTTAAAAGCTGAGACCGTTACAGAAGGGCATGGCCGCAGTGAGTCGCACCGACTACGACGGTGACTGCGATGCTGAAGATCGATGAGGTCTCCAAGATGATCAACATCACCCTGCGGCGACGACGGGACGAATAATTATTTGTATCATCACCACCCTTTAAGAAACTTTAAACTTGCTGAAATTGGAAATATCAATGCTATTAAATTATATTTTGATTTCATTATGTTCTAAATATAATAATATTATTGTTGGTATTTTATGCAGGCAGGTCTCTAAATAGTGTGTTTTTAATACGATATTAAGCGTTATTTTCTGGTTTAACCCACAGGTCAAGTTTTTTAACTATATGAAAGCCAGCTATTTTCTATATTTAAATTCCCATAGTTATATATTATTTTGTGAAAGCCAATGCTCATAGAAAATTTATGCGCACAGAGAATCTGCTTGTGCGCATGCGAACCGTGCATAGGTGCGTCTATTTGTATACAATGCTAAAACAACCTAAAACGCAGGTAATTATATTCTTAGAAAAAGGGCAGAGCACGTCGGCTTGTCACCCAATCGAGAACAATGCCTCATAATAATTGATTATTTTGAGAAAGCATGTTTAGCATCAATAATTAAGTTTACTAATCGTGATTAAGCTAATCTGCAGAGTTGCTGCAGTGTCGCAGCGTGCCATTTCCATGAAGTATCCAGCCCAGACAGCATATTAATTTAATCTAGCTGACTAAAATGCACTGAACACAATATTTTCTTGACCAATTCAAGCGCAGAATGCTCCAAACAGAATATTCTTTGGTTGCTGAATGGGATTTTGTCTATTGCTCATCAAAGTACAAAAGCAATTCACTGCACTGTTCTTATTGATAAATTGAATAACAGGATGGATGGGCAAACAAGTTTCTTTCATTAGCCTGTAGGAGGATGTAACTTATCTTCTTCTTCATTTGATCTTCTTTTAATTCATTGGTTTAACACATTCATGCTGGTGTGATCAGTGCTAGCTTATGCTCTTGCTTCTTGGATCATGGCGCTCCCAAGTTAAGAAAAAATTTACTTGAAGATGTATAATGATTCTCTTTACTGTACCCTGAGTATCATCGGCCAAGATCGTAGGGCGTAAGAAATATAAATTGAAATGTTCATGCAACTTATGATGTGTGGTGCATAATGGCTTAAAAGCAGCATATGTTCTTGAAACTAGAGGTCTTATCTGCAATAAAATTTGTCTTTTGTCATGAAAAAAGAAACACATGCTCACTTATGTTTTTCTTGTCCCTATAGTTTCAACTTATTTCAAGCTGTTATGCCTAATAGTAGTTGCTTTTTGTTTCCGCCAATTGTTTTCCAAATATTACAAAATGTTGAAAATGATATTGGTAAATATTCGCAAAGAGGTTATTTGTTTGGTTTGGCTATTTTGGCTTATTGTAGTTGGGAAAAGAGAAAATTGCATATCTTTCCTTATCAATTTAAATACAGCAAGTCAATGGAGATCAAATGCAAGCACTTAATTACTTAGGGCGAAATCTGAACCGGAGCAGAAATCCGCCATGTGCTACGACGTGCCGTAGCGTCTGGGCTTCGGGTAGCCAGACACCAGGGTACGCTGCAGCGCCCGACTCTCTGTTTGTCTACCGCTACGGCGCGCTATAGCGCCTGTTTCCGCTCTGGCGCGCTGCAGCACCTGCTTCCGCTTCGGCGCGCTACAGTGCATGATTCTGCTGCGGCACGCTGCAGCGCTTATGGTGCACTTCCAACCTGCTCTTTCTTAACAATTTCTACTTCATATCTCATGTGCTCCACATGAGAGATGACTCCTTTAAGCTCTGTATTAATGCGGCTGCACCAACATGGTTGCCTACGTATCCCCCTCCCAAAAGAATCAAGTCGTCCGTAGTTCCAAAAAATGAGAAGCCTATTAAATGCTTCTCCAAATTCATCTAGATTTTGCAATGAGTGAATTTTTGAACTGTGAGCACATTTGTCATCATATTCGTAGAATTATCTTTAGTGTCAATCTTCTCCAGTAAGATCTCATCTACTTCAATTGCATCTCAAACAAAATGTTGTCGGACATCAGTATGTTTTGTGCGAGCGTAACATACCGGATTATTAGCTAAAAATAAAATGCTCTAGCTATCACAATGTACTACTACCTCCTTTTGCTTCGCACCCAAATCTTCTAGCAAGACTTTCATCCATATAGCTTCCTTGAACGCTTGAAACTGTCATATATTTAGCTTTTGTCATAGACATGGCAGTTGTAGATTGAAGGGTTGATCTCCACCCTACTAGATCTCCAGCTAGAGTGAATACATAACTAGTTATTGATCGTCTTTGATCCAAATCTCTGACATAGTCAGAGTTCACATATCCAACGCATAAGTCAGCTATTGACGACTGCTTTTGAAATAATAAGCCCACACCAATTGTACCTTTCAGATCACAAAAACTTCCCAACACTGCTTGTCAGTGCTCTTTCCACGGATTGTGCATATATCGGCTCACAACTCCAACTACTTGAGCCAAATCTGGTCTAGTGCAAATCATGGCATACATCAAGCTCCCAACTGCACTAGCATATGATGTTGTGTGCATTTCTTCTTTTTCAAAATTTGTCTTTGGGCATTACTCTACAGATAAGCAAACGTGAGGTGCAAGAATTATACTCACAAACTTTATAGAGTCATCAATCATGAACCTTTTTAGCGCCTTCTCCAAATACCCCTTTGGGGTCAATCAAATCTTTCTTGCCATTTTGTCTCTACAAATTTCATCCCCAAAACTTTTGTCTCAGAAAATAAAAGAAAATACATTTAGAATTATTACTAACATTTTACTGAAATATAGAAATAAAGCAAGTACTTAACTGAAATAAACTAAGTAAAATAATAATGCTGGGGAAGAGTCCACTAATGCTCCACTGGCTCCTCTTGGATCTCCTGGGTATTCTCTTGACCTAGCTCAATACACTGCTCAAGATCTAGCAAATTGCCAGATCCCAAAAGTATCCCGTGTTAGACAATAAGTCTAACACATCGAAGCTAATCTAAGCAGTTCTAATTAATAATTTAACAATTATATATTGTAAATGAAACTGCAGAAAAATTATAAACATAATTGAACGTATAAAACTATATAAAACTAAGGTAAAGTAAAGTAAAGTAAAATTAAATTGTAACTGAATACTGAAAGTAAACCAAAAATAATAATAGATCTAAACTGAGTAATAGCATCTAACACTATGTTGTATGATACTGAAGCTATGCATCAGAATATGCCATAACACTTTATGTACTGATATGCAACCAAAATATCACTGAACTGTCATGAGTCGTATGACCCAATGTATACATACATCCAGTTGGGAACTACAATGCTGATGCATCCTAAAATTCTCCAGTCAATGTATGCAATATTTCGTAACCCATTAATTATCACTAATACTCGTACATGATTACTGATACTCCAACATCATGCCTATGCTCATGCTCATGCTTCTAAGCTACATGAGATAAATCAAGAAATTTAGAAAATGATTTGAAATCTGATAATGAATTCAAAGTCTCTATTGTGCAGAATCCTGTTAAAAAGATTCTGACTCCTAAATTATAGTTCTATAATTGGTTAAAGTTGAGAGTTTACTTAAAAAATATCAGATGGGATGATTATATACAGATACTTAGCACATTTGCAAGAAAGGTGGTTCTTAACACTTAGTTTGTTAAGCCACCCTAACAAAGCGATCTTCGATAGGAGGCATCACCCGATGGCGATTTGTATCTCAAGCTAAGTCATTAAGATACCCAACTCACAATCACACATAGTGTCCTAAGAAAGGTGACTCAAATTACTTTGTTTGTTTAAGCCACACCTATTAAAGCGATCTTCGCTAGGAGGCATCACCCAATGGCGATTTGCATTTTAATCAAACTAAGGAATGAGTCCTTATTTATAACACTCTTAATCTTGTAAGATTTACTCTAATGGGATTGTATTCGTCTAATCTCTCATGATAGCACCTGGTCCTAAGTCCACATTAGAGTGAATCAATCAATCCTGAATACTATTGAAATAATCCAGTACTATGGGTATACCCTACTATACCTAACTAATAATTTAGGTTCAAAAGATCTATTTAATCAACAAGGATTTATCAAAACTATTAATCCTTACTTTAAATGGGTGAGTCCTACACAAGGCTCTAAGGATGTGATCAAAAGATCACTCAATATTAATTTCTATCGCTATGGAGATGTTCCATTCTAAGTGTTTTAGGTGGTTCCTACCACAAGGTATCAAGATCAACTTCTAAGGTTATGAAGGATGATCTACAATCATGGGATGAAATCAAAGATCTTATTAGAGTAAGATCATTTTATAAATAATTACAATTTTATTATCCATCTTATGCTAATAGTCTTATATAAGAAAAAATCAAAGATCTAAAGTTTAGGTTTAGATGATTCAATCACACAGATTCAATATTAATCTTAGCACTTCTAATTCGATGATTTACGATCAATATCAAATCATATGCATTATTAGAATAATGTCAATCGAATTATCTTACAATCAAGTTGATTCATAAAGGTGATTAAGATTTAGATCTTAATCAAGACAAGTTATGATTTAACCCCTGGCCTTACCAAAATTAAGACCAATAGTTAATTTAAGGATCAATGACAAATCAAAACATTATTGGTATATTATTGATGTCAAAATTTTGATTTAGATTAAGTATCATTTATTTAATCAAGTTATCAAGATTCTTATATTCAATTATAGTTTAATGTCAATTTAAACACATTTAGGTGTCCAATCAAATATTAAAGTTCTCTAATATACACCCTAATACCATGAAAGTATATAAATGTAAAGATGACATAAAATAGAAGGTAATTAAGGCTAACTAAATTCAAAATCAAACCAAGGGAGTTAGCACTTGATTACAAATTCTAGAATACTTAAGTTTCATACCATTTGGTTATTAAGATACACCTATTCGATATAAGCATTCAAAGATCTTATTATTTAGCATTTGGCACAATATACTTAAGGCATATACAGGGTCCTTGTACATATCATAAAAGGGCAAATTTTCAAAGTTAATTATTACACAAATTTCTTATGCAATGCTTAATTTTAACTAAACTAGGTTCAAATTTGATATAATTCAGTCCCACTAGGGACCTAGGGACCTTAAAGTGAAAAAAACGGTGAAGTTTCAGCCATTTTAGCCATTTTTGGGCAATTCTAAAAATTTTGGTTGCTACGGCACGTTGTAGCGCCTTCTTTTCGAAAGTCAGACGCTACGGCCCGCTGTGGCGCTATAGCGCGTTGCATCACTTTGGGCTCTGTAGTGTGCTGTGGCGCGCTATAGCGCACTGCAGCGCTTTCGGTGTTGCGGTGCACTACGGCTGGTTTTAGCGTTGTGGCGCGGCAGCGCTGTGGCGCGCTATGGCGAGTTTTGGTGCTTGACTCGAAAGGCAGTCGCTACGACGGATTTACATTATTTTCATCATATTGTATCTTTATACATCGCAAGATTATTATGACGTTGCGGCACGCGGTAACGCACTATGGTACGCTACAGTGCACTGTGGCGGATCAGTTTCTGCAACTTGGGCACTGCAGCACACTGCAGCGCCAAACGGTGATTTCGCCAGTGCAAAACCCGGAAAGGACCTACTTTTGAGCTCAAATACTCTCAATACAGAGAATTCCTTGAGCGGTGACATATATCAATGGAAATGTCTTTCCGATACCTTTCTATTTATACCAAAATTGGCATGAACGGATCATCATAACTATACAAACAATGGTGATAAACATTTGGGTATACAAAAATGGAGGAAAACAGAGCATTTATTTTGTAAGGAAAACTGATACCTTAATGAACTTTTATGGCTTCCATACTCAAACATGAACTTCTAAAGATACAAATGAGCATACAGAGAAATGAAATGATCAAGGAAGAAGAGCAAAGGGGTACCTTTAGCCTTTAGGAGAGGAAGAAGAAACCTTGATTTTTTCAAGAACTTTGGAGGAATAGAGCTCCTTCTTCAACACAAGATGCGGCAATGGAGGAATAGGGGAGACGAGCTTCAGAGTTTTAACTTGACAACAAAGAAGAGAGGAAGAGCTCAGCATCCTTAATAAAGGAGAAGGAAGAAGGGGAAGAGAGGCATGAGCTAAGAGGGCTAGGAGGATGGCCCTCAGCCATCCTTGCACCTAAGGGAGGGAAGGGCACCGAATATGGTAAAGGGCTGTCAGGAGAAAATAATTAAAAAAACAAATTTTCTTAATTAAATAAATATTTATTTATTTTCTTAAATTGCTAAAAATTTAGATTAAATAAACGTGCTCCAAAAATTCCCAAAAATTTACCCCTAACTAATTTGGGGGTGAGGAATTCAACGGCGAAGTCAGAATTTGATTACGATGATTATTTAATTATTCTATTTTCCGGTGTATTTAATTATATTAAAATATTCGCGAAAATCCGACGATTTCCAAATACGACCAAAACATCACCCCTAGCTAATTTGGGGGTGACGATCGCAACGGCAAACTCGGATTTCAATTATGAGGTCAAATTAAATACCTCAATTTCCTAATTAATTAAATATTAAAATAATCCAAAATAGTTGATTTATCTCCGAATCGCACCAAATCTTTGGGGATTGGGTCTAATGATTGGATGAACTTAATTAAGATACAGTTAAGCTAAAATTAAGTTAGGTAACAACCTTGGGTTGTTACATTTCCAAATCTTCCCACATGCAAAAACTGAGAGTCTACACATGGTAAAACTAAAGGCAAATCCTTAAAACAAGTAATATCCTTATCTTAAGTATTAGTTGGAATACTTATATACATTAGAATTGATAAGACAAGAAGGCTATCTCCAATGTATATGAGTACTAAAAATGAGCATTTTCTATTAAGCACATCATAATACTAAGTATAAGTAGGAATAATCAAAGTGCGGAAGCTAAAAGCATTCATCCAAACATTCATCACAGAGCTAATTAGAAGCATTCATCTCAAAAAAAAAAAAATAACATACATCCAGATAATTATTGCATACCATTAATATAGCATAAAAAGAGCAGATATAAGAGTATCTCGATCTCACAACTAAAAGCAACTAAAAAAATAAAATAGGGTCTTCTATTGCTCCACAGGATCCTCCTGGAACTCTTGAATAACCTCCAATGCTGGCACACCAAACTGCTTTGGATTTAACAAATTACCATATCCTAAAAGTACCACATATTAGACAATAAGTCTAGCACCAACAAAATGCTACAACATGCCTTTATACAGTTTACAACATTTAACATTTAAATAAATCATGGAAATACTACAGAAAATACTAAAATAACTAAAAGCTGTAATGTAAACTACAATAATAACTGAAAGCAATGCTGACGCAACCCACCGTAAAGACTAAAATCTAAATAACCATGCTATTATAAAGTCATGTTGTATGTTAATGCAAATATATCTGAAATACCATTGAATTATCATGAATACATAGTTTGATGTCCCATGTATCCCATTTGGAATTATAATATCTTGATGCTCATTACATCCCATAATTCCTCTCCTGATGTATGCCACACCCCTCAATTCACAATGATTCTTGATTCTTGTGCTTATGCTTAAGCAGTGAATGTAGAAATGCTCTTAAAATAACTTAACCTTAATATTATCACATGTTGGAAGTGCATATACATAAATATTATATTTTTAAGAAGGGTAACCTAAAACACTTAGTTTATTTAATTGCAATTATCAATGCGCACAAAGATAAGGGACATAATCTTTTTACAGTTTATTCTCTCAAACTAAGTTGTTAAATCCTCTAATTAAAAAATAACTTAAAGTATCCTAAGAAAGGTAACTTAAAACACTTAGTTTGTTTAACTGCATTTATCGATGCGCACAAAGATAAGGGGTGTAATCCTTTTACAGTTTATTCTCTCAAACTAAGATGTTCAATCCCCTAATTATAAGATAACTTAAGTGTTAAGAAAGGTATTTTGAAACATTTAGTTTGTTTAACTACACTTATCGATGCACACAAAGATAAGGGGCACAACCCTTTTATAATTTATTCTCTCAAACTAAGTTGTTCAATACCCGGATTAAAACACATTTGATAGAATTGAGGGATTTATCCTAGTGTTCTTGTAGTTCATCTAAGATAAGATAAGAACCTATAATTTCATTCAGAATGAATCATCCAATTAGTTATCCTTACTGAATCAAATTAACTTTATAGATATGCACTATAATCTTCACATGGTAATCACTAATGTTATCATTCTAAACTAATTATTTAGAAATCAAGAAAATTCAAACTAATGAATCTATTCTCCATTGGGGTACTAAGCAACAGGTTCTAAGGTTATGATATAGAAGTCACTCTAATTAGGTGAACTACCACATTTAAGCTCAATTTATGGTTCAATAGGTTAATACTACCACAAAATAGAAACTCAATTATCTAAAGTTAAAAAGGTTCACCTAAAGGCCTACCTCAATATATATTTAGTAAGATATTTCCTACATCAAGGTGTAAGGACCCACTTAACTAGTAATAAGTGAAACTCTTAAACATCGAGGCACTTTTTCAAATAACGGCAGTGTGGCACCCTAGCCCCGCCATAGTCCTGTTAACACTTAAGTTAACATGATTATAGTGAAGTGGTCACCAAATGATAAGTTCCTCATTTATAGTCAGATTAAGTTTTCACCATAATCCTTTATAACTAAGGGATTCACCATTTAACTGAGAGCTTTTCACCAAATGATAATACATGCAAATATCAGAGTGCTGAAGCAAGAAACACATATACATCCATTTTCCTATAATTTAGAAAGTAAATACATTCAACTTAGAATAAATATACTATAAAATAAAGTACAAACAGAATATGTATTATTATAATATTAAAAGCTTAATTGAAATGAAAGGAAAAATGCTTAAGCTCACAATAAATAAGAAAGAAAAGCTAATGATCTTTGGCAGCATCATGCTCTTCCTCTCGAACAAGCTCTTCAGAAGGCCCAACTACCTCAAATAGCTCGAAATCTGCCATTGTCATTTTCACAATGATAGTGCCCAACCAAAAGAAAAGAAAATCTGATTAAACAATTTGTCTAAGTATATTTTAGGCTACTATTAATTTTAAAATCTTTTAAGATATCACCATTAACTAAATGACTAAGCAAGCATAAATAGGTGCAACAAGCTATGAAAGAATAAGGGAAAGCTATAAATACCTTATTTATAAATTAAGCAAAATGAAGTAAAGCACATACCTCCATCCAAAGCTGTAACATGGTTATGCATTTATATAAGTATAAAATAATTGAAAATATTAAAAAGAAGACTCATCCTAGCATGCTTATGATCATATGAAATTATGCAGATTAACATAAAGTAAACTGAATTGTAATACATATAAGTAAGCAAGCAAGACTAACATCCTAACATATCTAAGTAAGCAAATAAATACTGAACTATAGTAAAGGTTAGTAGGAAGCGATAAAGAAAGAATAACATATAAAATTTACCATATCAGAAGAATTGGCTAACAAGCCACTGAACTGAAGCATGCATGTCTCTTAGCTTATTAAAGCTAAGGCAAAAATAATTGTATCATGTCATATCACTTAGCTTCTCAAAGTTAAGGCAGAAAATTGTACTAAACTAAAGAAGCAGAAAATACATATATGTATTAAGTTTTAGGTATTTTACTTTACTTCTGTGGACACGTTCAGAAGTAGCTGAGGAATCAAGCACGTTTACAAGACTAAAGTGGATTCCAACTTAACACAACTCTCCTCAATGTGTACGAGTTAAGTAATCCTTATTTCTCCTTACCACCTATCCATTGGCGGTAAAAGTGCACAAATATCCATCCAGAAATGAACCCAATGTAAGTGTTATCTTAATTTTCTATATTTTCATTTCATGCATCAAAGTTATCTTGTACATTATGCTCAATGCAAAAAGGCTCAAAATACAAGGAATGCAAAGCAACAAAATTTAATAGTAAACAAGAGACTCTACTAAAATACAAGTGATATCTATTATTGTCTAACTTTATCCATTCTAACTATTATAAGTTTATACAAGCTCAGAATCTCCAATATCATACTATCTAGTATAAACTCAGATCACAACATTATAAGTTAAAAATTAGAACTTAAATAGTTCTAATCCAAATTAAAAAAATATCACCTACATAAGTCAAATAATAAATCATTCGTCCTAATTTTATAATTTTCAGTAACCCAAACTAATCTTAATTGAGATAAACCAATATTGAGGAATTAAGAATTAAGCACCAAATATTGGGGTTTAATCACTTAATCCAAAGGTGATCCTAATGGCCAAGGTTTAAAAAAACTCAAATCTCACGAACTAAAGATTAAGGCAAATCCTATTAAGCAAAATGAGAACTTAATAAGATATATCTCAAACCTTAATCTAAGGTTAGAATACAAAATAATTTCAAATAAAGGATGAAATTCTAAAAAGTTATAAAACTAAGGTTTTATCTATTGAGTAACTCATTTACCCAATAAATGAATTCAAATTTATTTCTATGCCTAATTCCTAAGGAAGAGGATCCTAAAGTTAAGGGAAATCTTAAGAAAATGATTTGCATCGTTATGCATTAAAGTTAATTAGATCTTAAGTATACTTAATTATCAATTTAGAATGCTTATGGATGATAAGATGTGAGATGAATCTCACATCTTGAAACTTAATAATTACTTTAAAATATTTTAAGATGAAACTTAGGGTTTTACTTAAAAATTTAATTAATAAGCCTAAATAACATAAAATTAAATCTAAATCACTTTATTTGTTGATTTTAGTAATATAATTAAGATTCCAAGTTTTAAGGACAATTAAACCTAAATTTGGGCAAAATGACCATTTTTCCCCCTTCATAAGGGTCTAAAATGCTACTTTTTAATTTAAAGCTCCAAATTGAAATTTATTAATGTCAAATGATTACTTACAATCTAATGTGAAGATAGACAGTAAGTAGATCAAATTTGTACAAGGGTTAAGCCTTGTGAGCTCAATTTAAGATTCTTAGCTCATAAATGCAATTTAGTAATTTTACCAAGTGAAGTCTAAAAATTTAGTCAGTTTATTATTGTTTACTGCCTAATGATTCAATTGGGTCTTAAATTACTGAATTCTGATATTAAATGGCCATGTTATGGCCAAAATAATTTTAGGGTCTATTTATGTAAATTAGTAGGTTTATAATTAAGTTAAAACCTAAATTTTCTCAATATTGTCTAAATTCACCAAACTCTGTGGCTATAGATTTCTTATAACATACTGAGTACTATGACTGAGAGTTGACCCAATTTGAACTTCATCTGATTAAGTTATGAGCTAATTATGGTTAAGAGTGATTAGTAAGTGATTAGTAAAATAAATCACAAAATAACAAAACCAATCACACCATTAAGGTCTATATACTACTTAAGAAACTTTTAATTTGGATCACTAATTATCCTAATATTCTGTAACAACCCTAGTGTTGTTACCCATCAATTAATGATCTAATTGACTATATAATCCTTTTCCATTAGTCTTATAATAGTATTAGGAGTCTCCAATTCAATTTTTGTGCGACTTGGAGATCGTTTGGCAATTTCCAATATTTCCTAGTTTTCTAATAATTCTGAGAATGCTTAATTTATTTAGACCTTAGAATCAAAAACAGAGTCCACCATTAGACTCATCACACCTAAATTAGCTAGATGTGGTATTTTGGAAATATTTGGAAGTCGTTGAATTTTCCATAAATATTTTAATAATATTTAAATACCCAAAAAATTAAGATAATTAAATTAACCTCTGATCAAAAATCTGATTTGAGTTCACAACACCTCAATTAGATAATGGTAAATTTTTGGGATTTTTTGAAGTGCGTTTGGTTATTTGAATTTGATTAATAAATAAAATATAATAAATTAATTAAATAAAGTAAATTATTTAATATATATAATATATATTTTTAATTAAGTAAATTCGAAAAATCCAAACCGCGGGGATCCACTGCGCACGTCCAAATAGCGCGCAGTGGATCAAGCCGATCTGGAGTGTCATGTGAATCCAAGATCCAACGGTGCTCGACCCTCCACTGCATCCTACCATCGGATCATCGTGCAAAATGGACGATCAGGATGATTCCCCTATCCTTCCCCTTCCCGCATGATCTTTGCGCATCAGGTGAGGATAGTCCTCACTACCAGCATCCCCTCTTCATGAATTAGGCCTAAGGATTATCCCCAAGACAGCATGTTGGCTCTTCTAGGTTTCCATAGCGTTGTTTGAGGGTGCTGGGAGCTACGAAAGGCTGATCGGTGCTGCGACCTTGCCCTAAATTTCACTCGGCATATGCAAAGGGAATGAGCTTTCCAATTACCTATCTCTACCTTGATTGTCAAATTGATAATGCTAGACGTTATTCCGAGGCTTAACGTATCCTATCGAAGCTCTATCGCAATCAACAAGGCCGGTTCAAGCTCGTATCAATCGAACCGTCCACAGTGGGTTCTAGGGTTCCGACAGTGAGACCTAGGGCATCACTTCATTTACATTCCAGTCCACCTCTTGGGTTGATTTAGGGTTCAATAGGTTGGCCTTGGAACGGGCTTTGATTTGAGGTGCGGGCCACTTCGTCAGACCCCCGAGTTCGACCGGGAGGTCCAGATTTAGGGCATATCTTGCGGACCCCTTTCAGGGACGAAGCGGTTCATACCACATGTTCTGTGGTCCAGGTTTCCTTATTGGACCGGGCTGGTTTACCCCGAGTCGACCGCGTCGTCTTCCCGGTTTTGAGGCTGACGTGTGTCGACTCATTGAAGCGCTGCATCAGCCATAGAATTTAGACGGTGCTGAATTCAGCGCTGCTCCATCTTCTGTGCCACCAGCCATCAGGTCCCTTAAATTAGTGTCGTCCAATCATAATAATTAGCTATTAAAATCTGTGCTGTTTGATTTATTTGTATAATGATTAATTAAATGATTAGCCATTAATTTTAAATGATTAATTACTTGATTTTCATTTGATTATAACTCTAAAAATACTAATCCAATATATGCAATATTATATACCATTTTGATCACAAAAATGAGTAGATTAATAATTTGCAATTTAATTTCTATTTTGATAAATATTTTAATTGGTCAATATTTAGGATTAATTAATTAATTACAAATTAATATTCATCATTTCATGTGACCTAATTTGATCATTTAATGTCCAAATTAAATGATCAAATAGTCCATTTTACTCACAAAAATATGATGAACAATAATATAAAATCAATTTTAACATTTGAACCCTAATTTTCTAATGTTGTCCAAATTTGACATACTTAGTGTCATTTTCTCCTTATAATATAAGGATTTCAATAATATGTAAATCATTTTTATTGGACAACAAATTATGATTTTAGGTTTTTGACTCTTTTTTAGTGTTATTGTGATAAATTTTAATTTCCTAAATAGTATGTTTTAGGTTTTAGAAAACCCTAGGATAGTTAACATGTCACATTTATTATCTCCCTTATCAACTTAGATTATATTTAGTTTGAGCTTAGTTCTCAATTTTCTAACTTTGTAAATTAATTGCCAAGTGCTTAATTTTCAACCCCAAGGTAAAAACCCTAGGATTAATTTACAATTTTATTTATAGTTGATCCTTAGATCTATTAGTTACACTCATTAAGAATAGTTAGTCTTAATGTCTTTATAATTTTAAATTATTGAATCAACTAGATCTAGCTTTAGTGATTAGATTAGAACTTAGTTCATTCATCCTAATCCTTAAAGCCTTTTCTTGATTATTTTAAGATCTAGTAATAGGAATCCCTAACTTGTTTAGATTAGCTTAGGAATCCTATTAAATTCCTTAAACATCAATTATTATAATACTTAGAACTTGTAGTTCTTAAGTCTTATCAATTACTTACCTTTAACCTTTCAATTACTTATAACTTAGCTAGATTAATACTTGATTGGTTAGATCCTTCAAACTATAACCTAGCTAATGAACTTTAGTGAATTTACCTAAACTTCTAATTTCTTAAGTTAGATAATTTCTTTATCTTAATCTCTTCCCACTATGCACCTAAACCTTGATTTAATTATATAATTGGATCTTATAGTTTAGGATGTGACTAAGAATTAGTTTCTAATTATATCAATTATACTTATAAATTATTTTATCATAACATATAAATTGAATTGAATCTACTATTTTCAAAACCCCAACCACTACTATACTTACAATTAATTTGAGATCAATATCTCAAAGTTAATTGGGAGCTCAATTAGCTCCAATTATTAAGTAAATCATTAAAATTAGATAACTTTGGATATCACTTAGTTGCAATTATTGAATTTCCCTTGAATGCTTGCTTAGCTTTGAGCCTTATTCACTTGAATCATTCATATAATATATTGTGCATGAATAATACTTTCACATTAAAAAAATAATAGGGGTTTATATTGGTGGATTAGCCTAGGGCAGGCTAAAAAGGAGTAATAAGGAGACCTCACATTCTTAGAGGGTGAATGTGAGTATTTTAGGATTTGACCCCGCTTTTCCTTAGTTGTTAAACAGACATGTTTGACTCCTCTCTTCATTCTGAATACGCCCACAGAATGAGTATAGATTAAAATAACTTCAACTAATAAACATATGAGATCTTCTTCAATCTTACAGATTGTTAAGACTCATAATAGCTTTTAGCTATGTTACTTCCCATAGTTCTAGACTATGTGAATCTTAGACTAATAGTCTAAAATTTTCCTTCAATTTCCTTACTATGCATTTTCTATGATTTAGAATTGTACTTTACTTGTTTATAATTTACTTAGATTACAGTGAATGTTATAAAATTACATTTAAATGCTTCACTATTCCCTTTCCTTACTTAGCATAAGTTCATTTGAATATATACATGCTTTACTTCATTTACTTTCATATGCACATTAATTTATTTCTAGCCTATTTAGGATGCTTTTACCCTTATTGTATTTATAGGCTAGGATATATACTTAAGTGAGTATTCTAACTCACTTTATTTTTCTTGCTTACTTTTTCTCACTTGTATGCTTATTATATTGCACCCATGCTTGTGCTTATTTTGTAACTAGTAATAATATCCAATTAAAATAATAATATGCTTAGCCAATCTTAAAATATACTTAGACTATTTAGTCTAACCAAATTTTCTATTTCTTGGTTTTGCACTATCACATTTAAATACTAAAATGTGATAGATCAGGTGTATTTGGAGGCTAGTGGAGCTGAACCAAGTGCTAAAAATTAACTGCTTTCACTTATCATATACTAAAACCATATAGCTTAATATAAATTACAAATGAGCTTTCATTTTCTTTCCTTCATTTAATTTTACTATTAGTTTGAAATTAATATTATTTACTTTACTTTTACTACACTTGTGTTAGAGCTTAATTTATATTTAAATGCTTGTGATGAATGAATGAATGAATGTAATGAATGGATGGATGATTATAAATGTATAAAAATAATTATTAACTAAGTCATTAGTTGCATACCTACTTAGAATATTAATTAGAATTAGTTGTATCTTCAATTGTTTATAGAATTATAAACTAGTTTCTTATCTAAGTATTAATCTTTTCATATCTACATGTGAGTATTAAATATTGTGATGAAGCAAACCTTAGAGTAGACAATTGTTACACATGTGATTTTCTCCCTTTAAAACTTTTAAAATTGTAAATGAGCAATTCTATATAATGGATTGAACTCTATTTTAGAACTGGAAATAAGCAATTCCATGTAACGGATTAACTTTATTTTAGAATTAGAAATGAGCAATCCTATATAATGGATTGAACTCTATACTAGAATTGGAACTAAACAATCCTATGTAATGGATTGATTACATGTTAATGTAGGTTATCTTTCTTTCAAATTATATCTTCCATTGGAATGGAAGTCTTGTATGTCTAATTTGCAGGTGTTTTCTTAGCCATTTACAAAGGAAACTCTGTCGAAATTCTTAAGAATTTTAGGACTTATAATAGTTTGGCAAAAATGTAGACTTATCATTAACATGTTAAATACTCATTATATATCTAGAATTTCATGTCAAATATTTCAAGTATTTACTTCAATTGTTTTGAATTACATTCTCATGTCTCCTTACAAATATCATTTGTTTAATTTTATTACACCTTCATATATAAATAACTTAACATCATTCAAAACTTCCCTTCCATCTTAACTTAAGACCCTCTTCTAAATCCTTGGCCAAACACAATATCTAATTATTTGGATTAGTTTTCTTCTAATCTAGTATTAGGTATTGTTGTGACGTATCAATATTGAATTAAGTGATTTCCAATATTGGGGTCGTCACATATTCGCTAATCAAGATTTATGGTGATTATGGCTAATTAAGAAATCTAATCACCAAATCCTATAATATTTTTGTAGTTTATTGTTAATTAAGTTCTTATGATCAAAATGATGTATTAGATGACTTAATGTGGAGCTAAATTAACTAAGTCATGGCTAATTAAATTTATAGGTCAAATGGGGTAATTAGGGAGGGTACCCAAAAGTCATTAGTCAATCTATGAGTCCAACAGCAAAATTAATACTATCATAACACTCCTAACGTTCTTTTGACTAAAATGAGACCCATATTGGCTATGTTTGGATAAGTGGGTGCAAAGATATGAGTGTTTGAAGTTCTAGGGTTTCATGGAACATAATATGACCTAAAATATCATTTTTCAGTATAAGCATCTTACAGAAAATATGATAATACCATGATGTTCCTCATAATTTTTTGAGCAAAATGACATATATATTTGCTATATTTGGATGTATGGATTGAAAGTTAGGAGTATCTTAAGTTTAGTTAATTAATTCATAAATTATATAATTGATATAATCAATTAGATTAAGTTCTTTAATATAATAAAATTTCTATGCATGATTTAGATAGCGGTGGGTCCCACAGCTTGATTCGACGCAGGATATCCAAGCATGAAAAATGGGCCTACGAGCCTGACAAATTAAGTGGGTTGTGGGTCCGATAATAGCAGAGGGACAAGATGGGAATTCACGAGCTGAAATAGAGCCGGCTCGTAGGATGCGAAGATGGACCGCGGATGGGCTGAGCGACTGGAATGGACGTGGACCGGTCCAGAAGAACTCTTCTTCTTCTTCGGCAGGCAGGGATTTAGAAGTGAAAGGATATGGACTCAATTAAGCCGACACCTGGGGACCCCAGATCTAAGGATCAAACAGAAATCCTAGCATGGCACTCCGCAGGAAGCACCGATCAACACTAACAATAGTCCAAAGGCCGACGAATTGGTATCCTAATTTTCTAGGGCACGGTAAGTAAACCCAGTCGATGGCAAGGTGAAACATTGAGCTCAATTGAGCTCGATGTAAAACTAGCACCATTCGAATTGATTGTGTAATTGACAGGAATCGAATGCTAAAAATGAATAAGATTTGAAGTATATGGTTAGGGAAGAGTTGAGTACCTATGATTTTGCCTCTCAGATACGATAGGGTTCTAGGACGAATGCTGGGGTTTGACGTCAGGACAGCACCACCAAAAACTCCAGATTGAACTCCAAAAGTTTAATGATGCCATCGAGGGTAAGGTAGGAGATGAGGTTAATGTGCTTGGAAATGGTTGCAGCAGCTGCGTGTCTCAGCCTTGCGACATGCGCCGTGTACAGAGGGTAGGGGCGATACGCCTGAATTGCAGTTGGGGCTTTCGAGCTGATCAAATTCAGCCCGGTGAGGAATGCAGGACTGGCTCAGACCTACAGATAGAGCCAGTCTGAGCACAAACAATGGGCCCAGCCCATTTAGGAACAGCAGGCCTAGCCCAATAAGGACAGAAGGCAGAGATGACACGGCCCTGCCAGAGTTTTAAGAATAGTTAAATTCAGTTAATTAAAATTACATTTAATTTAGATTGAATGAAATTCTCTAATTAAATTTGGACTATTTAATGAGTTTAGAGAAGTTCCAAAAATTTGTCCCTAGCTAATTGAAGGGTGAGGAACAAAATGATGTAGTCAAAATATGATTTTGATGAGTATTTAATTTTCCTATTTTTTGGAGCATTTAAATATATTAAAATAATTTGAGAAAATCGAACGACTTCCAATTACCTCCAAAATATCACCCATAGTTAATTTGGGGATGATGAGCGTAATGGTGAAGTTAGATTTTTTATTTGAGGTTAATTTAGATAGGTCAAATTCCAGGGTTCCTGAAATTTCCAAAATCAGGGTTTGATCCATTTGACACTTGATTTAGACCAAAACTTCAGGTTGGGTTCCTAATTACTTAATTAGAGTGTTAAAAATAAGATCATGACCTAATTAGGCTCTGACTGATTAGGGTAATAACCTCGGGTTGTTTCAAACTCTCCCATTTAAGAATGATGTCGTCCTTGGTAGTACTTAAGTAGGAAGAAAGATGCATGAACAAAATTGATAAAACAGAAATAAAAAAGGTTAAGGAAATACCAAGATTCTTAATTTTCCATGGGTAATTTGACCGCATAGCTGATTCTTTCTCCCAGGTGGCTCCTTAGCTGATCTTGATTAATACTCATAATTTTGATGGGTCATTCAATGAATGATTGATTTGTTTGGATTCTCACTAGAGGAGGTGGGGTTAGGTGATGAGGTTCTTTCAAGCACCCCCTGAATGAGGAAACACAAAACACCTGGTGTTTCATTAGGTAACTCTAGTTTATAGACTGATGATCTAGATCTTAGATAGGATCCAGAAAGGTCCAATAAATCTTGGACTGAATTTCTAGTTACTCCAAGATGGTAGATTCCTTTCTTTGGGCTTACTTTTATGCAGATAAGATCATCTTCTTGGAATTCAAGAGGATGATGATGAGGTCATAATACTTTTTCATTTATAAATGATTGCTTTGGAAACACCGAGCAACCTGATAATTTCCTTAATACAAAATTTGGTCAACTTCAACATGAAAATTTGCATGACTATTCAGAATGAGAAGTGCTGACTAGGTCAGTCAATTGACTACAACCCAGATTGAGTCAACACTTAATCTTGACTTATGACAAGGCTCAAGGGAAAAATCAAACCATACTCATTTGGGAATTGGTAGAATATAGAGGATACCTCCAATCTTTTGATGTCCTATTTAAGACTGGACCTTCAGAATTCTACCTAACAAAATAAGGTTATGAATTTTAACCAAGGTTCTAAGCTTTAAGGAAGCTGACCAAACTAAGTGATAACCATCACCCACTAAGGAAGATAATAAAAAAAGAAATGCTAACATTCAACCAAGTTGAACGTAGCTTTAAAAGATTAAAGGTTAACTCCTAAATCATAACACATGACTTGGCTCTATGGGATATGACTACTTCTTAGTATGTGACACCACATACTAAGCACAGGATAAACTAAGGATCCAAAGATCCTAAAGGTTCTACACTTAAGTGATGCTCATCACTTAAGGAAGCTTAGGCAACCTAGTTAAATCACTACAAGACTCAACCAAGGCTAAAGGATACCAATGATTCTAATTCAATGAATTATAATCCAAAAGGCTTGTCATCAAAGAACTAGAGTTCTTTACTACTTACTCTATTAGAATCTAACATTAAAAGCTAGTTAAGGAGCCATTATTAGACTAAGTCTAAAAATGAGATAAGATTTACTATAAGCTGAACTTATGAGCGTACATACATAGGTTAGAACAATCTAACCATGATGTAACTTCACATTAAGGAAAGATAGGGTGAACTAACCATAAAGTTAATCCACTCTAAGGCTTCTACTACTAACTAGAGATTCATCCTTGGTTAATGGATGATATTAAGATAAAGAAGGTGATTATCCAACATGGATACTTATCCTAAAGGGAAAGGGAAGCTTAATGCATCATGTTACGTAATATGACTCAATACTTTACAGTTCTATAGGTCAACAAAATAAATCAAGGCAATGGATAACTCATCCAATTATGATAAGATACTAGAAAACAAATCATAAGTCTACTACCAAGAGTCATTATTATGACTCAACTAACTAAAGTGTTATGGTTACGGTTATCCACTCAAAAGGGTATGGAAAACACTCATCCCAAAGGAATGATATGTTTAAAATCTGAGGGATAAGCTATACTAACACTTCATGTCACAAATGTGAACTATCTAATAATAGATTCAGGGATTCAATAATTCAATTAAACTAAGGAGTGAGAAGTTATTCACCCAATTGGGTAAGACACTTCTCAAAAGAGGGACTATTACTATAAGTCACAAGAGTGTAACTCAACCATATGGAATATAAGGTTTGATTGACTAAGCTAAAGAAGAGGTAATTGCCTAATCAAGGAAAGGGCATCTTAAATACAAGATTAGGCTTACTACTCAAGCATTAGATTCAAATTTAAGGGCAATCCAAAGTAGGGTAGAGTTATCTACACAATAAAATATTTGGGTTAAGTTAATTTGACCCAACACTAAGGTTTAAAAATAGCTTAGACAACAAAAATCAAAGTCTAAACTAGTAGGATTAACTTAATCTAATCTCAAGGGTGAAATGATCATCCTCAAGCCATAGAATTTTTTTTTTTTTTTTTTTATTTGCATTGTTCCATATCTAAAGGTTATGTATTAAACATAATTTAAGACTATTTACATAATCTTAAATATTATTCTACTTTCAGATTCTATAAGCTCTTCTGAGATTGTTGAGTCTGGCTTTCAAGCAAGGTTCTAATCAGAATCATAAGAGAATTGATATCTTCAAGTTACTAGAAGAAAAGTTGGTGTTCTTAAACGAGATTCTTAAATGAATAAAGCTGTGCAGCAGTCATTCAGTGAACTAATAACGAGATTGAATGGGGTAATTGGGCATAGGAACTATAGATAATGGCGAGGAGTTTTTACAGCATTGAATGGCCCTTCCATCTGTTCTATCTACCTTAGATGAATATCTACTAAGGCTTTAATAGTTCAACCAAAGCATTGATCTCTCAAGAAGGACTGTGGGATGCAATGGAAGTGGAAGATGAATGTCAGGATCCACTTTTACCAGATTTGGAAATAATGCATTATAAACTTCAAGAGAGAATACTCTTAATCTTTGTGAATCGCAAAAAGAAGATTGCACTATTATTATGATAAAGAAGGAACAATTTAGAAAGTGGAAGAAACAATTTATGGATGATAGAAAGTCTATTCTATGTGTTTTATAATTAAGGTGAGATGGAAGTTAGTGTAGGTATCATTACGAGTTTTCTTCTTCATTACTTGGCGAGTTCTCAAGAAGTAGTATTCCACCAGGCTTCTACTTCATCTTATAGAAAGAAAGTTGCTAGTGAAATGCAAATATGATTGGGACACTCAATTGTATTCAGGATAGTCTATGCTCCTTAGCTACTACTTATTTAAACAAAAACATCTAGTCCTCTAAAGATGGTGTGCTGAAGAAGTTTATTCAATACATGAATTCTCCTTTCTGAAACTCTTTTAATGAACCTTCCATATATTTAGCTTATTTGATAGTCTAATTCTTAATATGATTCAAACCTCTTAATATAGAAGTTAAAGCCTAACATTCCAGCTACTTTGACCCTATATATTTTATGAATGTTTATGTAGGTTAGTTAACTACTTGTTACTCTTTAAGTTCGTTCTTACTTAAGTTTTATTATCTATGGAAGTATTTTTCATTTCATGCATTTTATTCTGAGCATAGGATTATGGTAATATGGATATCTTTCAAGTATCATTTAGTGATTTATGGCAGAAGAACAATCCATTAGGTTGGTAGGAATCCAAATCCCAATCTGATACTAAGATGTTTGAATCTGTCTTTTATAGAGCTAGTACAAGACATCGAGCCACTTGCCAACTAAATAAACAGAAACACCCTTATAGTTCATCACTTGAAGATCTGAATCCTTAAATATAAGGCAACGGAATAAAGAAGATAACAAGTTTTTTGTTTTATAATCAAGTTCGTATTTATAAATCCTAGCATGCCACTCGGCAAACTCAAAATATGCAAAATTTTCAGCACCTATATCCATAAATGACACTTCCTTTTAGATAGCATTTGATTAAAGGAAGCGTCAGTAACCTGAGGCGGCTCACCTCGGAATCCTGTGACTTGGTAATGTCAACGAGAATCTTAGCGGCGGGGTGGACGACTTCGAGCAGCTTCATGATAGTAGCACCATCGTTTGAGATTGTAGTGTTTTCCTTATCGTTGTGGATGAGCTTGTCCATTCCTCTAGGCCCCAAAGTCGATCGAACAGCATCAGCAATGATAGTACAAGCATTGATGTTGTAAAAATTGTCTTAAACCATATTAGGTTATTCAAACAATGTAGTAAAAAGAAAAGAAATGCATTTCATGTATTGCATAAATTCACAAAGCCCTTAACAAAATATTATTCCATTCATCATGAATATGAAATTAAAAATAAAATCAACCTCTTACATTCTTTCACTTAATGCATTATATCTCTTGTCTTCATAAATAAAGAATATATATATATATATATATATATATATATATATATATATATATATATATAATTTATGGAAATGTTCATCTAACAGCTCCCTTCTCTAATTGGGCACCATTTTTCTTGGCTTGTTCATGCTCCTCGATGTTCTCTTAACTTGATACATGAAAATTATTATAACTACAAATCTATTTCTTAGCTTGTTCATGATCTTAATTACAAATCTATTGAGAGCATTGCTCATTTCTCTAATACAAACTGTGGCATCTCAGCCCCGCCATAGTCTTGTTAACACTTAAGTTAACATGATTACAATGAATTAGTCAACAAATGACAAGTTCCTCATTTATAGTCAGATTAGGTTTTCATTCTAATTCTTTATAACTATGGAATTTTAAAGTGTGGGACCCACTACCCGAGCCACGCACAGGTTCGGCTCCTCGGTGGGGCCCACGCGCCACGTGGCAGCCCCTAGGCCCGCCACGTGGCAAGTGGGACCCACTGCCCGGTCAAACCGCGGCGGTCCGGCTTCCCGTGGGGCCACAGTGCCACATGGCAGCCTCTGGCAGTGCCACGTGTCAGGTGGGGTCCACTGCCCAGTCACTGAGCTGAGTCAGCCGTTGTGGAGTCCACAGTGCCACGTGGCAGTCTCTGGCAGCGCCACGTGTTAGGTGGGCCCACTGCCCAGTCACCCGAGCTGAGTCAGCCCCTGTGGGGCCACAGTGCTACGTGGTAGCCTCTGGCAGTGCCACGTGTCTAGTGGGGCCACTGTATGTTAATTAAAATTACTGTTAATTAATTATAGTTAGTGGTTAATTAAGTTAGAATTAGTGTTAATTACTTGTGATCAGTAACTTTAGTTAATTAAGTATAGTTAGAGATTAATTAGGGTTAATTAAATGTTAATTAAACCCTAAATAGTAATTAGGTTAATTAATTATCATTGAATAGTAAAACCTAATTAATTATTTTTAATTAAGTATTAACAAATAATTAGGGCTAATTAAAAAGGTGATTAGTGCTAATTATTTTGCTATAGTAAAAATAATAATAAATATGATTAAATTAATTAAATAATAGATTAATTAATGTTAATTAGTAATTAAGCCAAATTAATCACAGAATAATTAAGGATTAATAATTTCAGAAATTTTATATAAAAACTTTAGGGATGAATAGTAAAATAATACAATTTGAATAAATGAATAGTAAAATAATTCAAATTATATTTTTGAATAGTAAATCTTAAAAGTTTAATAACTTTTTGTAGGATGATCCAAACATAGCCAATATAGGTCTTAAAATACTCAGAAAAATATAAGGATTCAAATAACATAATGTAAAATTTTATTTCGGGGTACGTATAACGAGGTAGCATTTTAGGACCTATTTAGAGCCTCATAACTTTTTACCCGGTTATCGAAACATAGTCAATACGGGTCTTAAAATTCTCAGGAGAGCGGCCCCATCACCGTAATAGTATTAGTTTTCTCATTCGGGCATCAGGATAAAAAGTCAACCCTAGAACTTAGAGTTGACTTTAGTTAAAAATGACCAAAATGCCTCTAGACTTCAAACGGCCATAACTTAGTCAAATCAACTCCAAATTGGAAAATTCAAGATGCTAATCAGCTTAGAATTTCAATGTCATCAATATAATAAAATAATATTTAGGATCTGAACCCTAGAAATTTAGGTAAATGACCAAATTACCCCTAGCCTTATTTTAGTCATAACTTGACCGTTTCTCGCCCGATTTAGGCGTACTTACTGTCTATCTTCAAGTTAGATAGTAAGGAACCAATTAGAACTAAGAGAATTCAATTCTGACCCCTAAGTCAAAAGTTGACTTTTTTGACCCTTAAAGTAGGGGCTAAATGGTCATTTTGCCCTAAGATTGGACTAAGTAGTCGTACCCTTTGGATAACAACCCAGAATGCCAAGACTAATATTATAATCATCTTAGTAATGTTTAAGCAAGTGAAATCAACCCTTAAGTCAAATTCCAATAATTTCTACTAAGTTTTTAGCACTACACCTTAAGGACCTTTCCTGAGAATAGGAATAGATCATAGGTTAGAGTTCATTCATTGGGTAAATTAGGTTACCCAACGGGTGAAACCTTAGTTTATTAGTTTCTAGACTTTCTTTTATTTTACAACTCGTTTCGATTATTTTGTCTTTTAACTTTAGATTTAAGATAGGAGATTCATTCTATTAAGTTTGATTACTTAATAGGATTTGCCTTAACTAGTAGATCACTAATAGAATAAAACCTAGAACTTAAGTCTTATCCTTTGGATTATGTGATTAAACCTAATTCTCATAGTGTTTAATCCATAATCTATAGGTTTAGAAGATCTTGATCAAATCTTAGTTAGAACGTCTAAATTCACAAAATTAGGATGTCTGATTTATTGATTTAACTCGTAGTCGTCTATCTGATTGAGCTAGATTGGAACCTGATCAGTTCCAATCCTTTTTAACTTATAAGGACAAATTTCTAGGTTACACTCGATAGTAGGAAAATGGTGATCCTGAACTTGTGTAACTTGGAATAGTTATATGGTTAAGTAGAAAACAAATGATATCACCATATTTAGTAGAGTCCCTTGCTTACTTTGATATTTTGTTGCTACGCGTTCCTTGATTTTTGTGCCATATTTCCTTGAGCATATTATACAAGATTTTTGATGCATAAATAAACTATTAGGAAAATATGGAGACTCCTTAGATTCCTTGTGAAAATATTAAAGTGATTTATAAAAAGATAATGATTTTATGAGCTGCCTCTCAGTTATATCCTTATTGCCTAGCCTCCTTATGTCGCTAGGGGAAGGTTCCATTTTGTTGTGTGCCTAGTTTACTAGCCTCCTTATGTCGCTAGGGGTACACCGTTGGTTCCATAGCCGTATTGGCGTTAAGGTTGCCTTGTATGCTTAGTTTACTAGCCTCCTTATGTCACTAGGGGCATACAGTTGGGCCTTAATCGTACTGGTGCTAAGACCCTTCATTTGTTTTGTGTGCTTGTTTTTCCTAGCCTCCTTATGTCGCTAGGGGTACACAGTTTATGACTTAGCCATGATGGTGCTAAGCTTCTTTGGTATTCGATGGGCTTGAGTAGCTCTTTTCTGTATGGCAGTCGATGCACGTGTGGCTTTATATGGAGTTGTTGTTGTTTACTTTTCAGTATTCTATTCTGTCAACTATTTCCTTGTACTGCATTTATATATATATTTAGGATGTTAGATTCTTGCTGCTATTTATATGTACCATTGCTGAGTTATTTATTTTAATTGGCATGTTTTCTGTTGATCACCAGCATGTTTAGGATGTATAATTTTTCTTACTACACTTGTTTAGTTATGTATATTTATACACCCTTCCTTGTTTAGTTTGTATGTGAGGCATGTCTCAGCCTCTTTCCTTTTCTTTGCTTAAGTTATAAATGATGATTTATAGCTTCCCTGTTTCTTTTGTATAGTTTGTCGCTCCTTTTCATATATATATGTTGCTTAGATATTGTCAAATGGTGATGTTACTTAAAACTTATAATAATTCATCAGCTTAAAATGTACTTAGATAATTGTCTAACCAGATTTTTATTTTCTTTGGCTGGGGCCCTACATTGTGAAACTGACAATGGCAGACTCCTTTCAGTTAGACGAGCAAGAGTTATGTGTGGAGCCATACCCAGAGGAGGAGCCCGTGGAAGAAGCTGCCGATTAGCCTTCTTATTCTTGAGTGAGGATGAGTGGTTTTTCATTCTATTTTTCCTTTAAACATTTGAAATTATGTAATAATACAGGTACTATTGACTGTGATTTTGGATTGTATACTTATATTATGAGTTCTATTTTTCTTTCCTATTTGTCTTGTGATACTTGGATGGTTTACATTTCCTTAAATTGCTTCTGCACTCTATTTGTTTACTTATATAGTGACTGTTAGTTTGATTCTGTGTTAATCCTTCCCTAATCAGGTGGATTATGGAGTCTATCCTAGTCCAATGATAAGTGAGGGGTTATCCAGAGTGACACCCCACCCTTAACCTAATCCTTTGGCGGATTAAGGGTGCCGGGCACCATAGTTGGTAATTTAGAAAGTAAATACATTCAACGCGGAACAAATATGCAATAAAAAAAATACAAACAGAACATGTATTATTACAATATTAAAAGCTTAATTGAAATGAAAGGAAAAACACTCAATCTCACAAACAAATAAGAAAGAAAAGCTAATGATCTTCAGCAGCAGCACACTCTTCCTCCCAAACAAGCTCTTATAAAGGCCCAACTACCTCAAACAACTCAGAATTTGTCATTGTCGGTTTCACAATAACAAGGCCCCAACTAAAAGAAAAGAAAATCTGATTAGATAATTTGTCTAAGTATATTTTAGGCTGATATTAATTTCAAAATCTTTTAAGATATCACCATTAACTAAATGACTAAGCAAGCATAAATAGGTGCAACAATCTATGAAATAATAAGGGAAAGCTATAAATAACATATTTATAACTTAAACAAAAAGAAGTAATGCACATACCTCCACCCAAAGCTGTAATAAGGTTAGGCATTTATATAAGTATTAAATAATAGAAAATACTGAAAAAAAAAAAAAAAGACTCATCCTAACATGCTTATGATCATATGAAATTATATAGATTAACATAAAGTAAATTGAATTGTGATATATATAAGTAAGCAAGCAAAACTCACATCCTAACATATGTAAGTTAACAAACAAATACTGAACTGTAGTAAAGGTAAGCAGGAAGTAGTAAAGAAATAATAACATTTAAAACCTACTATATCATAAGAATTGGCTAGCAAGCCACTGAATTGAAACTGAACTAAACTTATCTTATCAAAGCTAAGGCAAAAATAACTGTATCATGTTATATCACTTAGATTCTCAAAGATAAGGCAGAAAATTGTACTGAACTGAAGAGGCAGAAAATAAATATATGCAGTAAGTTTTAGTTATTTTACTTTAAATCTGTGGACACATTCAGAAGTAGATGAGGTGTTAAGCACAAACTTAACACAACTCTCCTCAATGAGTACATGTTAAGTAATCTGATTTCTCTTTACCACCTGTCCATTGGCAGTAAAAGTGCACAAATATCCATCTAGAAATGAACATAATGCAAGTATTATCCTAATTTTCTATGTTTTCATTTCAGGCATCAAAGTTATCTTGTATGTTATGCTCAATGTAAAATGCTCAAATACAAGGAATGCAAAGAAACAAAATTCAATAGTAAATAAGAGACTACTAAAACACATGTGATATTTGTTGTTGTCTAACTTTATCCATTCTAATTATTCCATGTTTATACAAGCTCAGGACCTCCAACATCCTACCATCCAATATAAACTTAGATTCACAACCTTACAAATTAAATGTTATAACTTAAATAGTTCTAATCCAAATCAAAAAAATGTAGCCTACATAAGTCAAATAATAACTCATTCATCCTAATTTTATAATTTTCAGCAACCCAAACTAATCTTGATTAAGATAAACTAAGATTGAAGAATTAAGAATTAAACACCAAATATTGGGGTTTAATCACTTAATCCAAAAGAGATCCTAAAGGCTAAGATTTAATAAAACCCAAATCTCACAGACTAAAGATTAAGGCAAATTCTATTAAGTAAAATAAAAACTTAATAGGATAGATCGCTAACCTTAATCTAAGGTTAAAATACAAAATAATTGAAAATAAAGGATAAAATTCTAGAAAACTATAAAACTAATGTTTCATCAAATGAGTAACACATTTACCCATGAATGGATTCTAATTTATTTATATGCCTAATTCTTAAGGAAGAGGATCCTAAAGTTAAAGGAAATCCTAAGGAAAAGATTTGCATTGCTAGGCATTAAAGTTAATTAGATCTTAAGTATACTTAATTATCAATTTAGAAGGCTTATGGATGACATGATGTGAGATGAATCTCAGATCATGAAACTTAATAATTACTTAGAAATATTTTAAGATGAAACTTAGGGTTTTACTTAAAATTTAAATTAATAAGCTTAAATAACATAAAATTGAATCTAAATCACTTAATTTACCATTTTTAGTGATTTAATTAATATTCTAATATTTAAGGACACTTAAACCTAAATTTGGGTAAAATGACCGCTTTGCCCCCTACATAAGGGTCTAAAATGTTGCTTTTTGATTTAGAGCTTCAAATTGAAATTTATTAATGTCAAATGATTACTTACTAGCTAATGTGAAGATATACAGTAAGTACATCAAATTAGGATAAGGTTTAAGCCTTGTGAGCTTAATTTAAGGTTCTTAGCTCATAAAGGCAATTTGGTAATTTTACCTAGTGAAGTCTAACAATTTAGTTAGTTTATTATTGTTTACTGCCTAAGGATTTTATAGAATTTAAAATTACTAAACTCTGATATTAAATGGCCAAGTTATGGCCAAAATAATTTTAGAGTCTATTTATGTAAATTAGGAAGCTTATAATGGGTCAAAAACCTAACTTTTAATAAATTGTGCCCAAATTCAGCAAACTCAAAGGCTATAGCTTTCCTATAATATATTAAGTGTTATTACTGAGAGTAGACCCAATTTGAACTTCATTTGATTAAGTTATGAGCTAATTAGGAATAGGGTGATTAGTAAGCGATTAGTAAAATAAATCACAAAATAACAAAACCAATCACACCATTGAGGACTATCAGTAACTTGAATCACTCAATTTGGATTATTAATTATGCTAATATTCACTAATCAAGATTTAAGGTGATTATGGCTAATTAAGAAATCTAACCACCAAATCTTAAAATTTTTGCAGTTTACTGTTGTTTAAGTTCTTCTAATCAAAATGATGTATTAGATAACTTATTTTATAGCTAAATTAACTAAGTTATAGTTAATTAAATTTATAGGTCAAATGGGGTAATTAGGGAGGGTACCCAAAAGTCATTAGTCAAACTATGAGTCCAACAGTAAAATTAATACTATCACAACATTCCTCACACCCTTTTGATTAAAATGAGACCCATATTCACTATGTTTAGATCAGTGGGTGCAAAGATATGAGTGTTTGAAGTTCTAGGGTTTCATGGAGCTTAATATGACCTAAAATATCATTTTTTCAGTATAAGCATCTTACAGAAAATATGATAATACCTTGATGTTCCTCATAATTTTTTGAGCAAAATGACAAATATTTATGATATTTGAATGTATGGATTGAAAGTTAGGAGTGACTAAAGTTTAGTTAATTAATTACTAAATTATATAACTGATATAATCAATTAGATTAAGTTCTTTAATCTAATAAATTTCCTTACAAGATTTAGATAGCGATGGGTCCCACTGCTTGATTCGACGCAGGCTATCCAGGCAAGAAAAATTAGCCTACGAGCCCGATAGATTAAGTGGGTTGTGAGCCTGATAACACCAAAGGGACAAGATGCAAATTCACGAGCTGAAATAGAGCCAGCCCGTAGGATGCGAAGACGGACCGCAGATGGGTCGAACGATTGAAATGGACACTGCCCGGTTCAAAAGAACTTCTCTTCTTCTTCAGCAAGCTGGGATTCAGAAGTAGAAGGATAGGAATTCAATTAAGCTGACACCTGGGGACATGCATCGCATGAAGCACCGATCAAAACTAACCATCAACCAAAGGTTGATGGATCGGTACCCTAATTTTCTATGGCACGAGAAGTAAACCCAGTCGATGGCAAAGTTAAACATCGAGCTCAATTGAGCTCGATGGAAAACTAGCACCAATCGAATTGATTGTGTAATTGATATGAATAGAATGCTAAAAATAAATAAGATTTGAAGTAAATAGTTAGGAAAGAGCTGAGTACTGCGATTTTGCATCTCATATATGGTAGGATTCTAGGACAAATGCTGGGGTTTGACGTTATGACAGCACTACCAAAAACTATATATTTAACTCCATAAGAGGGGTAGGAGATGAGGTTAATGTGCTTAGAAACGATGGCGGCAGCCACATGTCTCAGCCTTGTGACACGCGATGCACGCAGAGGGTAGGGGCGATACGCATGAATTGTGGTTTGGGCCTCCGGGCCAATCGAATTCTGCCTGGCAAGAAATGCAGGCCCGGCTCAGGCCCGCAGATAGAGTTGGCTCAAGCACAAACAATGGGCCCGGCCCATTTAGGAACAATAGGCCTAGCTAGATGATAAGGATAGAAGGCGGAGATGACCCTGCCCTACCAGAGTTTTAAAAATAGTTAAATTCAATTAATTTAGATTATATTTAATTTAGATTGAATCAAATTCTCTAATTAAATTTGAACTATTTAATGGGTTCATAAAAGTTCCAAGAATTCATCCATAGCTAATTGAAGGGTGAGGAATGATGAATCCATAAATTACATCTAAAATAAAGGGGAAAATTCATTTATTTAAGATATTTTTTGCTATTCATATATCAAATTTCTATATCTTTTTTAGGAAATAGAATCCAAAGGAGTTCTAGAGCATTTCTGCAATTTTATTAAAAATATAACAAAGCATTCCGCTACAGCGCGCTACAGCGCGCGGTCGCGTGCCATAGCGGGCTGCAGCGGAAACATTTAAAACATATTAAACAGGCCCCAAACTAATTGAACAGTGCTTTTTGCGAAATTCATCGCTACAACGCGCGGTCGCGCGCTGCAGCGGTGTATCGCAGAAATATTTATGATTATTAAATAGGGCTCAACTAATTGAATAGTGTTTTCTGTGGAATTCATCGCTACATTGCGTGGTCGCGCGCTGCAGTGGTGTATCGCCGAAGACTTGGCTAAATAATTTGGGCCGCCCAACTAATTGAATAGTATTTTTTGCGGAATTTCCGGCTACAGCACGCAGTCGCGCGCTGCAGCGGTCTGCTGTGGAAGACTTGGCTAAATAATTCGGGCTACCCAAACTAATTGAACAGTGTTTTTTGCAGAATTCCCCGCTACAGCGTGCGGTCGCGCGCTGCAGCGGTCTGCCGCGGACATATTTCTCTATACAATCGGGAAAAATGACTAGTTGAACAATGTTTTTCGTGGAATTCCCCGCTACAGCGCGCGGTCGTGCGCTGCAGCGGTCTACAGCGGAGGACTTGGCTAAAAATCGCTTGGAACCAAGGTATGCAAAGGCATGCAGTACAGGGCGCTACAACGTGCTGCAGCGGCCCCACCGAATTTTTCCCAGTCAATGCATTTAATGCGGCTGGAGACATGACCTCTATCCTGAATGTTGTCTCCAGCCATCATATCCTGTAGCAGCCATTTTTGTAAAGCTTTGAGGTGATGTGTGGCTAAAAAATGAGATTATTGTCTCCTCACCCCAAATTAAAAATTATTGCAATGATGAATTCAACATTTTTAATGGAAAATCTGGTTGCTTATGAGGAGAAGCATGCAGCCCCCACTTCCTATAAATACCCCTTCTCTTGACTAGAGGAGGGTTGACAATTTTAGCAAGAATTCCCTAAGTAAGGAGGAGAGCCAAAGGAAGAATGAACTCCCCAAGGGTGGCAAGGCAAGCTTTTGCAAAGGGAGAAGAGGAAGAAGGCAGCACTAGCATTCTAAAGAGAAGGTAATTAGAAGGAGAAGAAGAATTTCGGAGAACTTCTACGGAGTGTTCCTAGTATCTTCTAAACTCAATCTTGTATTTTCTTTTTAGTGACCATGAAAGGGTCTTTTGCTATGTGTGTGTTTTCCTTATTTTCTTGTATAATGAGTAGCTAAACTCCCCTTAGAGAGGGTTGGGATGAAGTCCCATTTTGCATGATGTAATATTAATGTGTGAATGTTTTCCCTCAAGCATAATAAAATTGTGATTTAAATGCCTTACTAAGAAATTTCTATCTAATTAGTCTTGATGTTTTTATAAGAAAAGAATTAAAAAAATCCAAGATCTAATTGTCTTGTGCTCCTTAGCTCACCTTAGGTTGGATGCTAGATTTTGAGTGCATGAAAGCTTAGAACCATGTGAGAAGGATCTTGAGCTCAATGCACCTCAATCTAAGCTCAACCAAAGAGTTGATGCAAGTGATGCTAATACCCACTAATTGAGCTCCTTAGCTCCACATAATTGAGATTGAGAAATGAAGTGTTGAGTGCTCATGAACTAAGTGATATAGTCATTGAGCCCAACATGTGAATCGCTCATCTCAACTATGTGAGATGCGAAGTGATGCTCGTAGTGGAAAATCAATGCTTGTGAGATCTTGAGATTTAAGAAAATTTAAACTCTCCTTAAAAAAAAGGAAAGAATGAATTAACTTTAATTCTCAAGAATCTTACAAGAATCTTTGTGCTAAAGTAGAACCGAATGTGAGTTCATTTTGTGCATGAGATTTAAACTTGTAAGCTTTTGAGCTAGACTAAAGGACAATAAAATGCACTTGATTTCAATTAAACTAAATGATAAAGCTTGAGAAACAAATCTACACAAGTATTATATCATTGCATGTGGGATGGGCCCAACTCTCCTCTTTCTTTAAATCTTGTTATTTACTTAGTGAATATTCGTGCTAATTTTAGACCAACCAACTAATACAAACTATAGCTTAAACATTAGTGAGAATAGATATATTTTAGTACCAAATCAACTAATTCTCTGTGGTTCGATAAATTCTCGAAAAGTCACACTTTCCACTTATTACTTCAGACCACGTATACTTGCGTGCAAGCGCAGACGTGTATTTACAGTCTGTCAAGTTCTTGGCACCGTTGCCGAGGAATTGGTTTTTGATTTGAACTAAAGATAATCTATAAGTAGCTAGCGGGGTGATCCGACGAGGACACTCATTGATGCAGCAGTCGGGGGATCCATTAGTGGAAAAACTAAGAGAAAACATATAACCTCCTGGAAGAAATGGCAAACAATGCTTACCAATGGCCTTCTGAAAGGTTAAAAAAGGAAGCTTTAAAGGTAAATGAGTCCGATCAAATAATGATGTTATAACAGGAAATACATGCCTTAAATGAAAAAATAGAAAGAATGAATGTCAATGTTGTTCTTGAGGTGCATTGTGATTTGTGCGGGGGTAAGCATAACAGTGAAAATTACAATCTAAATAACCTTTTTGTACAAACTAATACTGAACAAGTAAACTACCTGAGAAATAATAACTCGATTAATAACTTGTACTCCAACACGTACAACCCAGGATGGAAAAAGCATCCAAATTTCTCTTGGAGTAACAATAATAATAACGCAAATCAATATGGGGGAAGCTCATCCTATCAACAAGGCATGCATAATGGAAATAATAACAATAATCATCACCCCAATTTAGAAGGGGCCTTCAACTCTTTCAAAGCGGAAACAATCTAATTTATGAGCCTCACAGAAGTGACTATAATGCACCATGATGCTTCTATCCAAGGGATAGAGGTTTCCCTGAGGAATATAGAGACCCAATTGGGGCAGATCTCCAAGCAGCTAGCCTCTCAGCAACAAATGGGCCCTACCCAATTCGACCGAAATAAACCCCAGGGAGTTGGTTAGTGTGATATATTCGGAAGATACGTGCGGGGGAATTAAAATTGAAGGTATGAGTGCAACAGGTTAAATGCTAAAGGAAGGGAAAGAAAAAATTGGGAATGTGAGTGAGAAGCTAACAGCTCCTAAATATGAAGACCCAGGGAGGTTGAGCATCCCCTACATAATCAAAAATGAAGTATTTATAGGTCCCTTGTGTGATCTAGGTGCTTCGGTCAATTTTATGCCCTACCATATTTATGAACATCTAAAGGTAGGAGGGATGGAATATACCTCAATGATTTTGGAATTTGCCAATTTAGAATCTCTTACCCCTCTTGGAATGATAAAAAATGTTGCAGTCGAATTAGGAAGTTTTATAGTTCCAACTGATTTTGTGGTTTGTGAATGGGATCAATGAAATAAGAATTCCACGATTATCTTTGGGAGACCATTTCTAATGAGTGTGAAAGCTGTTATTGATGTGGGTCGTGGGTTTATGAGCGCAAATGTAAAAGGAAAAACTGAATTAATTGACTTAAAACCCACTTTATTTAAGAAAAAAAAGATGGAAAATGAGGTGATAAGAAGGGTAAGAGAAGAAAGACTATGGGTTGATGAGGTACTTGAAGATCTAATGTTGGAAGAAAGGAATTCTAATCATAGCTCAACTCCTTCCTATGAAAACCAGAGCAAGGAAGGAGTGAAGAAGAGAAAAACGTGACGGGGAAAAAGGAAAAAAAAAAACCCCACAAATTATGAAGTTGAAAGAAGGGATCCTTCGATTTTGGTTGAGGATGAACAGAGTTTGAGCCACCAAGAGGGATGTGCTCACTTGAACATCCTTAGCCTAATGAAATCACCGGATCCATCATATTAATCTTAAAGAGTCTAGCTTAAGACGTTAAATGGAGCGCTTATTGGGAGGCAACCCAAAAATAATAATAATAATAATAATAATAATATTTTGGCGCTACAACGCGCTACCGCGGAATTCCCGCGATCGCGCGCTGCCGGAGAAATACCACGATAGCGCACTGCAGCGAAACCTCCGTGATAGCGCGCTGTTGCGGGTGTTTCGCGCATAAACAGTGCGCGAAACCATTTTTCGCCCTGGCGCACCCTAAGCCGCGATCGCACGCTACAGCGCGCTACTGCGCACTGCAGCGGTTTGCCCAAATTTTATGCCTTGTTGGGAAAATACAGTCAACAAGTCATGACCTTTGGGTTCCCAAGGCAGTCAAAAAGTTGCTGAAAAGCTGCCCCCCCCCCCATTCATATGGATCACCACATTAATGGCATGGGGAAGACCATTTGACCATCTTCTCTTGCCTAGAATTTTTTGGCTATAAATAAGGAGGGAATGGGGGGGTTATCCTTGCACCTTCTCTTCATCTTCTTCGTTCTCTTGATCTTCTTAAAACTCTCATCGCACATAATGTATTCTGGGAAGAAGGCAATCGCTAGGAAGTATGTTGGAGCTTCCTCATCCGGAGGTACTTTCAACTCGAAGAGGTTCTCCTCGGCGGAGGCCGAGCACCGTTTCACCTCTATCACTTCCCAATAGAAGTTGATCCCAGAGCGAAGCTTCAGCGTTGCCTACCCCGTCCCTCATGATCAGGTCAATCCTAGAGGATGGCATGAGTTTTTGACCAAGAGATCTCCCACATACACGATAATTGTCCAAGAAGTGTATGCAAATGCAATAGACGCATCCGGGCAGCGGATTTTCTGCCGAGGAAAGGGTGTCATCCTAGGAATTTCTCAAATTGAGCAATTCTATGGGTTGGCGAAGATAAGCTCTTGTTCATACTCTAACCTCTTGAACTCTCACTTTGACCCCCGCACTCTTGTTGTGGAGATTGTCAATAATAACACCGAGTGGGAAGGGGGACTCGCCAACATTCCTCGCTCCGAATTAATGGACACGAGTAATGCTTGGCTAGTCTTCATTTCTAGCTATGTCATGCCCTCGAGTCACTTAACTGAAGTGACCCGTGCCCGAGCACTCCTTCTGTGCTCATTGGTTAGGGCAGGCAAAATCTGCATCTCAAACATTATCTTTGAGCAGCTTTGGAAAGCTCTCAAAAGTTCATGCGCAGCATTGGCCTTTGGGTCTTTGATTTATGGGTTATGCAAAACTCAAGGGGTTAAGATCCTCTCCTCCGACACCATTGTTCCCCCCAACGTTGCCCTGCACCCCTCGAACCTTAATGTCCGGGCAAGTGAACAGAAATTGCCCAAGAAAAGAAGGGGCCATAGGGTGGAAGCGTCTGCACCTTCTGATTTGCATCTCACGAACCAACTCTTAATGCACCTCCACAATCAAAATGCAGAGCTTAGTAAAGCTCTAGCTACCAATATGAGATTTTTCAAACAGGAATACGCCAAACAGCGCCAGTTCCAATCAGAATTCCATGAAGCCCTCGGGATGTTGTTTGATGATTGGAATTTGCACGGCGGACCGGACGCTTCCATGTTGCCACGGCCTCCCATCGGTGCACCCATACCGGAGACGCACTACCCCACCGAGACGGCATATGTGTCGGAGGAAGACGATGATGAGAATGAAGAAAATTAACTAGGTTGTATTTGTTCTTTTTCATTTTTCTTTTTTTCCTTATTGTACTTTGTTTTATTTTGAGATTGCAATTTATGAATTCTCATATTCCCGCATTTATTGAATTATTCTTAAAGGATATTTTTTTTCATTAAATGAATTATTATGCAATCAAACGTGAGATTGAGGAATAAATAGAGGAAAATCTAAATTTCCAAAATTTTAAAAAAATGCTTGAGCTAAGTGTGGGGGAAGGCATAGGACTTAAACTAAAATAATATGGAATAGATTCTGAATGGAGTGTGCTAGGCTCCCGAAGGACTTCATGATCACAAAGATATTATGGATGAAGAAAAATATCTCTCTCTAAGGATGAAAAGAATAAAATATTTAAGAAAAAAGGGATGATGAAAAATATCTCTCCCAAGTGATCAAAATGAGATAAAATGAAGAAAAATATCTCTCCTTAAACTTTTTCATCTTTGTGATTTATAAGAAAGAGCACATATGGCACAACTCTAAGAATCTCTAAACCATGTCTTTAGTCTAAAAATTCAAAATATATGGAACCCATCACCTATTTTCAAGCATTAAACAATTCAAACATTTGGAGATTTTAGTGACTTACCACCTTAGTGACTCAATTAAAAATATTAAAATTGCTATAATGTTCATTTTATTTTTTATTGTCATGCACATATTTTCACTTATACTTATTTCAAATACATCATTGTGACTTTCATCCATTCAAATACAAAAAAAAAATTACCATTTTGAGCTTACTCGAGGACGGGCAAGAATTTAAGTGTGGGGGTGTGATGAATCCATAAATTACATCTAAAATAAAAGGAAAAAATCATTTATTTAAGATATTTTTTGTTGTTCCTAAATCAAATTTCTATATTTTTTTCAGGAATGGAATCCAAATGAGCTCAAGGGCATTTCTATAATTTTATTAATAATATAACAAAGCATTCCGCTACAGCGCGCTGCAGTGCGCGGTCGCGTGCTGCAGCGGGCTGCAGTGGAAACATTTAAACCATATTAAATAGGCCCCTAACTAATTGAATAGTGCTTTCTGCGGAATTCACCGCTATAGCGCATGGTCGCGCGCTGCAGCGGTGTATCGCGAAAATATTTATGATTATTAAATGGGGCTCAACTAATTGAATAGTGTTTTCTGCGGAATTCACCGCTACAGCGTGCGGTCGCGCACTGCAACGGTGTATCACGGAAGACTTGGCTAAATAATTCGGGCCGCCCAAGTAATTGAATAGTATTTTTTGCGGAATTCCTCGCTACAGCGCGCAGTCGCGCGGTGCAGCGGTCTGCCACGAATGACTTGGCTAAATAATTCGAGCTGCCCAAACTAATTGAACAGTGTTTTTTGTGGAATTCCCCACTACAGCGCGCGGTCGCGAGCTGCAGCGGTCTGTCGCGGACATATTTCTCTATACAATCGGGGAGAAGGATTAATTGAACAGTGTTTTTCGCAGAATTCCTCGCTACAGCGCGCAGTCGCGCGCTGCAGCAGTCTACAGTGGAGGACTTGGCTAAAAATCGCTTGGAACCAAGGTATGCTAAGGTATGCAGCACAGGGCGCTCCAGCGCACTCCAACGCGCTGCAGCAGCCCGTCGAATTTTTTCCCAGTCAGTGCATTTAATGCGGTTGGAGACATGACCTCTATCCTGAATGTTGTCTCCAACCATCATATCCTGCAGCAACCGTTTTTGTAAAGCTTTAGGTGATGTGTGGCTAAAAAAATGAGATTATTGTCACCTCATCCCAAATAAAAAATTATTGCAATGATGAATTCAATATTTTTAATGGAAAATTTAGTTGCTTATGAGGAGAAACATGCAGCCCCCCCTTCCTATAAATACCCCTCCTCTTGACTAGAGGAGGGTTGACAATTTTAGAAAGAATTCCCTAAGTAAGGAGGAGAGTCAATGGAAGAGTGAACTCCCCAAGGGTGGCAAGGCAAGCTTTTGCAAAGGGAGAAGAGGAAGAAGGCATCACTAGCATTCTAAGGAGAAGGTAATTAGAAAGAGAAGAAGAATTCCGGAGAACTTCTACGGAGTGTTCCTAGTATCTTCTAAACTCAATCTTATATTTTCTTTTTAGTGACTATGAAATGGTCTTTTGCTATGTATGTGTTTTCCTTATTTTCTTATATAATGAGTAGCTAAACTCCCCTTGGGGAGGGTTGGGATGAAGTCCCATTTTGTATGATGTAATATTAATGTGTGAATATTTTCCCTCAAGCATAATGAAATTGTGATTTAAATGCCTTACTAAGAAATTTCTATCTAATTAGTCTTGATGTTTTTATAAGAAAAGAACTAAAAAAATCCAAGATTTAATTGTCTTATGCTACTTAGCTCACCTTAAGTTGGATGCTAAATTTTAAGTGCATGAAAGCTTAGAACCATGTGAGAAGGATCTTGAGCTCAATGAACCTTAATCCAAGCTCAACCAAAGAGTTGATGCAAGTGATGCTAAGACCCACTAATTGAGCTCCTTAGCTCCACATAATTGAGATTGAGAAATGAAGTGTTTAGTACTCATGAACTAAGTGACATAGTCATTGAGCCCAACATGTGAATCTCTCATCTCAACTATGTGAGATGCGAAATGATGCTCGTAGTAGAAAATCAATGCTTGTGAGATCTTGAGATTTAAGAAAATTTAAACTCTCCTTAAAAAAAAGGAGAAAATAAATTAACTTTAATTCTCAAGAATCTTACAAGAATCTTTGTGCTAAAGTAAAACTGAATGTGAGTTCATTTTATGCACAAGATTTGAACTTGTAAGCCTTTGAGCTAGACTAAAGGACAATAATGTGCACTTGATTTCAATTAAACTAAATGATAAAGCTTGAGAAACAAATCTACATAAGTATTATATCATTACATGTGGGATGGGCCCAACTCTCCTCTTTCTTTAAATCTTGTTATTTACTTAGTGAATATTCGTGCTAATTTTAGACCAACCAACCAATACAAACTATAGCTTAAACATTAGTGAGAATAGATATACTTTAGTGCCAAATCAACCAATTCTCTGTGGTTCGATAAATTCCCGGAAAGTCACACTTTCCACTTATTACTTCAGACCACGTACACTTGCATGCAAGCGCAGACGTGTATTTACAATTTGTCAAGGAACAAAATGGCAAAGTTGGAATTTAATTTCTATGAGTATTTAATTTTCCTATTTTCCGGGGCATTTAAATATATTAAAAAAATCGGAGAAAATCGAACGACTTCCAATTGCCTCCAAAACAACACCCCTAGCTAATTTGAGGGTCATGAGCAGAATGGAGAAGTTAGAATTTTGATTTGAGGTCAATTTAGATATGTTAAATTCTAGGGTTCCTAAAATTCCCATAATTAGGATTTGATCCATTTGACACCTAATTTGGGCCAAAACTTTAGTATGGGTTCCTAATAACTTAATTAGAGTGTTAGAATTAAGATTAGTACCTAATTAAGCCATGATTAACTAGGGTAACAACCTTGTATTACAGGTGGAGTTCTTGATAAGTCTATACAGGGCAAAGTACCACTTCATATAACCAGCCTCTTGAACCCATGATGGTTAAGATGTTATATGGTTGTGAGTTCCTCTTAAGCCTATAGGGGCCACCTCTTGTCATATCTACCCAATGGTTGATTTTTGGATCTTTGTGTGGATATTGATAAGGACATCAATTACTTAAGTTGGGGAGATTGTAAAGACCTACTTAAGTAGTAATAAGTGAAACTCTTAAATATTGAGATGCTTTTTCAAATAACGGTGGAGTTCCTGATAAGAACTCCAAAGTTAAGTATGCTTAGGTGGGAGCACTCTCAAGATGGGTGACCTACTGAGAAGTTATCTTTCGAGGGAAAAATTGTGAGGCCTTTCAAACAAAGCAGACAATACATTGATGCTTAAGAGTTTGAGCTATTACACAAGGTTTCCCTAATTTAAGGTATAAAACATCTAAATTAGAAAATATAAAATAAGCGTTAAAAAGTTAAGAACTTATATTCATAATAATTAGTTCTCTATTCTAAGTTGAAACCACAAGTTTAACTTAAAATGCAAACATATAAAAGATTCATAAATTCAATTACTTAAATATAAAGAAAACTTGTCAAACTAAAATTACCTTACTCTTAAATTTGATTAAATAATCAAGTCATGGGTTAGAATCAATATTCATTGAGAATGGGTCATTTTGATAATCAACATATTTTAAATGACAAGTTAATTTATGCAACTCCTCTTATTTAAGAGAAAAATCAAGGGAATGTAAGTTTAAGGTTAAGATAATAAAATCACATTATCATGCACCATAAGATCTAGATTTGATTTCTAAGCTTTCATCTTACTAATTTAATAAAAAAAAAGTCAGGTTTCTAAGACTTAAGAACACTTAAACCTAATTTTGGGCAAAATGACTATTTTGCCCCTACTTAAGGATCTAAAATACAACTTTATAAATTAAAGTTCCAAATTAAAATTATTAATTTTAAAAGGTTACTTACTATTTATTATGAAGATCGACAGTAAGTACACCCCATTCAGATAAGGATTAAGCCTTATGAGCTCAAATTAAGGATTTAGCTCATTAGGGGCAAACTAGTAATTTTATTTATTAAAATCTAAACTTTTAGTTATAGTGTTATTGCTTATTAATTATGGATTCCATAGAGTCTAAGATCCTTAAAATTTGTGGTCAATTTGCCAAGTTATGGCCAAAACAATATTAGGGTGCAAATATGTAATTTAGGGATTTTAGGAAAAAGATCCAAAAACCTAACTTTCTCAAATGATGTCCAAATTCAGTAAACTTAGTGGCTATAGCTTTCCTATAACACACTGAGTGCAATGACTAGGAATAGACCCAATTTAGACTTCATTTGATTAAGTTGTGCACTAATCAAGTTTTAGGGTGATTAGGGCTAATAAGAAAACTAATCACCAAAACTTAATTATATTTTTATTATTTACTGATCTACACATTCTCCTAATCAAAAAGGTATATTAGATGACCTAATTTGGACTTCAAATAGTCAAGTTATAGCTAAATAAATATTCTATGTTAAGGGTATAATTAAGAGAGTGTCCTAAAAGTCATTAATTTTAGGTTATGCTCCAAACAACAAATTTAACACTATCAACATAATCTTAGCATTTTTCTGAGCAAAATAAGACATATATAGGCTATATTTTGAGTTAGGGGTACAAAGTTATGGGCATTTGAAGTTCTAGGGTTAAATAGATCATTAATTAAGGGTCTTAAAGGTCACTATCTGAAATACACCTCCAAATATAAATTAGACACTATCACAATATTTCTCTCATTTTTTTAATTAAAATGAGATATAATATCAAGGCATTTGGATCACTGGATTAAGAGATATGGATGTTTGAATATTACAATTATTAATTTAATTAAGCAAATTAATTAAGCATATAAGGAACTAAATTTAATTTATCAAATCAAACAAACAACGGCGAGCCCCAGCAAGGAACAGCGTGCAATGAGTTAAGCAGATGGGCCAACCCAATCACACGGCCCAGCGGAAAAGGCATGCGGGCCAGTGCAGCGCTTGCAAACAAAATGGGCCATCCCATTATGGGGACGACTTCCCAAGCAAATGAATTGAGCCAAGGCACAGCGAGGACAGCCAGCCCAACACAAGATGCTGGGCCCAACTGGCACAAGTGCGCGGCCTAGCCTAGCACGGGCGACTGGACCCAGACGCACGGGCCCAGCCCAGAACAGGGAGGTTATCTCCTTCGACTCTAAATGTGACGGAAAAATATAGAAATCTGCATAGCTCGATTTCCATAGAATCATACATGCAAATTGATAAATTAATTATTTAGATAGTGAGCAACAATATTATCGACTAACCCCTGAAATGAGACTTTATAATTAAATATAAAGAATAGGGAGGGTAGGTACCTCACTGGAATGCGCCTAAGGTTTGAGAATTGACCGAGAGATGAAGGTAGAAGCAAAAGAGCAGCAGCTCAGACTTGATTCAATGCTAAGCAGTAGATCTCACCGATAGAAATAAAGAAGGTTTTTAAGATTCAAATAAATACAGTTATTGAGTGGCTACTAAGCACCACGTGGAGGCTAGCAGCTGCAACATGCGCAGGGACTTGACACGCGCTAGGCACTGCGATCGCTTGCGCAAAAAAAGTGATCCTGTGCCATCCGATCGGGACGACCCGATCGATCAACTCAAATTGAGCCGATCAGGCTCTAGCAGGCCGACCCACTAACACGCAAAAAGTTACCCATGATTTATGAAAGACAGGAGATGGATTGGCCCGATATAAATTAATTTAAATAGCTAATTTCAATTAATATAAATTCAATTTAATTTAGATCGAATCAAATTCTTAAATTAAATTTGGACTGATTAATAGGCTTAGAAAATTTCTAATAATTCACCCTTAACTAATTGAAGGGTGAGGAAGGCAACGGCGGAGTCAGATTTTTATTTTAATGAGTATTTAATTTTCCTATTTTCTTGAGTTTTTTAAATATATTAAAATATTTCACGAAAATTCAATAACTTCTAAATGCTTCCAAAACATCACCCATATCTAATTCGCAGGTGATGAGCATGGAGAAGTCTAATTTTTGATTTGAGGTCAATTTAATTATGTCAAATTCCATGATTCCTAAAATTTCCAAAATTAGGATTTGATCTATTTGATACCTGATTTGGACTAAAACTTCATAGTAAGTTTCTAATGACTTATTTAGAGTGTTAAAACTAAGATCATTACCTAATTAAGCTCTGATTGACTAGGGTAATAACCTAGGGTTGTTACACATTACCTGCTTTCATAAATTTTCTTCTAAGCCCATCCTCGCTTCTTTATAATGGAAGGGAACCTCATCCTCCAATACGAATAATGTATATGTGACATTATCTTTGAAATAGGTTGGCTATTGAGGTGCATTCCTTATGTGTCTACATCTAGGAATTGACTCCCGAACTAAAGCCTCACTATCAATGTTAGTTTATTCTTCATCATTACTAATGTGGTCTTCATTTGTAGGAGTATCTTTGATGTGATGTGAAGTTCTTTGTGGAATAAATGGGATGGCATCAAACCCCACTCTTTGCCTTCTTATACAAATCTCTATGTTATCCTCCACTTGATGAAAACTCCTCAATCTCAAGAAAAATTCTTCATCAAAGGTGACATCTCTGCTCTCCACAATCATCTTGTCAATTGGAGCATACAATTTGTAACCATTCGCTCTGCGCTGAAAGCCCACAAAAATTTCTTTCCTAGCCCGCGGTTTAAGCTTATCCTTCCCTTACATGATAATAAGTTGGGCTGCCAAAGATCTTCAACTGATCATAATCTATAGTAGTATGTTCAGACCACAACTCAATTGGAGTCTTCTTATCTAGTGCTGCAGATGGCAGACAGTTCACCAAGTAGCATGCATAATCTAGGGCCTCCGCCCAATAGATTCTCTCCAACCCAACATTGGACAACATACACTGCACCTTTTCCACTAAGGTACGGTTCATTCGCTCTACTACCCTATTCTGCTACAGTGTTTCTCTTACTGTAAAGTGCATTATATCCCTGAATCTTCACATTGTTTTACAAAAGAGTTAGATGTAAGATCTCCATCATTGTTCGATCGGATCATCTTGATTCTCTTGCCCTTTTGATTTTCTATCATCTTCTTCTAGTTTATGAAAACCTCCAGTACATTTGCTTTGCTCTTCAAAGTGTACATCCATATAAATCTAGAGTAAATCTTTATAAGGAAAACAAAATACCTTCGACCACCGAATGATGCAGTCTTCGTTGGTCCCAAAACATCTGTGTATATATTCTAATATATCTTTGGTGTTGTGGATGCCAATACTAAAGGGCTTACATGTCTTCTTTCCAAAAATACAATGCTCACAAAATTGTAATTTACAAGAATTTATGCCTTTAATGATTCCATCCATCTCCAATACTCTCAGTGAAGGATCCTGTAACAACCCGAGTTGTTACTTTAGTCAATTAGGACTAATTTTAGTCTTAAAATTAATCTTAAATGCTAATTAGGTCATTTGGAGTCAACTACCAAGATCCAGTCCAAACCAGAGGTCAAACGGATTAAATCTTTATTTTGAGAATTTCAAGAACCCTAGAAATTGACCCATTTAAATTGACCTCCGATCAAAAAACGGACAACCACCATTGCGTTCCTTGACCCCAAATTAGCTTGGGGTGAAATTTTTGTATCAATCGGAAGTCGTCACAATTTCAACAAATATTTTAATAATAAAAATATCACAGAAATCGAGGTATCAAAATACTCGTCGGATCAAAAATCCGACTGCGCCATTGAATTCCTTGACCCCAATTTAGCTAGGAAAAACATGTTCAAAATTTTCTGGGAATTTTTCAAAAAAAAAATACTAATATTTTAATACTTAATGGCGTGCCGTTAAGTATTTAACGGACCCGTCACTGTAGCTGACGGTGCCGTCAATCTGGACAGCGCCATCTCAACCGTTGGATCGGCCCAGATCCAATGGCTGCGGAGTCGTCTTCCTCGACGACTCCTCCCGCGTGACACGCAGCAGCCCATCGCGGATGCTGGCCAATCTGACCGCATTCAGACCTCGGCGAGGTTGCCGTCCGGTCTATAAGACCTCGGCCGACCCTTAGGCTCTGAGTTTTTACAAATCGGAGCCCGGATCGAACCGAAATCAATCCCCGAAGTCAGCCCTATTTTTCCGCCGATTTCCTTCGCCAATCCGACCTTCAGGTACCCCGATCTCCCTCGTTTACCGTTCGATCATTACAATAATTGTAGGATAGGTATATTAGGATGTCATCTACACATCCACCATTTTGATCGGGCTCAAACCAACCCGATCGGGCACACCAGACCCACGAAGGGGTCAGGGTTCGGTCCACCGAACCCCCAGAAGGCGAACAGACGCGCCTTCGGGCCGGGCCGGGTCGACCCGAGCCCGACCGCCTGAGTCGGGTCTGCGTCAGCACGTGTGGGGCCCACCGAGCCACGTGGCAGCCTCTGGGCCCGCCACGTGTCAAGTGGGGGCCCACAGCCCCGTCACCCGAGCTGAGTCAGCAGCCGTGGGACCCACAGAGCCACGTGGCAGCCTCTAGCAGTGCCACGTGTCTGGTGGGGCCCACTGACCAGTCAGCCGTGCTGAGTCAGTAGCCCGTGGGGTCCACTGTGCCACGTGGCAATCTCTGAAGGTGCCACGTGTCAGTGGGGCCCACTGTTGATTAATTAGAAATTAATTAAGTTACTGTTAGTGTTAATTAGCCCTAATTAACTACAGTTAGTATTAATTAACCCAGGATTAGTGTTAATTACTTTTGAATAGTATATTTTATTAATTAAATATAATTATAAGTTAATTAGTATTAAACAGTAATTAGGATAATTAATTAAACAGTAATTAGCTTAATTACTTTTGAATAGTAAAAATATAATTAAATTAATTCATAATTAATAAATAATTAGGACTAATTAAAAAGTAATTAGCACTAATTACTTTGCTACAGTAAATGATATAAAAATTAGAAATATTAAATTTAAACTTTATGAATGAACAGTAAAATAATACAATTTGAATAAATGAATAGTAAAATAATTCAAATTGTATTTTTGAATAGTAAAACTTAAAAAATTAATAACTTTTTGTAGGATGATCCAAACATAGCCAATATGGGTCTTAAAATACTCAGAAAAATATTTAGGATCAAATGGCGTAATGTAAAATTTTGTTACGAGATACACATAACGAGGGTAGCGTTTTGAGGCCTCTTTAAGACCCCATAACTTTTTACCCGATTATCGAAATATAGTCAGTATGGGTCTTAAAATGATCAAGAGAGCAGCCCCATCACCGCGATAGTATTAGTTTTCCCATTTGGACATCAGGACAAAAAGTCAACTCTAGAATTTAGAGTTGACTTTAGTAAAAAATGACCAAAATGCTCTTGAACTTCAAATGGCCATAACTTGGTCAATTTAACTCCAAATACAAAAATTCAAGAAGCTACCTAGTTTAGAATTTCAATGTCATCATTTTCACAGAAATAATATTTACGATTTGAACTTTAAAATTTAGGAAAATTATCAAAATACCTCTAGCCTTATTTTAGCCATAACTCGGTCGTTTATCGTCCAAATTGGACGTACTTAGTGTATATCTTCAAGTTAGACAATAAGCAATTAGTTGGAGAAGAGAAAACTCAGTTTGGACCCCTAAATCAAAAGTTGACTTTTTGACCCTTAAAGTAGAGGCAAAATAGTCATTTTACCTTAAAATTGGAAATGCGCAATTTTAGCCCTTAATTAAATTCTTAGGATACTAGGATTAATAATGTAATCATATTAGTAAATAAAACAAGTCATTAAATTGAATTCCAATAATTTTTTCTAAGTTTTAAGCATCCCACCTTAATGACCTTTCCTGAGATTAGGACTAGATCATATGTTAGAGTTCATTCATTAAGTAAAATTGGTTACCCTATGGGTGAAACCTTGGTTTTGATAGTTTCTAGATATTATTTTATTTTACAACCCATTCTGATTAGTTTATCTTTTTAACTTTAGATTTAAGATAGGAGATTCATCCTATTATGTTTGATTACTTAATAGGATTTGCCTTAATTAGTAGATCACTTATAGTATAAAACTTAGAACTTAGGTCTTATCCAGTTTGGATTATGTGATTAAACCTAAAATCTCGTAGTGTTTAATCCATAATCTATAGGTGTAGAAGATCTTGATCAGATCTTAGTTAGAACATCTAAATTCACAAAATTAGGACATATGATTTATTTGTTTAATTCATAGTCATCTATCTGATTGATCTAGATTAGAACCTGATCAGTTCTAATCCTTTTAACTTATAAGGACGAGTTTCCAAATTACACTCAATAGTAGGAAAATAGTGATCCTGAACTTGTGTAATTTGGAATAGTTAGAATGGTTAAGTAGAAAACAAATGATATCACCATGTGTAGTCGAGTCTCTAGCTTACTTGTTATTTGTTGCTATGCATACCTTGTATTTTTGTGCCTTATATTTTCTTTAAACATACCATATAAGACATTTGATGCATAAATAAAATGTTAGGAAATTATGGAGACTCCTTAAATTCCTTATAAAAATATTAAAGTAAATAAATAAAATGATAATGAATTGATGTGATTGAGCTGCCTCTCAGTGTTCTTTTGATCATACCAAATGTTGCCCTAGCCGTATCGTACTAGGAGTTGCCCTAGCCGTACTATGCCAGGATATTTTGGTATGATAGTTGGTGACCTAACCGTATCGAGCTAGGAGTATCCCTAGTCGTATCGTGTTAGGGCCATATATGTGACTGTTGTTGGCTTAGTCGTATCGAGCTAGGAGTAGCCCTAGCCGTATCGTGCTAAGATCTTCAGTTTTTTTTGGTGAGCTAGTGTAGCTCTTTTCTGTATGGCAGTTGATGTATTATAGATTTATATGCAGTTGTGGTTATTTCAGTATATTCTTTTTTAGTCAGCTATTTCTTTGTACTACTTTATATATATTAGAATCTTGCTGCTATATGTATATATCACTGCTAAGTTATTCATTTTTTTAATTAGTATATTATTTTTATTGATCACCAGCATGTTTAGGATGTAGAATCTTTCTTCCAGCATTTATTCAGTTATATTTACACTCATATGCCTTTCCTTGATTACTTGTTATGCGAGGCATGCTTCAGCCTCTTTTCTTTGCCTTGTTTATACTATAGAGAATAGTCTATAATTTGCCTTTTTACTTGTGTTGCTTACTGCTCCTGTATTTACACATCATGCTTAGAAGTAAATGGTAAAATGGTGATATTATATAACCTTATTAAAAATTCAGCTTAAAATGTACTTAGACAATTATCTAACTAGATTTTCTCTTTTTTGGCTGGGGCCCTACATTGTGAAATCGACAATGTCATGCTTAGAGCAGTTTGAGGAGCTTGTACCCGAGGAGGAGCCTTACTTAGAGGAGGCGCAGCAGTTGGGGCCAGAAGATATCTAGTCATTTACTGTCTGTGAGGATGAGTGGATTTTGAACATTTATTTTGTTAAACTTTAATTGATGTAATAATACAGGTACCTATGACTGTGTATTCAGATTTCACTATGCTACTTTTCTGAGTTACATTTCTCTTCTTATATACATTATGATGCTTGGATGTCATTTATTTATCGCTTCCGCACTCTGTATTTTTACTTATATAGTGACTGCTTGATTGATTCTGACTTAACCTTTCTCTAATCAGGTGGATTATGGAGTTTATCCTAATCCAATGCTAAGTGAGGGGTTAACCAGAGTGACACTCCACCCTTAATCTAAACCTATTGAGGGTTAAGGGTGAGGGTCGCCACAGATCCCCTGTATGTGCTAACCTCATATGCCACAATATCATGGCATCTTCAGAGTCCTCATCCATGGCTATTGAACCTGTCATTATACTTCCCTGCAGGTAGTAGAGGTTCTGTTATCTGACTCCTCTCAGATAAGTCATAGCACCCTTGCTGATCTTCAAGGCCCCTGCCTCAAGCACCACTTTAAATCCATTGGCTTCTAAGGCTCCAATAGATAGTAGATTCTTCTTAATCTTTGGTACATATCTGACTTATTTCAGTTCTTGGACTGTTCGTGCAGGTGTCCTAATCGGCACACTTCCAACTCCTACAATCTGGCATGTAGCATCATTCTTCATTGTGATGGCACCACTGCCCGTTTCTCTATACAAATAGAACCAGTCCTTTTGAGAATAAATGTGATACATCGCACCAATATCCATAATCCAACTGGAGCCATTAGCTACTAGACATATAGAAATAGTAACAAGAGACGCATCTGAGTCTGATCCCTCCATCACATTCTAGATCACATTAGTCTTAGCCTCGAAATATCCACTTGTCTGTTGCTTGTCTTTTAACTTTAGGCAGTCCTTCTTCCAATGTATTGCTTAAAGTTAGCTTGCATGCCCAAGCAATTTATATAACTCATTTTCATATTATAGCCACTTTAATAATTTAACTAAACTTAAGTATTTTAATGATGAGACCCTTAATCTTTTGAGAGAAATATATATTACTTTTATATTTAAAGTAAGCAATCCTTCCTTATGGTGAACTTGCAAGTTCACTAAATGAAGCTAACTCCATTAGGTATTAATGAGTTATTGATTCCTTACTAAGTATTTGATTTGCAACAAGAATTATTGCACTTAATTAGTTATGGCTTAAGGTGAGAGCCTAGCCTTCTTTAAGTATATATCTTAAATAATTAGGTAAATCTATATTCAATCTCCTTAGTTAGCCAAGTCACAAGGTACATGTTAATTTAAGTTCAATTTGATGAAGACATGTTCAGCTTTAATTAATATATAATTACAAAGTTTCAACCCTAAGCTTAACTATGTTAACCTCATTTCTAAGGCCTAAGATCTCCCATCATAATATTATGGATTTATAATAACTTGATCACTTCAAACAATGTGTCTCTAATATTAAACTAAACATTTATTTAAAATGTTTTATAGTGTTTTATGTTTTGAAGAAACAATTATACAATTGCCTAACCTAGGGTTCCTATTAATCACATATAAGAAAGGCAAAAATTGCATTTATTTCACATCACATCCAATTAGCACATAATTAGTATATAAATGATCTTTAGCTAATCAGGAACATAATGATAGATAGTAAGTTTCACTTGAGTGTCAATTTACCTAAACATGGCTTAATCATTATAATCAAAAACATAATGATAGATAGTAAGTTTCACTTGGGTGTCAATTTGCCTAAAAATGGCTTAATCACTATTAATGAACATTATAAGGTGATTAGTGAAAATAACTTTTAAAATGAAATTTTAACTTCATATTAATATTTCTAATATTTTTATTGTCGATTGGATATATAATTTTATTCTTTTTGGATTTGTATCAAGGAAATTAGGAAACTTTAAAATAGTTAGATTTTTAATTAAATCAATTTGAATTATTTGAATCCTAGTTACTGTGTGTGCCCTCAATCATATAATGCGTACGTGACTTAAAGGCACATCCCGAGAATTAAATTGCGGGGGTCCGCACCGAATCGGGCTCCCGACCCACCTGCTTCTGCGATCTTCCCCCGACAGCCGAGCGAAGACCCATATTAGGGCATGCAAATTCACTGTGGAGAGGGCACCTCAGCAAAGAATTCGTATGCTAAATTAATGCCATTGAAGACCTCTACAAGATGCCTTAATTAATTCATTGTGAAAATGCATGATTAGTTAACCCTATTCGCAAAAATCATAATTAGGGTTACGGTAGCTTACTGTGAATCGCCTATATGCAAGTAATCTTAATCGGGCTAATCATTATTCAATATGTTAGAGGCTGTTAAGAAACAAAATTTTGAATTTGCAATTGAAAGAAGATGTTGGAATGTACATTAGAGTCGACTAATGAGGTCCCCAAAAGAGATCGAGACGAAGCTAAGGTTTGCTAGAAAATTGCAAATATGACGAGATGTGGAGATAGGGTTGCGTCTGAGATATAGGCAAAAGAGAGAATGGGCTTAACTGCAACATATTGAAGGTTTTGGGAGCCACCATCTGTGAGCTGTGATTGGAGCTTGGCACGACAGGTGACACGCGCCTCTCTGCATGCGTTCAGCAAGAATGACGTGAATCAGCCGTCCGATCTAGACAGTTGATCAGATCAGATGGCGCATATCTGCATTGTCTGATCAAATGGTCCAGTGGATGGAAGCTAATGACACTACTTAATGATAATTAATATTAATGAATTTTTAATTCTTAAACATTTTATTTAATTAGAATTAAACCATTTAATGGCTTCCAAAAAATTTGCCCTTACTTAAATTGGGGGTGATGAACTCAAAAATGCATAATTTCAATTGGAAATTATCTTAATTATTTCATTTCTCAGGGTATCAAAAATGTAATAAAATATTCAAGAAATTTTAATGATCTCCAAAACTTACCAAATTTTCACCTCTATCTAATTGGGAGTGAGGAGTTCAATAGCAGAATCCGATTTTGATTTGGAGGTCAATTTAATTATTGTTATTTTCTAATTTGATAAAAATATTGAAATATTCAAAATTTTCAATTGAGCTTAGATTTGATTCAGATTATTAGAGTTTGCTCTAAATATTATTCGGAGTCTAATGAAGGTGATTAAAAAATAAAATTGACTGCTAAATATTGATTAATAGTAATGGGTTATTACAACTAGGACTGTCATCGTGTAGTGCCCCGCCCCGTCGCCGCGCGCGCAAAAAGGCTTACAAGTAGTAAAATCAACGGTGGAGCGGCGCGCTACTCGGGAGGACGAGAATAAGCAAAATTCATCTTCCCAAATATGCTAAAAGACTGAGCCATACTGAAGGCTGCTGACTCGAACCTAAGGGTAGGATTGAGAGCCAATACTTAAAATAAGAGTAGAATACTTATCTTGAGTAGTACGCTAATGTGTATATTGGATTTAAGGAAACAAGTAAGGATCCAATGTACATTATCAATATATATCAGCATTTCTAGTATACTCATCACATCACAATACTAAGTATAGTAGTATAGCAGAGTGCAGAAGCTAAAAGCATATCGTCCAGAATACACTCACCACAGAGCAGTATGTAAATATTCATCTCAGAAAAGAAAAGAAAAAAGTACATCCAGAGTTATTACAAACTGATTTAGCATGTGAAAAGTAAAGTCTACTGAAATAGGGCAAAAAGTAAAAGGAGTCAGACAGATCCTCTAGGGCTCCATGTACTTCTCCTGGATCTCCTGCAACCCAACCTGTCCTGTCTCCACAAGCTGCTCGGGATTTAGCAAATTGCCGGATCCCAAAAGTACCCCATGTTAGACAAGAAGATTAACACATCACAACTAACTATGCAGTAGGAAAGTAAATGCAGTAGACAGTAGAGTAAAGAAAACTGAAGAAAAGCTGAGAAAATACTAAATAACTACAATTGTAAAGACTAAACAGAGTAAAACTGCATCAAAAGCTAAATATTGAAAGTAAATGAAAACATTAAATACTCAGAAATAAATGTGAAAGGAATGTCAAATGATGTACTATATGTCACTGTAAAGATGTACCAAATGTGCTAGAGTATAGTATATCACGGATATATAATAGAACTATCACTAAAAGAATATAAGTAGTACATTCCAATGTACAAATACACCCAGTTGGGAAGACAGTACGGTTACGCAGATGCACCCTAAAATTCCTCACTCTATGTATGTAATATTTCGTAATCCATAATTTGTCACTGATACTCATGTGTCACTGCTGAGATGATGCTTCAAGCTCATGCTTATGCTTATGCCCATGCTTCTATGCTATATAGGTAAAATCCAGAAATCCTTGAAAACTAAAATGCAGATAATGAATTTTAAGTCTCCACCGTGCAGAATCCTGCTAAACGAATTCTGTCTCCTAGCTTCTAGAACGATAATTGGTTAAAGTTGCAGATTTAATTAAAGATCACTAGATGGGATGACTGTATACTCATATTCAGCACGTTTGCAAGGAAAGTGATTCTCATCACTTACTCACCACTATTCCTAGTATCTTAAAGAAGGTGAATCTCATTACTTAATTTGTTTGAGCCACACCTATTGAATCAGTCTTCACTAGGAGGCATTGCCCATTGTCAATTTGTATTTCAATCAAATTAAGGAATGAATACCCGTTTAATAGACTCTTAAGTTTGAATGATTTATTCTAACGGGAATGTATTCGTCTAATCCTATAGGATAGAACTTGCTCATAAGTCCCCATTAGAGTGAATCAACCAATCCTGAGTATTACTGAAGAATCAATAATATGGGTATACTATACTACACTACCCAATAATTGGGGTTCAAACAAGTCTACTTAATAAATCAAGGAATTATCAAGACTATAAAGGCCTATGCTAAATAGGTAAGTCCTATACAAGACTCCACAAAAAGTGTGATCAAGGATCACTCAATATAGGTTATACCATAAGGAGAAGTATCATTCTAAGGTCTTAAGTGGTTTATACCATGAGAGATTAAGATCAACTTCTAAGGTTAAAGGATCATCTAAGCTTCTACCTTAATGAGTCATACAAGTTCTCCTACCTCAAAGTAAATGTAATTTAGGACTCTTAAATGTTTCAAGATGATCTTATGAAGAGATCCTTAAGATCTCCCATTCTAAATTTTGATATTAACATTTTAGGTCCTATTTCATAGTTAGGTTTAGAATGATCAAATCAGATGATTAAGTCATCTGATCACAACTTAATCTAAGATTATGGGATTTAAGTCAAGAATGTTATTAAAGTTTTAGATCACTTGTTCAATCAATATGATTTTTTTAATCTTCTTATGCTAATGGTCTTATTTAGGAGAAAATCAAGGATCTAAAGGTTAGATTCATACTAACCAATCATATGGCCTTATTAATAACCCTATCATGTCTAATTCAAATGTTTAAGGTCAATATAAAATTAGATGTATCATTGGAGAAATGTCAAGTTAATTATCTTATAATCAAATCACTTTAGTTAAGGTTTTTAAGGGTTTGGACCTTAATTAAGTAGATTAGGGTTTGACCCCTATTCTTATTCAATTAAGATCATGTGCTTGATTAATGATCAATGTCAAATAAGTGAGTTAAGAGTGTGTTATTGGTGGCAATCTCAAACTTAGATCAAGTCTTAAAAGCTTGATCAAAATCTTAAGATTTCTTAAGATTAATTATGAGGGTTAAGTTCTCATTTCTTTGATTGGTTCAATTTACACATCATAAGTTTGCATAATTGATTTCAATACATCTAGCTTACTATTATGCATCAAATTAATAAGAAATTTTTAGAAAATAGAGAACACTTAGTGTTAATCAAACCCTAATTCAATCCAAAAGGGACTAGCACATAAGTTTAAATCCAACCATTATAATTCTATATAACTTGGCATACAAGTTCTACATTACCATACAATCAATTAGAGACTAACTTTACTAAGATCAAGTGATTACAAACCCTAATATTCATTAATCATGGTTTAATAAAATTAGGGCATACTTTGAAATACAGAGATTAGAGAAATAATTCACTTAGCACATGCATTCTACTCATCATAAGAAAACTAATGGCACCCTAAACATGCAATTTAGTTAAGTATAATTGCTAATTCATCCTAATTAAGATATGCAATAATTAGGCAACAATTTAAAATCTAACTAACATATGTGCAATTTTATTTTATATTCAGATTCCTGATGATTTTTTGATCATTTTCATATATGATATCAAAGGATTTAGACCAGTAGATTAAAAGTTATTCAAATAATATATTATGTATTTTTTTATTTAATTTTCCTATGATTGGATTAATTGGATTATTTTCCTTAAGGAAAATAATTCCAATTAATCGCATTTAATATAAATGGGCTTGGCCCATTAGCCGAACCGTGTGGGTCAATCGGGGCCCGAGACACCCAGCACTATCGCGCAGCGCGGGTCATGGGCTGACACCCACGGAATTAGGATTGGCTTCTGTGGCAAAATCCCGAGCGCTGTGGCCACTCCATGAACACTAATAAATCCCCACACCATCAGTGGGCCAAGTCACTTCGATTGAACCCCTTAGCCTCTTGTGAGGTGGTTGGGTTAGCCCTGACCTTACTCACCTGAGAGGCTTTGCCTCAGAGCTACTGTGGGGAGACAATTCTTCCCACTGGGACCTCGCCAAACCCAGGGCTTGATCCCTACACCTTTAGGAAGGTGAGACGGATCGAAGCCCTCTGGTTTGAGGGCCTGGGATGGCCTAGATCGCCGGGTCCTTACTTGACCGAGGCGATCCTTAAGGGACTTAGCCTGATCGATCCTGATCGATCGTATCGATCGATCGGGGATAGCTTAGGTCCTAGATACGATCACATTAGGTTCAAATTGACAATATGCAAGCATACTAATCGAATGGAAGGAGGTTCAAGCCTCATTGGCTTGAAACTAGCAAGCTAGGGTACCTAGTTTTGCCGAGGGACTTGCAGTTGCAGGGGGCAATGCCGGGCTGGTTGAGCTTTCTGAAGTTTCTCTAAGAGTTCTTGAATACCAGGAGACTCTTCTATCAGTGGTACGCACGCTTGGACACCTAGGGAGCTTGGACAGATAGCAATGGAAGCTTGGAAATGGCGGAAGATAACTCGACACCAATTGATTAGCAAAGGATCATAGGGTGGAATACTGAGGCTATTAATAGCCTCAGCATGGAATGGGGAAGCTTCCAGAGCATTGTTACGAGATATGCATCGCATCCCTTCCTTACTAACTTTTCTGCTGTCATTGCATTGATCAGCGACAATTGGGTACTAAATCTTCTGACGAATGATTTTGATTTACTTCCACTGCCCAAAGTTATTTTCTTCTTTTGGAAATTTATGGAAGCTTCATGCTGGCTTAGCCAATTCATGCCTAAGATTACGTCAAAGTTGGTGATTGGCAATATAATTAACTTAGCCTCATAGTTTTGTTCCCCAATAGGAATATCTAGGTTGCAAAATTGTTGGGACTGCATACGGGCTCCAGAAGGTAACTCGATGCTCAAGGAGCTAGCTAATTGATAGGTTGGTAGCTTAAGAGTTTTAGCCCAATCTTCTGATACAAAGGAATAACTTGCCCCCATATTGAAGAGGATATTACAAGATGTGTCGTTTATTGATAAGGTTCCTATGATTAAAGTAAATTAATAAGAATAGCTACCCAATATTTAAAGTACTGAATGGTAAAGACTGATTACTGAAATGGCAAGAACTGAGTATGAATAAATTTTAAGGCGTACCTGACACCACATCGTTGTCCTCAGGAGCATAGGCAGGAGTTAACATATATACCCTAGTAGATGCTGAGGGTTGTTTGTTCTGGGGCCTTTGACCCTGACGATCATAATTTGGCTTCTGTGCCGGTACAATTGCTTTTGAGTTTGAAGTTGGATCCAGCATTATGGTAGGAGCAGGCTCTCTACGGTTCACTGGTTGAGCACAGAAGGCTTGTTTGTGACGGGAGCAATCGATGGGTACTCCATCAATTGTGTTTTTTTCCCTGCATTTGAAATAGCGGTGGCCCTTACGACCACAAGTAAAACATACACCACCAAAGTGGTAATATTTTCCATATAGATGCACTTTTTGCATTCTGAATTCAGGGGTTGTGTTGACTCCATATTGTATACCTTTGCTACCTTATGATGGCCAAAGCATTCCTTACTCGGCTTCATGGCTATTGCTTTCCTCTTTCGGTCCAATTGACCCTGGAATCCTTCTTGCAAATGGGCAGCTTCAATCAATTCAGTCAGAGTCCTAATCTGATGAGATACTAAGTGTGCTTTGATAGAGTCTCTTAGACCCTTCAAGAAATGGTGGCACTTTGACGCTTCCGTCCTGACTAATCCGGAATGAAATGCGACAATCTTCGAAATTCTTGTTCATACTCAAATACTGTATGGTTACCTTACGTGAGATGGAGAAGTTCATCCTCTATAATTGCTTGGGCTGATGCAGGTATGAACACTTCATGGAACGCCTCCAAGAACAAGTCCCATGGAATGTCCTCTACTTCATAAACAGCAAACTTATTGTTCTGCTCATTTTCCCACTAATATTCCACTTCTTCTTGAAATAGATGGGTCACTAGGCGGATGGCTTCAGAGTTAGGGCACTTGATACTGGCCAGATTCTTCTCGGCCATTTTAAGCCAATTCATAGTGTCCATTGGATTCAGCGCTCCATTGAAAGTAGGAGTTCGGAGACAAAGGAAACTGTGCAGGATTCCATCGCCCATGTAGTGGGAAGATGATGAAAACCCTGGTTGGGGTGCAGATTGTTGTTTAACTGAGAGAATAAGAGCACGTGTCTCTTGCGCCTGTTGCGCATTACTTTCTATCAGGGCCTTCAATAAACTACCCATAGGATTGGACTCTTCAGGTCCACTCGACGATGAGACCGCATTCTTGATTGGAGTAGGAGCAGAAGGAGAGCTAGGATTCATGACTGCAATACAAGTGGGAATTCAGAGGCCTAAAATTTTACTATAATTTCATTCATTCATTTCTTTCTCAAAAGAGAAGATACATGGATCTACAAAACATATCGCTGAGATAAGGAAATGACATAATAAAATTCTCTAAAATCCTAGTTACAATACTCTACCCAAAAGGCAGCACAGAATTCATCATATGTGACTATGGGGCTCCTCCGAGCTAGTCTCCTATAAACCCAATACCACCAATGACTCGCTGATCCCCTCAGTAAGATCTCTACGATCTCTAGATGATGCTCCTCGGGACAGGCTGTCTCTCAAAGCGCAGTAGTAACACGATCTAGCCATTCTCTAGTGAGTACCGAAAGGTTGGTGCCAACAAAAGACAAATAAATAAGAATCTTGTCTAGTACTTCAACTCCTTGAGGCGATACTCCATCTATGACCCTCCCATAGATCTAGCCGTCTTGTCGTCTATCCAGTAGTCATCGAATCTCCTAAGGTAGAATAAGGATGCTGACTGTAAATATTCCATATCTAAGATGATTCAACCCATAAGTATGTTTACTATTACTTTGTTATTACTTTCAAAGTTCGTTCAAGTTCTAAGATGTCAAGTTTAAGATTCGTAGTTTAAATCAATTAATTATATGCGGTATATTTATAAGGTGTCAACATTCTAGATGTAGTCCACCCTTTTCATTTCTGAGACAACTTGATGAACTTTTGGATGATTACTTTACACTACACATAGTGACTTGTGATCTTTGCCTGATACTGAGAATAGATCATAAAGTAGATAGAAACAAACTCCTTACTTTATGATACTTCTCTGATACCAACTGTAGCGCCCCACCCCATCGCCGCGCGCACAAAAAGGTTTACAAGTAGTAAAATCAGTGGCGAAGTGGTGCTCTATTCGGGAGGACGAGAACAAGCAAAACTCATCTTCCCGAATAGGCTAAAAGACTGAGCCATACTGAAGGCTGCTGACTCTAACCTAAGGGAAGGATCGATAGTCAATACTTAAGATAAGAGTAGAATACTTATCTTGAGTAGTAGGCTAATGCGTATATTGGATTTAAAGAAACAAGTAAGGATCCAATGTATGTTATCAATATATATCAGTATTTCCAGTATACTGATCATATCACAATACTAAGTATGGTAGTATAACAGAGTGCAGAAGCTAAAATCATATCATCCAGAATACATTCACCATAGAGCAGTATGTAAACATTCATTTCAGAAAAAAAAAAAAAAAAAAAAAAAAAAAAGTACACCCTGAGTTATTACAAACTGATTTAGCATGTGAAAAGTAAAGTCTACTAAAATAGGGCAAAAAATAAAAGGAGGCAGACAGATCCTTTAGGGCTCCACGTACTCCTCCTGGATCTCCTACAAGTTCTCATATCCTATCTCCACAAGCTGCTCGGGATTTAGCAAATTACCGGATCCCAAAAGTACCCCGTGTTAGACAATAAGTCTAACACATCGCAACTAACTATGCAGTAGGAAAGTAAATGCAGTGGACAGTAAAGTAAGGAAAACTGAAGAAAAGCTGAGAAAATGCTAAGTAACTATAACTGTAAAGACTAAACAGAGTAAAACTGCATCAAAAGCTAAATACTGAAAGTAAATGAAAATGTTAAATACTCAGAAATTGATGTGAAAGGAATGTCAAATGATGTACTATATGTCACTGTAAAGATGTACCAAATGTGCCAGAGTATGGTATATCACAGATATGTAATAGAATTATCATTGAAAGGTTATGAGTAGTACGATCCAATGTACACATATACCCAGTTGGGAAGATAGTACGGTGATGCAGATGTACCCTGAAATTCCCTAGTCCGTGTATGTAACATTCTGTAATCCATAATTCATCACTGATACTCATGTGTCACTACTGAGATGATGCTTCAAGCTCATGCTTATGCTTATGCCCATGCTTCTATGCTATATAGGCAAAATCAAGAAATCTATGAAAACTTGAAATGCAGATAATGAATTCTAAGTCTCCACCGTACAGAATCCTGCTAAATGGATTCTGTCTCCTAGCTTCTAGAACGATAATTGGTTAAATTGCAGATTTAATTAAAGATCACTAGATGGAATGATCGTATACACATATTAAGCACATTTGTAAGGAAAATGATTCTCATCACTTACTCACCACCATACTTAGTATCTTAAATAAGGTGAATCTCATTACTTAGTTTGTTTGAGCCACATTTATTGAAGCAGTCTTTGCTAGGAGGCATTGCCCGTTGTCAATTTGTATTTCAATCAAACTAAAGAATGAAGACCCATTTAATACACTCTTAGGTTTGAATGATTTATTTTAACGGGACTGTATTCATCTAATCCCATAGGATAGAACCTGCTCATAAGTCTCCATTAGAGTGAATCAACCAATCCTGAGTATTAATGAAGAATCTGTAATATGGGTATACTATACTATACCGCCCAATAATCGGGGTTCAAATAAGTCTACTTAATAAATCAAGGAATTATCAAGACTATAAAGGCCTATGCTAAATAGGAAAGTCCTTGTAACAACCCGGTGTTGTTACTAGCGTGATTTAACTCTAAATTTAGGAGGATTAAGTCAAAATTAGAATTTTTAATTTTAGTCAAATAAAAATCAAATAAAAAAATCCTCAAATGAAACATATTAAGGGGATCCTTCCACCAAAATTTGAGCGCAATCTGAGTTCCGGATCATCCTAAATAAAATCAAAAAGTTAAAAATTCTGGAGTCGATAAAAGATAAAATAAAAGTTAGATTTCAAAAAAATTTTATATAATTAAATTAAGATTATAAGAGAAATCTATGTTTTAATTTTCATGATTTTTTGGGATCCGGATTAATCGTAGTGAATTTTTGAAGTTTTTTACTTAAAAATTAATATAAAATAAAATACTCGTCCAAATTCAATAATTTTTGGATGCTTGCATTTGTCTCATCGAGACGGTCATTTTGATACCAAGTTTGTAATTTTTTGAGTTCGATCGACTTAGATCAAGGCTCGAGAAGTTTCAGCCGTTGGATTTTGATCTAATGGCTGCGATTGAATTTAACTTTTTGCCTCTTAAGTATATTGAACCCTACCCTAAAGCAGCCACCCAAAAATTCAGCATTGTTTCAGCCACCTACTCCCTCTTCTCCCTTAGGAAAAAATGAAACCCTCATTCCCCTCCTCTCCTCTCCTTCCCTCCAAGCCGAGAGCCTCCACTCGCCTCTCCTCTTCTTCCTCCATGGCCGAACCTCATCTTCTTCTCCATGGCTGGCCGAGCAACTCTTCTTCCTCCCAAGACCGAGCAGCCCTTCTTCCTCCCAAGACCGAGCAGCCCTTCCTCCCCTTGGCCGACCAAGCTGCTCTCCCCTTCCTCCCTCCTCTAGCCGAGCCACCTCACCTCCTCCTTATTGGCCGAGAGTGTACAGCAGCCACCTCTTCCTTCATCCTCCATTGGTGGCCGAAAAACAGCAGCCCTCTTCATTTTTCTTGCCAACAATAGGTCAATTGTTGAATGGGTAACTCCTCATACTCTCTAATAAAGCTAATTTTATTGTTATTTATGAAGAGTTAAGATAGATGAAGATGAATGTGTTAGGGTTAGCAAGTAGGGAAGGTTGTATGTTGATTTTTATTTGCAAGATTCTATTGATTTGATGTACTCAATCTTACCCAAGAAAATCTTGAGATTTACTTTATTAATCCTATGGAATTAACAGTTGCTAGCTTGGATGGTTTATTGTGTTAAGATGTATGTCTAATGGTTGCTCACTAAAATGTTATTTTTATCTTCTATTGGCTTACTAGCTATTGTAATTGTAGATTCATATGCATCCAACCTATGTTTAAGGAATTAATCAATTTTATAAATTGATTTATTTGCATGTCTACTAGAATAATTAGTCCATAACTTAGGCTAGTTATTATCTTTAAAAATTTTGCATGAGTCATATTGTTAATGGAGACATTTAGGCTATTCTTATGTCATGATGCAAATCCTTCTATTGTTTTGTGTGAGATCTAATATTGGTTATCTCAAATAAAATGAACTAATATTTATTAATCTTTTATATTGACTTATTGACATTCTTGAGTTCATCCTAAGGAATCATGTTGTTATGTTTCTATCCATCCATAATGAATTAAATATTATCAAGCTATTGTATTCAATCTTTTATAATCAATCTTCTATTTTAAGTTAGGGAGAATGAATTAGATAGAATTCATGCTAGTCTAAGCTAAGCATCTCTTGTCCAAGTAAATTATCATTTAGTTGTATCATGCCCAAATACTGCAAATCTAATACTATTAAGCTTACTTGTATTTAAGCAAAACCTTGTTTTTTCCTTGGCATTATGAATAGGTTTCTATGATTGATGTTGTTAAATTGCTGGTTACAGAAGTCTTGGTGCCGTGTCAGGTACGTAAGTACTTGGAACTTGTATTAAGTTCTATATCTTAAAATATTTGCTTAGTTCTATGCTAAGTGCGTACATCACTTGCATAGTTCTTATTACTGTTTTTGTGCTTTTACTTTTCTTAAGTTGTATGTTAACTTTCAATTTCTTTATAAGCTATGTTTAAGGATTTAGGCATCTTGATTATGTCTTGAATGCTAAATTTCAATAAACTCTCATGTATCCTTAATTTAACTTAAAAACTCTTAAGGGATTGATTAAGTGATTTACACTTAATCTGGATCTTAGATCACCATCAATAAGTCATCAATAATTCATTTGATTTGTCATTAATTTGTAATGCAACTATAGGTCTTAAATTGATAAGGTTATGGGTTACCACCTAATCTGTCGAATTTAGACCCAAACTCTTAATCACATAAATAATCGACTTGATTATAAGATAAGGAACTTAACATTTTCCAACAATGCATTCAATTTGGTATTGATCTTAAACATTTGACTTAGACATGTTAAGGTTAATAATAAATCTATGTGATTGCTCCATCTGAATCAAACCTTAAGATCCCTAATTTTCTCTTAAGAAAGAAGACTAACATAAGAAGATAATTAAAATCATATTAATTAAACAAGTGATCTAATCCTTAACAATATATTTGATTTAGATCCCATGATCCTAGATTGAGTGTGATCAGATGACTTAATCATCTGATCTAATCATCTTAAACCTAATTATGAAACAGAACCTAAGAGCTTAATGTTAACATTTAGAAGGGAGATCTTGAGTATCTCTTCATAAGATCATCTTGAATTATTTAAAAGACCCAAATTCATATATCCTGATGTAGGAAACCTTGTATGAATCCTTGAGGTAGAAGCATAGAAGATCCAATCACCTTAGATGTTGATCTATTCTCCTTGTGGTAGTAGTCACTTAAGACCTTAGAAGAGATACATCTCCTTGTGGTAGAACCTATATTATGTGATTCTTGATCACATTCACTTGATAAAACTTTGTATAGGACTTACCTATTAGTTTAAGAATTGTAGTTTTGATAAATCCTTATTCTATTAAATAGACTTGATTGAACCATGATTATTGGGTAGTGCAGTATAGTATACCCATATTACTGGTCCCCAGTAATATTTGGGATTAGTTGAGTCACTCTAAGTGAGATTTATCTTTATTGCTATCCTGTGGGCTTAGGCAGATATAACCTCGCTTAGAGTAAATCAATCGATCCTAAGAGTGTATTAAACGAGTGCACATTCCTTAGTTCAATTGAAAGACAAGTTGCCATTGGGCAATGCCTCCTAGCGAAGATTGCTTCAATAGGTTTGGCTCAAATAAACTAAGTAACGAAATTCACCTTCCTTAAGATGCTAAGTATGATTGTGAGTTTAGTGGCTTAATGCTTAGTTTGAGATACAAAACCATCATCGGATGGTGCCTCCTAATGAAGATCGCTTCATTAGGGTGGTGTAATCAAACTAAATATTGTGAGTTCTATCTTTGCAGCATATTTAATATGTGTATACAATCACCCCGCCTAGTTATCTTTAAGTAAATAAGCAACTTTAACTAAATATCGATCTATAAATTTGGAGTCAGAATCCTTTTAGCAGGATTCTGCACAGTGGAGACTTAGGATTCATTATTATTTTTTACTAAATTCTTCATGGATTTCAGGATTTTTCATTCATTCAATATAATGGCATAAGCATAAGCATAAACATGTGTTGAACTCATTCCTTCTGTTGTGACACATGGGTATCAGTGATACAGTATGAGATACGGAATATTATATACACAAACTCGGGAACTTCAGGGTGCATCTGTGTCACCATACTGACTTCCTAACTATTGTGCTTATATTGGACCGTACTACTCATAAACCTTCAGTGATAGTTTTGTGATATACCGTGGTATAGCATATTTGTGAGCATTATTTCAGTGGCATATAGTGCAGCTTATAGCATTCTTCTCAGCATTTGACATTCCTTTCACATTGAATTATGAGCATCTGATATTTTCATTTACTTTCAGTATTTAGTTTTGATGTAGTTTTAATTTGCTTAGTTCTTACAATTTCAGTTATTTAATATCTTTACAGTTTTTCCGCACTTTTACTTTACTTTGCTTTTATTTTGTATAGCTTATACTTTCAGCTATTTACAGTATTTCTGCAGTTTGATTTCTGTCTTACTCTTATGTTGAATAACATCTTCTTAAATGCAAGTAAATGTTATGTTATAGTTTTATTATGCTTAGACTTTATAAGTCTAATATTATTTTTCCTTTGTTGGCTTGGCCCTGTCATATATGTACATATGGCAGCATCAGGTGTTAGCTCAGACCTTGTACTTAGGGTGTGCTGGTGATAGAAGGTCAGTGAGGTTGATACTCTGTAAGGAAGGAGACCCTGCTTAGTTAGTAAAAATTCATGTTGTTCTTATTTAATTAAATGTAATAAAGAAGTTTCTTTCTTGTTATTCTGTGTTTTCTATATTGTATATGAATGAATAGATGTGGATACTGTTGAATGTCTTTTTCCTTAGTTTCTGCACTACTTTACTTATGTTTCTGCCTAATACTGTGCTCACCTTCAGATTAATGCCATGGATAAGTTGTCTATTATCTGTGGTATTAGTGACAGCCACCACTTGATCATAGTTGAGTTAGTGTTACTCGATGACGGTCAAGGGGTGGCCATTATAGTTCTATACAAGGCTCCACAAAAAGTGTGATCAAGGATCACTCAATATAGGTTATACCACAAGGAGAAGTATCATTCTAAGGTCTTAAGTGGTTTTCACCACGAGAGATTAAGATCAACTTCTAAGATTAAGAGATCATCTAAGCTTCTACCTTAATGAGTCATACAAGTTCTCCTACCTCAAAGTAAATGTAATTTAGGTCTTTTAAATGTTTCAAGATAATCTTATGTAGAGATGCTTAAGATCTCCCATTCTAAATTCTGATATTAACATTTTAGGTCCTATTTCGTAGTTAGGTTTAGAATGATCAGATCAGATGATTAAGTTATCTGATCACAACTTAATTTAAGACTATGGGATTTAAATCAAGAATGTTATTAAATTTTCAGATCACTTGTTCAATCAATATGATTTTCTTAATCTTCTTATGCTAATAGTCTTATTTATGAGAAAATTAAGGATCTAAAGGTTAGATTCAGACTAAGCAATCATATGGCCTTATTAATAACCCTATCATGTCTAATTCAAATGTTTAAGGTCAATATAAAATCAAATGTATCATTGAAGAAATGTCAAGTTAATTATCTTATAATCAAATCACTTTAGTTAAGGTTCTTAAGGGTTTGGACCTTAATTAAGTAGATTAGGGTTTGACCCCTACTCTTATTCAATTAAGATCATGTGTTTGATTAATGATCAATGTCAAATTAGTGAGTTAAGAGTGTATTATTGGTGGCAATCTCAGACCTAGATTAAATCTTAAAAGCTTGATCAAAGGCTTAAGATTTCTTAAGATTAATTATGATGGTTAAGTTCTCATTTCTTTGATTGGTTCAATTTACACATCATAAGTTTGCATAATTGATTTCAATATATCTAGCTTACTATTATGCATCAAATTAATAAGAAATTTTTAGAAAATAGAGAACACTTAGTGTTAATTAAATCCTAATTCAATCCAAAAAAAATTAGCACATAAGTTTAAATCCAACCATCAGAATTCCATATAACTTAGCATACAAGTTCTACATTACTATACAATCAATTAGAGACTAAGTTTGCTAAGATCCAGTGATTACAAACCCAAATATTCACTAATCATGGTTTAACAAAATTAGGGCATACATTGAAATATAGAGATCGGAAAAATAATTCACTTAGCACATGCATTCTACTCATCATAAGCAAACTAGTGGCACCCTAAACATGCAATTTAGTTAAGTATAATTGCTAATTTACCCTAATTAAGATCTGTAATAATTAGGCAACAATTTAAAATCTAACCAACAGATGTGCAATTTTATTTTATATTCAAATTCCTGATGATTTTCTGATCATTTTCATATATGATATCAAAAGATTTGTACTAGTGGATTAAAAGTTATTCAAATAATACATTCTGTATTTTTCTGATTTAATTTTCCTATGATTAGATTAAGTGGATTATTTTCCTTAAGGAAAATAATTCCAATTAATCGGATTTAATATAAATGGGCTCGGCCAATTAGCCGAACCGCGCGGGTCGACCGGGGCCCAAAACACCTGGCACTGTCGCGCAGCGCGGGTCATGGGCAAAATCTCGAGCGCTGCGGCCACTCCATGACCACTAATAAATCCCCACACCATTAGTGGGCCAAGTCGCTTCGATTGAATCCCTTAGCCCCTTGTGAGGTGGTCGGGTTAGCCCGGACCTTACTCACCCAAGAGGCTTTGCCTGAAAGCTACTGTGGGGAGACAATTCTTCCCACATGGACCTCGCCAGACCCAGGGCTCGATCCCTACACCTTCAAGAAGGTGAGACGGATCGAAGCCCTCTAGTCTGAGGACTTGGGATGGCCTGGATCGCCGGGTCCTTACTTAATCGAGGCGATCCTTAAGGGACTTAGCCCGATCGATCGTATCGATTGATCAGGGCTATCTTAGGTCCTAGCTACGATCACATTAGGTTTAAATTGATAATATGCAAGCATACGAATCGAATGGAAGGAGGTTTAAGCCTCATTGGCTCAAAACGAGCAAGCTGGGGTACCTGGTTTTGCCGAGGGACTTGCAGATGTCGCAGGGGGCAATGCCAGGCTGGTTGAGCTTTCTGAAGTTTTTCTAAGAGTTCCTGAACACCAGGAGACTCTTCTATCAGCGGTATGCATGCCTGGACACCTAGGGAGCCTGTTCAGATAGCAATGGAAGCTTGGTAATGGCGGAAGATAATTCGACTCCAATTGATCAGCAAAGGATCATAGGGTGGAATAATGAGGCTATTTATAGACTCAGCATGGAATGGGGAAGCTTCCAGAGCCATTGGCTCGGGTTGGGGAGACCCGAGAGGTTGGGCCATGACCGAGCTCTCAAAATTCCATTTCGAGCTCGGTCGGGCCACGAGGCCCAATTGGGTTACCTAGCCCTTATGGGAGGATCAGCAACGACTTGCTGAGCTGAAGGTGCAAGTGGGGGACAAGGCCGGCAGCTGGCAGTACGGGGGAATCCTCCTATCGGGCGCGCGAGGGAGTGGGGACGAAGGTCCACGGTGCAGGGACCTTCGGATGCCATCTGATCTATCGATCAGATGGCGCTACGGCTGGGATCACTCAGATCCTAACAGCCAATTGCGGGAGCGATCCTGGCTGTAGGATCCACGGGATGGATCCGACGACGGATTCACGGTCTAGCGAGATCAAATCCCAACCGTTGGTTAAAAATGCACGACGGCTAGATGTACGAGACTCCGCTGTCGTGTGACCCGGGCTCCGCAGCGGATCCCGGCCGTTATTTTAGTTTAGGGATATATTTGCAAAATTGAATTGTTAGAAACCCTAAAGTGCAATTAGACCATTTTAATTAAATGTGAATTTTGTCCTAAATAATGTCCAAATTGCACCAAATTTTCACTTTTAGCTAATTTGGGGGTGCGAAATTCAAAAATGCAATCATAATTTGATTTTGAGATCAAAATATTTTGGGTTTAGACTAGAGCATCTAGACTGATCAAAATATTATTTTGGACTTAAGAGAAGTCCAATGGACTTCAATTTTCATGATAGGTTTCATTTGATATTCTAAAAGCAATGGGATCAAAATAAATGATTACTCAGACTATATATTAGCAGGGTAACAACCTAAGATTGTTACACATCGCCTCCTCATACTTAAGAACCTCCTTCCCATGGATCAAGGTCATGGTGAAGTCCTCATACTCATTTGGCAATGAGTTTAACAATAACAGGGCATTATCTTCATCTTCTACAGTCTCATACAAATTCAACAAATCTGCCAATAATTTTGTGAACTCATATAGGTGTTCATCCACAGAAATTCCACTTCTCATTTGAAATATGTAGAGCCGCCTTTTCATGTGGAGTTGATCCTCCTCGCTCTTTGTCAAATACTTGGCTTCTAGGAATTTCCACAATTTCCATGCCGACAACTCCATCATAACTCCATATTTGATCTCCTAAGTCTAACAATTCTGGATGAAGCCGCATACAATGCGATTCATCTTGATCCAATCCCTCTCTGAAATTTCTTCTGGTTTTTCCTGGTCGTCAAGAACATCCTCTAAATTTATGGTGCCTAATGCGTTTGTCACCTCGCACCGCCACATACCAAAGTTGTTCTTCCCAACAAATTTGACAATATCTATTTTCGTCGGATGTGTCACAACTTGGTGGAAGGACCTCTCCACCTTCAACGACAGCGACATTCCTACAACCTCTTCTCCCCTTTCTGCCATGTCTTTCTTCTTGCTTTAGAAAACTTAAACACAAAAAATAATAAGTAGCTCAAGTAAAACCCTAACCCTTAAGAGCAAACAAGGCAATCTCGCTTTGATACCACTTGTTGGGATCTCTTATGGTATAAATCAATACGGAACAAAAGCTTGAGACGTTGAGCAAAACCAAATAAAGCAAAGAAAGCATGCCATGCAATCACAAACCTAGCACAAACAAAATGATTTACATGGTTTGGTGTTAACACCTACGTCCACGAGGAGGAAAGTAAAAGATTTCACTATAGAGAGGAGTTACAATGAGTTTTAGGGATTTCAACCCTTGCAATATCTCTAGGAGCTTTTCTTCTTATTTCCAATGGAGCAACCACCACACACAGAAACCCTCACAATAGCCAAAGCCTCACAAAATGAGAATGTCAGCCTTGAAAACTCCTCCCACAAATTCCCTTAAGTATCCGCTCAATTTTGGACCCCAAATGGTCCAAAATACCCTCCAATTTGCTTATGGCGAAACTTGAACCGAAGCAGAAATTCTCCAGGCACTACGACGCACCGTAGCGTCTGGGCTTTAGGTAGCCATGCACCAGAGCGCGCTGTAGCGCGCAACTCTCTGTTTGCCTACCGCTACGGCGCACTGTAGCGCCCACCTCTCGGGTTTATGCCGCTTTTGCGCACTGTAACAAATGAAAGTGCTAATATGAAATTGTAGGAATCACCATAAAATATTGTAAATATGAGAGCAAAAATAATAAAGAGTCCTCCTAGTCATTAAGTGTTCAGCCATCAACCAAATAGTAAAAAAAATCGAGCATGTCAAATATAAATCTAAGCTTGTTTCTAAAGTATAAGAGAAGATTCCCAAACTTTAAAGCTAATAATATCATCAGTGTGATTCAATTTCAGTTGATTTAAAGTAATAAATTTGAGGAATATTTTGGATCATTTGGAGTTTAAAATTGATTTGAATACTTAAGGGAACATGTGGGTTAAGTTTCCAAGGCTGACATTATCATTTTGTGAGGCTTTGGTGGCTATGAGGATTTATGTGTGGGGCGGTTGCTCTTTTGGAAAGAAGAAGAAAAACTTTTAGATGTCTTTTAAGAGTTGAAAACCCTAAAACTCGTTGTAACTCCTCTCTAGAGTGAAATTTTTTGCTCTCCTTCCCGTGAACGTAGATGTTATCACTGAACCCGTTAATCATTTTGTTTATGTTGAGTTTGTGATTGCATGCATTATCATTTTGCTTTATTTGGTTTTGCTCAACGTCTCAAACTTTTATTCCATATTGATTTATACCTAAGAGATCCCAACATCATTTATGCGATTTAATGTGGCGAAAATGGTAGCTCACAGTTGTGTAGTTTCCAATGGATGGACGGTGATTAACACTTGTTCTAACACTTGTATAATTTTAATTTTAGAAATAATTCCAAAAAAAAAACATCAAAAACATTGGCCGAAATTCAAATATTAAAAATCTAACACAAAATTCAATAAATTAGGACAAATAAATAATTTATAATAACTTAAAAATAAAAATCAAGTAGTTTAAGAATTCATGTTTTCTATTAATTATTACATATAGTCTAAATTTAATGTATTTGATTAATTTATTAGAGATGACACTCGTTGGGGCAAGAGAATAATTTACTGCTTTATTAAATCTTAATTAAGAATAGAAAAAATTATTGAAGGTTATTTGGATTGAGGTAAAATTGGTGTAAAGTAAAATTTTTTCACGTAGACTAAGATTATTAGTATTTGGTTCGAAGTAAAACGGATGAAAAACATTTACGGTGTAATTCATTTTGCATTCGTATATATACAAATGTCATAATCCAGTTACACCCGAATCAAACGTAGCTCGCCATTACTCGTAAATCTAACGTTTACAAGTGGAGCGGCGAGCATGCAAGTCGGAGGAATTTTTCTCCTCCTTCCACAGAGAAAGCTTTCGGAATCGTTCAAATCAATTTTTTGAATTGTCGATTAAGTTTGGATTGAAGCTCTTCTATAAAATTACAATTAAGAAATTATTATAATAATTAATAATAGTTAACTAATAATAGTAATAATAAATAATAATAGATAATACTAATTTAAAAAGTATAAAGTTAAATATGAATGAGAAAAGAGCTAGTCTAAAATAAAATAGGAACTAAAGATGTGAGGCTTTAGCCTCATAAACCTCACAATTTTGTCATCCTGAGAGTGCTCTCATATGAGCGTGCTTAATTTTGAAATTCGTATCCGGGACTACACTACTGTCTTAAAAGACGACTCAATGTTTAAGAGTTCCATTAAATACTACTCAATGGGAACTTGCAATAAGAACTTCAAAGTTTAGCAAAGCTCTTAAATCTCGAGGCATTTTTTTCGATAGCGGTTGAGTTCTTGATAAGAACTCCAAAATTAAACGTACTCATGTGACAACACTCCCAAAATAGGTAGCCTACATAAAAAATAATCTCATGAAGATAAAATTATAAAATTTATAAAATTAAAATGAACAATATCTTGATGCTTAAGAAATTAAATTTGTAATTATGTGCTAAGCAAATTTGGATTTGATAAAGGTTTGATTAGTCTTTATTATCCTCTATTTTGATTGATGTGATGTTTATATTCTGATTTGGACATCTAGATCTTCCATTTGACATAAATTATGATTTAAACCTTAATGATGATCTTAAGAAAATGCTTATGGAGATTAAGAATGATCCAGTCGACTGAAGAAGGCTCTGCAGGAGAAGAAAGATTCAATATGGGCCTTTTGAAATTATGTTTTCTTTCTCCTTGTGAACTCCCCACAATATGTTCTATTAAGTTATGCTCATGATATTTCCCAATTTGAGATTTTGATGTAAATATGTGTTTATCATTTTGTTGCTTTTTCTTTGGGAGAAAATATAGTTTGGAAAAACATAAATATAACAGCCACATATCATTATCTTATTGATGATACTGGATACATATCCAATAAATCCATGCATCAACTATTCATTAGTATTAATCACTTCAAGTGTAAAAAACAAATGAGATACTTAATTGGCTTTTTCTGAATACGATTGTTATATACATAAATAATGTGGAACCTCACAACAGCATCACCAAGCCTTATCCCCTCATCAGCTTCATGAATCTTTTCCTAAACTCCAAATTAAGATCCTTTCAATTATTTTTCTCTCAAACCCACTTTGTTTACCAAAGAAATAAATCATTTATCCTTATATTAATCCTTCCAACATCCCACTCCTAAATACAGCCATCACTTTCCTGGGATACTATAAATGAGCCTAAATAAAAAATACATTAACCCAATCATATGCTTACATATGATGAGATTATCAATCATCTATATTTTATTGTATGCATGAAGATGTAAGAAGCATAATAAAGTCCCAAAGCTAATAATTGCAGCTAATTAGTATGGCCTTCCCGGAAACACTTGTTGTCATAACAGCATAATAAAATAAATGAGCTAATATTCAAAGAAAGCAAGAAGAAAAGGAAAGAAAAACAGCTGTATACAATAGCTGGAAAAAGCAGTGCCAGCCTGCCAGGCAATGCATGGCTGCTGATTCTGCAAAATTAATGGCATCCCCTTATAAAAAGGAGAATATGACTTGACGCGCCACAAATCACATTGGCAATCCAATCCGTCAGTCCAAGACATTCATCAATCAACAGTACAATGCTTCTTATCAAAGATATATGCTAATAATAGAAACATATTATAGCAAATGAACATATGATATATACACTTTTTCAATGATTCAGAATAGCTAACTATGCAAATGTGTTGCATCAATATATTCATTTATGAACGATTGAGGTTTAAAGGGCTATTTCGTTTACACGCATTTCTTTTCTTGCTAAATAATCTCATGTCACTGGTTGCTATCATATGCTATCAAAAATGATTGTAGAAATGACAGATTTTTATGGGACACGCAAATAATTCCATTAATATGGCAATTAGAAATGATGAAGTATGAACATCTATCTAATCCGTTTCACAAAATCATTAGAAAACAGGCTGCAAAGTTTCCCATACTTAATCCTACTTTGCAGCCTTGAATTTGGGCTCTTTTGCAGCCGGTGACTTCTTCAAAAATTATCCAGAATTAACATTATAATCCAGCAGCTTAATCAGCATCAGCATTGGATAAGATTTGTAATTACACTGATTTTTTGAATAAAATCAACGTGAGCTTGCAATTTAGTTCACTCAAAGCCCACCCAAGAAAATAAACAAGTTAAAAATAATCAATGCGATCAAATCCGCATCTGCTTTAAGAAGCGCACCCTTCTCTACGGTCAAAAGATGAACGCATAGCCCTGCATATGGGAGCCAGAAATTCAAGAGGCGGTCTTAACTCCTGCAAACAACGTAAACAACAAAATCACTTTCAATATCCATTTGAGAGCCTTCATATTCTTGTGCAGGGTGTTGCAGCTTAGTAGCGAGAATTGCTAGTACCTGAAATGCAGGCATAAGTTCATCCTCTCCATGCAGAATCAAAGCGAGGTTCCAATAGCAGGTAAAGGGAGTCACACATTCATGATCACATCCGCATCTGCTTTAAGAAGCGCACCCTTCATTCAGTACGGTCAAAAGATGAACGCATAGCCCTCCATATGGGAGCCAGAAATTTAAGAGGCGGTCTTAACTCCTGCAAACAACGTAAAAAATAAAATCGCTTTCAATATCCATTTGAAAAAATTAGGAGATAATTAAATATCTATAAGATATTAGAACCTTCCATATATGAACCAAAAATTTAAAAGGTGGTTTAAACCCCTAAATAAACACTTTCGATATATCCATTAGGGTGTTTTTTCTTACATACAAAGGAATATTTATGATTTATCAACATCCAATATCTAACCCTTCTAAATTAATAAAAATTCCTATCCTACTTAGGTTATTTTTTTAACCATATAAGGGGATTAGATTTCAAAGATAAAATTAGGAGATAACAAATATCGAAAATCAATTGTTGATCATGTAAATTTAAGAAATTACGGTAACAATATTCTCATTATCCGGGAGACAAAACTTAGGAGAAGTTTGATGAGAAGTGCAAGTACCTGAAATGCAGGCATAAGTTCATCCTCTCCATGCAGAATCAAAGCGAGGTTCCAATAGCAGGTAAAGGGAGTCACACATTCATTTAACACAGGCCTCAGAATTTTGCAGTGTGGAACAAATCTACGAGTAGTTCGCCCGCTGATAAGAATTTAGCAAGCTATTAGTTAGCCAAAAAATTAAAATTGCTTCCTCAAACACAAATATCTGTTGTTTAGGTTCTCAGTTGGAACGTCTGGGATTAACTTTGTAAAGCCCGAATGATTTTGAAAATAGTTGTCGGATCAATCCTACTTGTTCAAAGTGGATTGGATGACAAGGACCGAAGGGCTTTATTTTCAAATTATCACATTAATTAAAGAGGAACGGAATCCCTAAATATTTCAATATTTATAGCATGATTTTTCAAGAGGATCTACATGACAGTAAACTATTTTGGAAAATAAATGCATCAACAAAATATAGTATATAATTCCATGGATTTCTAGTAGGCATTCACTAAGCCAAACAATGCATAAGAACATCATGCTACCAGGTAAAGATGGTGTTAAAATAATGAATATACCAAGAGGAGTTGGCAAAACATAAATTAGCTGGATTATTGCATGCTTTGGGCAGCTAATTGCTTCTTATTGATATGTGTGTTTTGCCCATACTATGTACAAAACATTGCCACATGCTCTTCAAATGACATGCGCACTATGGCCTCAAAAGGCCTTGACTTTGGCTAATCACAAAGCTTAAAAAGAGAGATTTTCACATTCTGATCAAGAATTTTTTTTTGAATCATTCCCTGCATATAGGTTTTTCAAACTAGTGCCGCACTCAAACTATAACAACTATGATTCATATCCTCGATTCCCTTATTGTCACTCTGCCATTATATCCGAGGATATTTAGAATGATTGAAAGCATGGCGATCCACTTTGTTGTACTTGCAAGTATAGACACTTAGATATAAGTTTTTCTAGCATTTAAGAAACTACCTGCCAAATACAAACTATAAATTAAAAAAATAATAAAAGAAGCCTATTAGCTTCAAGAAAATAAATTTTAAAAATAAAACAAAATAAATCTATACTTGCAACTAGAACAAACCTGAATCCAGCTTAAGAGAGCAAGCTATCTGAGTCATTTGACCCATTCTGCACTAACAAATACCTAATCTTATTTAAGTTTCAAGTATGAGAGCTCATTTCTAATAACTTCTTATCATATTTTTTTGGGCATTTTCTTTCTCTTTTAACATAGGTATAATTCATTAACTCAACCTTCATAATCAAGGGATCCAAAGATATGATGATATAATAAATGTAAGAATTACAATAATTATTGAAATAATTAGGTTCCTAATATTTGATTAAAAAGAAATGCATGATATAAAATATAATGTGAAAAACAATTATTTTACAAGTAGATTCAACACCAAAACTTTGTGATGATGGAAAAAAATCAATTGCTGCAGAAGCTAAGAAAAATATGTTACCTTCTCGATGAACGTGGAAGCAATAATGCCAATAAATATAAAGCTCAAAATTAAGAAGCCACGTACAAGAACAAAAAAAAAAAAATTGTTTCTTGTCATTGCACCTTCTTCCACAACTATATTAGATTATTAAATTTACTATATAGCCAAAAATTGGGAGTTAAGAAGATATTCCATGATTGCAAGCCCCCAAATCTTCAACCCTCAAATCTTAACAGATCTAATACATTTCAAAAACACCCTTATGAATCAAAGTGAAGGCAAGGGTTAAAAGATTCTCTCAAATCTTCCTCAATACAACTTTAATTACATCACAAATAAGTATGAATACAACACACAAAAATTTCTACAAAACTTCCCGATTAAAAAACCACTAAAAATCACACAAACTGGAATCTACCAATAGTTTGTAGATGATTCAATTTCAAACCCAAAAGCAAGTTATAGAGCACTTGACCGTAGAGTGGTGGCTAGGACTTACAATTTTACTCGAAACTCGAAACTCACTCGAATTTTGAGTTTATTTGAAATTTTCGAGTCTAGTTCGAGTTGAACAACTTGACTTGAATTCAATTTGAATCGAGTTTGAGTTGAGCATGACTTGAATCGAACTTAAAATCGAGACTCAAAATATATAAAATAATACAACTTATATCATCAGCAAGGCAGCTCACCTAGCCCCAGTGATAAAGACGCCTCAATTTCAATTGGCTGGCCCCGGGTTCGACTCTTCCTGTGGCAAAGTCTTATTGTTTTATTAAAAAAGATTTTTTTAAAAATAGCACAACTTTGGCCCAGAGAGAATCGAACTCGGGGCCTGTTTGATGAAATTAAGAGTGTTACAATAGTGTCAAATAATTTCTTCAGCTGAAATTGTAAGTCTATGTTATATATTTTAAGTGTGACTCAAATCAAATTCGAGTCAGCTCGAACTCAAACTTTTATACTCAAAATTGACTCTACTATAACTTGACCGAGTTCGATTTTGAGCTTATTCGCTCAAATTCGACTCAAATCCAGCCCTCGTGGTGGCCCATTAAGTTAGTTGCTAGTCATTAACACCCTTTTTGGAGAAACGAGTGGTGAGATCATTTTTAATAGTTTTTAGTCATGTCCATTTGGTCCATCCTTCAATATTGGTAAAGTTCATTAACTTTCCTCACAAAGAGTCTAAACAGCATACGCTTAATGTGCCCAAAAACATCTAAGCCTACTTTATCTAAGCTTGTTCTCATTCGAAGCTACTCCAACCTATCAGCGAATATACTCATTTTTCATGAATTATTTTGTATAAACTCACTCACCCACTTTAGCATATCATCATCTCTACAACACTTAATTTATTATAATGCTTCAACTTACCACCCCATATAACAATGCTGGTCCTATAGTTGTGTGAGTTTGAGTGGGTTTTTCAATCGCACAACACCCCATAAGCGCTCCTCCATTTCACCATTATTTTAAAAATTGAGCCTAGATATTTAAATCTCACTTTTCTTAATAGAATGATTTTCACATGTCATATCCCCAATATTATAAATTCCTTAATGACTAAACTTTCAGTCCATATATTCCATTTTAGACATACAAAAAATAAAACCTTTAAATTCTAGGGTAGTTCTTCGTAACTCAAGCTTTGCTCTAACTCCAACTCTGTTTTATCAAAAATAAAAAATAACACTCACAAATAGCATGCATTAAGGCACCTTTGCTTGGATGTGCTAAGTAAGCACATTAATAATTAATACAAAAAGGTATTAGCTTAAAGTAGATCCTTTATATAGTTGAATTGAAACTGAAAAAGCATTAGACAAGCACACTTGAGTTCAAACACATATAAATGCTTCATAATATATATATATATATGATTGTGAATAGTATTGCAACCCGGTGGTTGAGGCTCAGGATTTGTTATCTTAGGTCATAAGTTCAAATTCCACATGCCACACATAAGCAATATATATATATATATATATATATATATATATATATCGATATAAGTAACACAAACCCCATTTCTTTCTAATAAACTCAGAGAATTTCTCTAAATACTTTGTCATATAACTTTTCTAAATAAATAGACGATGGAGATTATCTCTCTTTAAATGTCTCCATCAAACCTCTTATACTCTAGAATGGATCAACTCATGTATAAACCAAACTATTTTTAAGAAATCAAAATATCTAATCCTAGTATATATTTAATCACTAACAATTTCAAAATATGGCCATGAACTTAACTCAAGTTTACATAATTAATTTATGTTATTTAATTGATTATGACAATTACTTTAATTAATTACTTTTTTATTAAACATATTAACAATTTTTTTATATTAATTTATTACTTATTAATGAGTTAATTAATTATATATTTAGGTTGTTCGATTTGTTACAAATTAATTGCATGCTTGATTAGTACTAAATATATTAATTATATTAATTAATTAATTTAATAGAGTAATAAATCTATTATTTTTATTATTAATTCAAGTAAATGTCATCAGTGAAAAGCTCTTTTACAATGCATTAAAGATTCTATTATGCTTTCTCTACTACAGCGTGTTCTCACCATTAAAGGTAGTGATGCTACTTCTTTGTCAACAACACAGCATCCACGTCACCCGGACTCATGCCCCTGGTATCGTGCTCCTTAAATCCATCCCAATGATTACCAACTTATATTTGCATGTGGTCAACTTATTCATGCAGATCAAGTTTCTCTTCAAGTGTTACATGTATCAAGCATCCTAAGACCTCCAAAGCGCTCTGTAATAAGTTCGGATGTAACCCACTGAGATCTAAATCTCTCAATTAGCCTTGATCTCCAAAGGCTTGTCATCAATAAGATTAACAAATTGATATCTATGAAATAATGCTTAGCAAATTCTAACTCAAAATATAATAAAATGAATAATGAGTCTAAATTTCAAGACTCCAATGCTCATTAGACACAACAAACAAAGATGTCATCTTCCCAATGATTTTAAACTCACGTAGTTTTCTTGTTCCCTTCACTATCCACTTTCACCACTCTCCATGAATCTCTTCAATGACTATCCCCACTTAGAAACAAGAGTTCCAAACATCACAGAGCTTTACTTGCAACACCATCACTAACCAACTTTCTAGAAATCACACATGTTTACTGACTCTTGTTGACCTGAATCATTGGTACGGTTTGTCACTGTTGCTCAATCCCCAACTTGATATCTAAGAAATGGCATATCACCAATATTTTGTTCAACACAGGGACTTTTTGTGCATGTTCGACAATGCTGTTTCGGGTGTGACACTCCTAGTGCTTAGAGCACTAAAAATTTGATGCCTCCTGATCCAAAATTCCAAGGCTTTCAACTTCTTCCTAGATATATAATCTTTGATTTGCATCAACTAGAATTCATTGAATCAATCAATTTTGATTTTATCTTCTTAACCATTGGTCACAATCTCCCCTCAAACAATGCTCTAATATCAACTGATGAAAATGGATACCATCATCCAAATCCAACATCAACTCCTTTGTGTCTTTAACAGGATACCATTTAATGCAGAAGCTACAAGCGTTGCCTTCTCCAATGAACATATTAGAGGCTCTCAAAAAACAAAGACAGAGAAGAGATTATAAGATTCAGGCCGTTAAAAAAGCCCACCAACTCTTAGTTCTCTCAACTTGCCAAACACAGCCTAAATAACACCATTATATCAAAATAGAAACTCTAACAACAAGACTCATAAATAAGCTCTAATATAGCCTAAAAAATATCCTAAATAAGCCCAAGTATAATACACAAAAACAAATCTTCATAAATCCCCAATATAAGAAAAAATGCAACCCCGGTACCCCGGCCATGGAGAATCAAATGTCACGTGTGTTAGCGATAACCTATCAAGAATTTGGGCCAACTCATTAATAGCATAGCCCAATATATATTCTCAGGCACTTAACTAAGCAGGGCCTTAGCATCAGCTCATTAGAGCTAGTGCTCTGATGATAATCTTAATGGATAGCAATAACCCCATCACACAGGATATAGCCAGTGATGCTCAATTATGACAATGGTCTGAATGTGTATGCAAAAAACAGTTTCAGCACCCAACATATGCAAGGTTAAATGTTATTAAACAAAAGCAATACAAAAAAGCATATTAATAGATTAAACTAGCACTGTTCTTAAAAAAGAATATGAATTCACATACAAAAGTAAAGTTGATCTAAAATTTAAAAATTTAATATTTGGGCACTAGATATATATATTTGTATATAAAAGAACCTTAAAATTAAATATCGAATATTAATTTTAGTGTTAAATATATATAAAATATGTCTACAAAAGTATTACGAATTATGCATGTCACCTTTTTCAGAAAAGTAGAGTTAAGCAGATGGGCAACTACAGTTTCACAGTTCAACAGGTTGAAATTTTTTAACCATATTAGCAGAAGCTATACAATAAAGCAACTTCCTTCTAATTTGTTAAGGGGCTATTTGATTTGAGGTTAAGAAATACCAAAGCAAAACAAATATGGTGTTAGCCACTATATGTAAAATGAATGTTGTTCATTTTTGTTTGGGATTTTGGAATATTTAGAGTTTACTTGAATTTGTAAGTGAATAATAATTTAAAAATAGAAAATTAAAAAGCTCTAGCCACTGGGCCAGCAAGGTGTTGAAAGGGTCGTGAGGCGTCAATAAAGGGCGGTGAAGCGCTGGCTAGGGCCCCACAAGGCCACGCAAGGGCCGGCCTGCGTAATCTTTTTTGCAATGTTGTAGTGGATTGGTAATTTGCACGGCTTTGGGCAGATTCCAAATCCTGTGTTTTGAAGGGTTTTGGAGATTTCAAATCTCCCAACATTTTTTATTGTAATTCAACTCCCACAATTTAGAATGCCCATAAAACTAAATTACCTATTTTTAATTATTTTACAACCCAATTCTAGCAAACCAAACAACCCCTAAATGATTATGAACATAAATCCTCATGAAGAGGGAAAATATTTTCGACCAAAGCAAAATTTCAAAAAAAAAAAAAACAATATCTACAATAAAACAATAAAAAAGATATATATTAGTTGTAATAACGCCAACTTTGCCCAAATCATCATATATGAAGGCTTACATGGCCTCTCAAATATAGAATTTGTTAAGACAATGTTCAGCAGAGGTATATTAGACAATATTATTGGATCTTGGCTATAAAAATTTTGGAGAGAATTGATCTCGTTTGATAATAAAAGCATAATCAAATTTGAGATGGCACAATAATAATTTATGATGAAAATAAAAAATATGCGTCTCCAAAAATTTAAGAAATATTTCCTAGAGGTATCATAGGTTTTTTTTTAATAGACACTCCTTTATTTTTAAAAGTATCATAAGTTATATATTCAGAAATTCAACTAAAAGATGGTGGTAGGAACAGCCCCATTTCTCAAGCACCATTGCATATTCGATAAAAATGCAATGATTAAGATAAAGAAGAGAAAACTTTTACAGTTAAATCATAAACTAGAAATAGCACCCAAAAAATGTATTGTATTGAAAGCACACTTTTGATTAATAGGCATTATACATTATATGTGCATTAAAAACTGTCCATTCATATTATAGTTAGGCTTGTCTAAAAATCTCTCGCTTCATATTGACAAGAAGCTTTTGAGAGAACTTCAACTAGTATAGTCCTATAATAATTAAGGCTACAGAATGGTTTAAAATCCTTTTAAATATCTGCATACGGAGGTTTCTTTCAAGAGGTTGAAGTTGCAACCACAAATAAAAAAGCATGAGAGAAGGCAATCCTTCCCTCTCATAAAAAACAATGAATAAAAAATAATCATAGAATACAATCATTTTAAAAAAAAATATTTCCTTGAGTTCTTTTGCAGTTTTGAAGCATAAGGTATGCAATATAGATGCAAGAGAATCCACTCGGGGATGTTTGATTTGAGATAAAAAGAAAGTTAAAATAAAATAAACGCAACGTAAAGTATTTTAAGAAAAAAATACAATGTAAATAGTTTTAGGTATTTTTGGTAGTTTACAGTACATTGCATTTAAAGATGCTTGTTTGGGTGAAAAGAAATATATAAATATATACTTGAAAAGAACACAAGCATAATGGCGAATCTAGCGGGCTGGCAAGCATCTGGCGACGTCTAGCCAAGGCAATGCCGAAGGAAGCTGCTAGAGATGGTGGAGGGTCGTTGGTTGTTGGTTGTATGGCCTTGGATAGAAGCCGAACAAGGCAAACGACAGCATGCGGAGGCCGCCAGAGGCGACCCAAGGCCTTATGAGGCAAGTGGTGGCCAGAAAAAAAGAAGAGCAGGGTAGGTCGAACTTGCTCAACACAAAACATGGCATTCTTACCCTAATCTAGTAGCAAGACTAGTTGAAAAATGAAATAAATGCCATAGAAAGAAATCATTAATTGTGAACAAATTTTAAGAACCAGCCTTCTTTCTAGCTGAAATTAGAAATTATCATACCTCCAATAATGAGTTTCAAGTTGCACCCCAAATTCTGGTAAAATCACTATTGACTCTGTATGGAAGAGAACCAGAATTAACAGCAAAAATAAGGTATAAATATTAAAAAGCATTATCCCATTAAATAGTAGAAAACCCTAACAATACATGTTTAAATCCATAATTTTAATAGGGCATTTATTAGCAAATCTATGCACTAACATCAAGTTGCAATCCCTCAGGCTATTAAAAAGCACAGCAGCCCTAAGAAATGCATTGAATCCAACAAGGTTCATGTTCACAACACTGCAACCTCTATGATATGTCAAATAAGCATCAAGTAAAGGTCAGATCACTGAAAAACCAACGAACTCTGATTTGTTGCATAATAAGAATGATAATGAAAGAAAATATAAAAAGTTACGACTGAAATTACAAAATCATACCAAAATGTTTAAACTTTTTTACTTGCCTTTTTTAATAGGTTTGTATTGCACAAATTTGGCAAATAGAAGAGCCATAATAATCTTCCAGATAGAACCACTGCTTATTTTCTCCTAATGATAAAATTCATAATATATTTTCAGATCACTGAATCAGTAACTTATTGTGAAATACTGGAATAATATGATTCAACAGAAGGTTTTCTAAACAATAAATAACACTTACTATATGGAAAATTTTGAATAAAAAATAAATCAAGCTTCAGATATCAAGTAATTAAATTTTGAGTAAATTATTGTGAAATACTGGAATAATATGATGCAGCAGAAGGCTTTCCATGCAATAATTAAAAAACTAACTATTTGGGAAATTTTGAATAAGAAATAAATCAAGATTTAGATATCATATAATTTAATTTTCAGGGAGCAAATTATTTTTATTGAGACCTCTCAATCATGGCAAAAGAACAAATGTGGAACTAGCCTAAACATTAAGTTTTCAAAGTAACGTTTCAAACTAAATTAAGATTTAAACATTGCAGTAGTACAAATTTTCCACAGAACAAAGCAAATTCATAAACAAGTTGAATCAAAAAGGCAGTAAGAATATCATGAATAGTACTGTACTGATATTAAAAAAAGAATTTTCAAATTTTCATTTTTTTAATAAAATAATTAAAATACGCCCCTCTTTACACAGATGGCACAAACCTAATCAAGCAAAGATTACTTGAGAAAAGTTATTACTAATAAAAAAACAACAATAAACTTTATATGAGGTTGGTTTTCTTTTAAATCAAGTAAGATCATGAAATAATATTAATATGAATCAATATCCAAATGATCACCTTTCAAGAAAACAAATTAATTTTTGTTTCAATTCAATATAAATAACAATCAAATTATCACTCCTCTATTCATTTTTGTACTGTTACACACCCATGATGCCATAACTCTACATATTAATTCTTTTTTCTATCTTGCTTCTCCAACTCACAAGATTTTCAACTAAGAATGTGCAATGTCCAGCGATAGATTTTTGTGTAAGCTTTAAGCACAAGATTATTGATATTCTTGAATATAACAATGTTGTGTGGGAAGCCTCGAGTCTTCAAGAGGAGCACATAAAGATCTTGAATCGATTTGAGATGAATCGGATGCGAAATGGACTGGACAACTGAAAGAAGAAAATTTGGGTAATTGGGCCCAAGTATCAGGTAAAGTTTTCTGAGCTGAAGGATCGGCACTTACGCGCGCCTTAGTATTCAGCAGAATTGTGTATAGCCAAACCCTAGGTACTTGGACATGCCCAAACATCTGCAATATGAGAAAATCTTACTGCGGGCCGAAAATGCGGCACTTGGGCGCGCCCGATGTTTCACTATGCAGCCAACAACACCCAAAAACCTGGTTCTTGGGAACACGCAAGCACCGAGGACCAAAGTCTTCATCAGTTTTCCTAATCCAAGAAACCATAGGGTTGGCGCTTAAGAACGCATGTGTATCTGGCACCTGTTTGAGTCATATTTTTGGATATTTTAGATCTAGAAGACCTAGGATGTATAAGCCCTTATTCTGTAAGATTTGAGTGTGGCATTAAGTGTTTGAGGTATTTGGCTGCTAGAGGAGAGGAATACAAGTCAATCTTTTCCTTGGAGTGAAGAGCTAAGTTCTGTTGCTAGATTTGTAAGTCTCTAATTCCTTTTTCTTTAACGCCAATTTTCTCGTTGTGGTTGCTCAATGATTTTTCTGTCTTGGGATTTTCAACATACGTCTTCTGTGTTTGGATGCAGTTATGATTTTCTTGTGTTGTGTTTGCTTTGAACTGTGTTTCGCGATTTCTTTAGCCTGTTTTTGTTCCACTGGTGACTAAGGTCAGATTTCTTGATTGGATTTGGTGATAACTCCATAGTTGCACAATATTGTATTTGTTTATTCATCCCCTAATATCACAACAATTGGTATGAGAGTATGTTACATTATGAGCAAAGTTCTAGTACAAACAACGAATGATGAAGCAAAATACAGAATAAACGAGTTCAATTAAAAGATACTGCATTGTGAAAAATGAAGATAGTGTCCGGGAATTTGGCACCCCTTTGAGTTCTTCTTGTCAAATCACAGACGAGAACGTTATAGTCAAAACACTAAACGATCTCAACTTTATCACCTTTGAAAGCACAACCAATCATGCAGCAAAATAGAGCAACCAAACAACCACATATATTATATGGAAAACCCCAAGACTGTAGAAAAAATCACGAAGCCCTACAACAAAGAAATTCACTATGATAAATAAAGATACAAGAGTATGTCACTCTTCAAGAGCTCTCAGAGACTTTCCCAACTCAGCTCATAGATTCTTCTTCCTCACAGCTCACAAACCATTATAGCCTTTAGTCATTACAGCCTCCACATCACTCATAACATTATTCAAACCTTAAACATCTCTTGCACATTTATAACCCTACCAAATAGCTCCCCAAAAACCTCCATCTGACCATAGGAATATTGGATGATTGCCACGAGTTACACACACCCCTCGTAGGCATGTCACATGTCCAATTTGACATTCTTGTGTGCCAAAGTGTCTTCAAGCTCCTGCATACACCACCTAAGTCTTGGATTCTTGTTTATGAGCCACCTAAGTCTTGGATTTTTGTTTATGCGTTGAAAAAATATACACAGAGCACTTGGGCCCAAACCTCTGTCATGAATTTTACTGCTGATGCGTGGGCACACCCAAGCACCCAGGTTTCTAAGAAAAGCGTCGGGAATAGAGGTCGCGTGGTTAAAACATGGACATCATATTTTTAATCTACTTGATTATTTTTACTAATGATCTTCTAAAATACAAGAAAGAGCCATTACTAAACCAATTATTATATTATGAATGAAAGCCATATAAAACATGTAAGGGCAAGCCAAATCTAAATCTCTACTCAGGGTAACCCAACTTAATCATTCCCTATATGCCCTAAAACTTAAAAACTAATTGATGGGGTGGGTGGATTATATTGTAGCTCTATGAATATATCTTTTTCTAATTCACAATAATGCAGGCAAGAGGCATATGCATGCTGAAACTTATATATGTAAACAAGAGGCAATATGCATGTTGACTTATAATTTTATATAAATTTTATAAAATTTAACATTTTAATATTAATATTCTTTTTTATTTCCTATTTTACTACAATAATATATATATATATATATACATCCCTTACTAAGAAATTTGTAACCTTTAAAATCATTTAACCCTTTTCAAATAATATTTGTCATTGAATAAAATACAACACACAGCATATCATTGTGTGATAGTCTAAAGAGATCACCATCAAAAACCTTTTACCATTTCTGTTACCATTAATACAGCTTTCCAAGTCAATATCATATAGCGGTATCCTCCATAAACCATTACATTTATCCACATGACATAATAAAAGGGTATAGTTAGCATTGCTCCTTAAGTAATATGCTTAACTATGTCACTATTAAAGGTCTTTAATAATGATTTAAATATTGCATTTATTGTGATTTTTCAAGATGAGAAATTTTTATAAAAGTAATAAAAAATATTAACCTTTTGATGCATAATTAACTTTAAAGTGCAATAGCTTTCAAGAAAAAAAAAAACTCCGAAATAAAATTAAAGATTACTCACATTAAATATTTTGTGATTGATAGAAATTGGCTAAGCTTTGCAAGTACTAGTGTCCCAACAGATGCAACCTTAAGAGACAAGTGGTTGGAAGATGACTTCGTGAAGCTCGATGTGTTGTCGAGAGGAGGAGGCGTTGACTAGGGCATGCAGTTTGGCTTGAGGAAGAGGAGGATCGAGCGGCTAAGGCATGGGCTTGGACAGCTACGCCGAGTGGGAGAGTAAGGCGTTCAGCTGGACATGGAAGATCAAACGTGATGGAGAAGTTTCATGCGGCTTTGTGTGAATCTATGTATGTTCGTGCGATTCTTGCAGCTTCGTTCGCAGGGAAGATGAGGATGAGGTGGTATGTGGCTTTTATTAATGTGGGTTCATTCAAAAAATGAGGATGGGATTGGTTCAAACTTTAGGACAAAATCCAAAAATAAAATAGGAACCTTATTTGTTAGGGGGTTTTACAGCTCTGTTGTCCGAAGAAGTGCCGGTACTTCCCCAAGCGCCCAAGCCTCGGTTTGTTGCAATCTAATCAATGCCTTCGGCATTTAGGTGTGCCCTAGCAATGATTTACTAGGATCTTGAACAACACCCACAGTGATTAGGTGCCCCAAGCCTCGATTGTTAAATACTACCCCAGCGCTTGGACACGCCCAAGCGCCGACTTCTTGGCCCAGTTCAGTTCCTTCAAAATTTTCAAGTTCATTTGATCTGGATCGCGTCCAACATGCACCCAATTGATATGTGGCTAACTCGAAGTCACTTTAAGCTTCACATTCATCTTTTGGTCTATTCTAAAGCCATTCCATTGCACTTAAGAATTCACCACATCCGGCTCTAGCTCACATTTCACGCGCTTCAAGCTATTTGTTCAGATGCACCCAAACTCATCACATCATCTGAGGCTATGCTTGAAGTTTCATAAATCACAATAACCTCCCACTTAGAGTCTTGAGTGCAAGATAACATTTTCTTCTTTACCTTGGCAACATCATAGTCTTTGAGGCATGGTGTAGCTCAACGCCGCCTCACAGTCATGTTCCAAATCCCAATACTAGAGCAAACAAGTTTGAGTGGTCAATTCATGGCTCGTCTCGCTAGGTAAACTTCTTGAATTAAATTGGATGATTGTCACATCATAGTCCAAATGTTAACAATGAAAAATTTCCCATATTTCAATATTAAATTTCCTAAATTTGAGAAGACTACTTTAATTGCTATGAAAAAAATTTAATAACATAGTTCTTTTAGTCTAGTCCTTTCATCAAGCATTGTCATACACTTTAAAATTCCTCCATATCATTTCCCGCTAATATAATAACCAGCAAACACCATAAGAGCTCTAACTCCCTCTATCCATAAGTGTTCAATGAAAAACATATGCGCTCCTTAATTAAGTGCGCATATGTTGTGTACCAATCTCAAGCTCTTTGTAATTCTTCGTGATTCTTAATCCCAATAATGCGTTCTTTGGAATAACCATTTTGTTACAGAATGTTTTGTGTTCTAATCTGTTTATATTTCTTGTTGGGTTCGACATATATAAAACAATTCTTTAGATGGATTTTTTTAGGAGACAACATAATTTACTGTACAGAAGTATGTGGTCAACTAGAGAACCAAAGCTTTGTTCCGAAGTCAACTAGAGAATCAAAATCAATCACTAGGAAGGGATGGTCTGTCAAAAGATTGCCAAACCCCATCTCAAAATCAAGGTGAAATAGATCCAAAGAACCTAACCTCAAAGTGACTGGACTTAAATGAACAAGTGCTCCGTTCTTTCTTTCTCCAATATTGGAAAAAGCTCTAGCCTCCCTTCTATATCACAACTGAGCGGAGTATCAGGTCAATTGGTTCCATAAAGCAGCATTATAGTAGAAGCCAAATAGGCACTAATATTCCAATATCATACAATAAATAAAATAAATTCTTCGCAACCAGATAAATATCAGGGGCTGTTTGGTTTGTACATTTTTGGTGGAAAGTAATAAAAATACAAGTTTAAATACAGGGTTTGATTTGAGGAAAAGAAAAATAAACTGTAATTAATTAGGAAATTTATTTTTCCTCAAAACCTTTCCACCCAAATTGAGCTAAAAATTTGTACAAGCTCTGAGCACACATTAAAACAATTTTGCTCTCTGTGCGCAAGCTGACAACCCCAACTTCCCCACCACCCGCCCTTGTTTGTAGGTCACACCAGCCTCATTTGGCCACCACCGGCCTCTAACAATCCTTGTACAAGAAAAAGTAGCCAAGAGTAAGCAATTAGCAACAAACTTATCTCTGCCCGCCTTCACTGGTGTTGCCTTCGCTGGAAGTTATTGGGAGTCAATAGCCCTGCCGAGATCCGCCACTCCATTTGCATTATGTTTTTTTATAAGTATTATTAAATAGTTCTTCTTGACAGACGAAAAATACACGTCTGCGTTTGCACGCAAGTGTACGTGGTCTGAAGTAATAAGTGGAAGTTTTAATTCCGAGATTTATAGTCCTCTGGGAACGGTGGTTTTGTTACTAAGTTATATCTTCTTTTAATAATGTTTAGATGTCGATTTTTGTAATGATTTTTGGTTCCTAGTTTAGCAATACAAATTACCTTAAGTTAAGATACGATTTAATTAAAAGGAGATAGTTGAGTTTTCATTATAATAATTGCAAGGGCTCGGTGATATAACTTCATTGTTGAATGTATACTTTAAATCTCCATGCTTAATTAAATCAAGTGAACATTATTGAAATTAGAGTTATCTTCCAATTACAATAGGTTCAAGTTTAGTGCATAAAGAGAGCTCCCATTGGAGTTCTTCCTTATCACATAAACTTTTGTGAGATCATGATTTGTTATTAGACTTGATTCCTTACGTCTACATTACCAAATAATATCTTTTATTCCTATTGATCTCACAAACAAGACTTCAATTAACCATGCATCATGCACTCCACACGCGATTTAGCTAGATGGGAGGATGCGTTGGGTCGATAGACTATGTCACATCATCCATCGAGTTTTCTAACGTCCTCTCATCCCTTCTACTTTGCTGAACAGCAGAGCAACGTTAATGGAGAACTTAGTTCACAAGCATCAAATCTCTTGGTAGAACTTTTAAGAAAAGGTACAAATGAGCTTAAGAATTTATCACATAATTCTCAGCTCTACTTGCACTACCTTCCTTACTCTTACCCAATTGATGAGCTTGGAACAAAAGTTTTTTAATTAAATAAATTTAAATTTTATTCCATCCAAGCATTCATTTCCACATAAATAATAAAATAAGAACATCTTTTCATTCATTCAAATAATTTTATTACAACAACACCATACCCTTACAATTTATATAACTACATCTCAACCCTCTCCAAAGAGATTTTAACCTTTCATTACTAAGTAAGCATAAGCACACATACAAAGAAAAGTGAACCTCGCCATCAGTTCACAGCAGAAAGAAATCAAAGAAGTTTAGGAATAAATACTAGGAATCACCCGGAAGTTTTCTGGAGTTCTGTTGGACTTCTCCTGCACTTCCTCTTGACTGCTCCACCCTTTTTCCTTTGTTGTTTCCTTCTCCTTACTGTTCTTGGTAAACCTTCTTCTCTTTGGAGAGTTCTCCTTTCTCCTCTTGCTGCAGCTATTCCTTAAGGGTACTTGAATGTCAAAAAATGGAACCCTCTTAAGGTCTGAGATTGGCCCTTAAATAGGGAAGTTCTCAGCCTCCAAGGCATTAATCATGTGACTCTTCACCTTCCTTGGCTTTAATTCAAATCCTTTAAATGTTTGTACTATTTATTCTATTGGGATTCAGCAGAAATAATGTATTTCAGTTTAAGAGGCTAGGGAAGGCCAAAGATTGCATTTTGTGGCCTTCCCTATGCTGCAATTATGGCTGTTCTGGAAATTTCTGGATCGTCCGTTGCGGCGCGCTGTGACAACAGCATTCCAAACACTGTTCCGCTATGGCGCGCTGTGGCAGCAGCGTTCCAAATACTGTTCCGCTACGGCGCGATGTGGCAGCAACGTTCCAAACACTATTCCTGCATGAAAGTTAGTAACTTTTCCTTCGATCGCCGCAGTGTCCGCTGTGGCGCACTACGGTACGCTACAGCGGACAAACCTTCGAAATGACTATTCCAATAGTTCACTTATAGTTTTTATGATTAATAAAATATTCTGTTGTGGCGCGCTGCGGCGCGTTATAGTGGAAAATACTTCAAAAACGTAGACCAATTAGTTCACATATAGTTTGTGTGAATAATCAGAAATGCTGTCGCGGTGCGCTGTGGCGCGCCGCGGCGATTTAAAGTTCGAAAACGTAGAAGATTTACTGTTCAATTAGTTCGTATAAAGTTCTTGAAGATTAATTAAATATGCCAACGTGGCGCGCTGTGGCGCACCGCGGCAAGCTGCAGCAGTTTTGTTCCAAATCAGTGCAAATCCTTATGAGGCATAGCGCGCGCTGTGGCGCGCTTGGAGTGCGCTGCAGCTGTTTATTTTACAAAAAGGCAGATTTAGCACTGTTCAATTAGTCTGCATATAGTTTTAATTCATCTTCAAGAAATGACATTGTAGCACGCTGCAGCACTGTAACGGAAAGACTTTCGAAAATACTGTTCAATTTCCCTTTTATATGATTTTAATTTAACTTAGAGAAATGACGCTGTGGCGCGCGGCAGCAGTCTTTCTTCCAGGTCTGTAGTTCAACTTCCAGGAAAGGGAGTTAATGAGGTTGTTTTGGCACGTTGTGGCGCGCTGCGGCGCGCCACGGCGATTTTCTTCCATAATTTATGTAATTTGCCCAGATCTTCGTTGTTCTCCATTTTCCCCTGAAAAACATATGATTCCATTCAAAGTACATTGTTTTATATGGTATTTAGTTATATTTTGATACTAAATTTAGCTATAAATTCTGTATATATCACTTCTCCACAGATAAATATCAAAAATTAAAATGCAATGTAAACCATCAAACACCTAAAAAGTATTTACACTATTTTATCTAGAAAGTATCTAATTACATGGCAGATAAAAATCTCAGTGGTCCATTTAATGCACTGAACAAATCCGAAACTCATACTTCTAAGCTTGTTTGCAGAAAAAAGTTGAAGAACTGGTGATTAGAGATCCTTTCCTAGTTTGGCTGTTTTGACAATGCTACTTGAAAAATCATCTTGGCTTCAGATTTTTTAGCTGAGTTCTGAAGCTTGTTTTTAATGTGTTAATGATTAGATAACAATATCAATATAGATAGCTAGTTTTTGTATAGAGCAAAGAAAGTATGGAAAAACAAAAAATACAAAAGAAATAGATTAGGTACCTTCAAAAGTAAAGTGTAACAGTTCACCACACAAATGAGTACGCCTAAGTGTGATAAGAGAAGCCTCGTTTTACTTCTAGAGATAAAAATCTCATGAACATCAATTGCCTTGGAAGTCAAATTCCAGTCATGACTATAACGGTAATTGTTCTCATCATTCTGAGAAACAAGGCCATGCATACTGCCTCAGCATAAAACTTTGGCACCTTTGTATATATATTCACTGACTTGCAGTAGCTGGAATTTGAATGACAGAAAACATAAATCAATTGTAATGCTATATTTAATTCAATAAGGTCATACAAATTGGAGCAATATATATATAGAAATGTTTTATATATAGGCCCAAAATGAATCTACATAAGAAAAAAATCATAGCCATGCAATGTTATAGCATTCTCAAAAAGTGCAAAATAATATCTAATATTAACACAAAATAAGGAAATCAACGTAAACCATGTTGTAAACAAGAATATTCATATAGAATATGAAAGTGAAGCGACATTAAAGTAGTTACAGCTTCTTAAATTTCAAGTTCACAAGAAGCAAAATTTGCTAGAGTATGTAATCAAGCAATAATGTTAAGATACATAAAGAAAGAAACCTGTAGATGTTGGCAGCTTTCTAACAATAAAAGCAATCACTCAGATATCAGTAAGACCTACTAAACCGTAATGAGGGAGCCAAACTAGCCATCAGTGAAGGAGGCCGGTAGCTCATTGAGAACAATGATCAGCTATTCATTAGCAAGGGACAAAAATCAATCACTAAAGAGAAAACTGATAATAATGGTAACAAAAAAGGCTTTGTTAGCCAGTGTTAGAGACATGAGGAACACCAACAAAGGGTGATCAAGTAACAGGAATACCAATATATATATTATGGAATTTAACTGCACATAATCACAACCTCATAATTTTCTTCCATCACTTGATCATAAATAAATAAATAAATAATAAGTATATAAAAGTAAAGAAATAGAATATGATTAGATTTGACATTCTTTATAAATCCTGATTTGAAAACTCTTCATTATTGTGAGTTTGGATTGGAATAATAAAAAAAATGGAAAATATGAAAAGTTCAATGGGATTGGCACTCCACTTTTAATATTTTCTCCTTCCCAAAACATAACTTTAAAAAAAATTAGATCTTGAAGTTTGGTTAATTATAAACCCCTCCTCGCAGTTTAACATATTTCCAACAGCAATTATGTTTTTCATCATACGCATTCTCAATAATATGTATTAAGATTTGCAACTTTGTGCCTATGCTCCAGCACACTGTTTTGACTTCCTACTTGTTAGAAATTGAATTAAGAGAAAATTATGAGAATTTAATGAATATATATGTAAAGAATAAATGGACGCCCTCAGATGTATTTGAAAATACTGCTAGGATGTATTTGTTGGTCAAATCAACTACTAAAAGCTTTTCATAAAATCAATTATTGTGAATATCTAAAGATTTTACAACGGCAAAAAAAAAACAGAAAAAAAAAGGACAAGTACATTTATTAACATAATCGAAGAACCAACCATTCTGCAAAATCTTTATAGAAGAAGGGGCTAAGGAATGCATTTATTTGACACTATTTTCAGTAAAACTAAGTGAAACTTTCTCTAAGAAATCAAGTGTTTATCATGCCAAAAATATCTTTTTATTTTCGTGACATCCTTGAGTGCAAAATTTAGCATAAGATTCAGCTTTGCATAAACAGATCAACACAAAGAATAGATCAGCAATACAATGATACGGGTCAAAAACTTGAGATTGAAAGTTCAAGCTCCAAAATTACAAGTTTTAATTTCTCAATACTCTCTTCGCCACTCAATTTTTTTTTTGTGGCAGCAATCACATAAATGAGAAATGCTACAATGCCAAAAAATCACTACAAAAGTCTTGATGTATTCAAATCTTTGTAAAAAAAAAAAAGTAATCTAAAATTTGAAGTCCTAATTTGTTCTTTTAAGCCTTATTCGTGCGATCAAGAGTCGAACTTCAATCGGATTTAACCGAACCCGATTGAAGATCGATAATACTATATTCTTATAGCATTCGAACCATAAGATAAGGTTAGGAAGTACCTGCTTGCGCGACTTTAGGATTTAGGAGGTCGAACGGTGGAAGAGGTCAGCGATGGAGGAGCTCAACAGGATGAAGATGGATGGCTCGACGATCCTTGGCTGCGCCGAATGGATGAGAGTCGAAGGAGCTCGGCTTGCTGGGTGAGGAATGAGGTGCTCGGCCTTTCGGCCGAGAGGAAGGAGATGCTCGGCCAGGTAGAGCAGGTTGGCGCTCGACTTGGAGAAAATAGGAAGGAATCGAGCGACTTGGAGACCAAGATCGAGAGGAGGATCCGATAATCGGCCTCACGATAGAGAAAAAAAAAAGAGAATGAGAATAACTTAGGTTTTAGGAGATTTAGGTTAGAGAGATAATATATACCAAAACGAATTGTCGAGATTGCCAAAAATCATCAGAAATTCTAAGTTTTGATTGAATTAGTAAATAAATTTCAAAAATTACAAATTGGGTACCAAAACAAACGTCTCAATGAGACGAACGCAAGCATCTAAAAATTATTAAATTTGGATAATTATTTTATTTTATATTAATTTTTAAGTGAAAATTTTTAAAAATTTGCTACGATTAATCCGGAGCTTGAAATTTGCGAAACTTAAAACATAGTATCCTCATCTGATGCTTAACTTAAATATACAAAAATTTCTAAATTCCGATTTATATTTTATCTATTATCAGCTTCTGAAATTTAAATTCACGAATTTATTTAGGACGATCCGTGATTCCAATTGCGCTCAAATTTTCGCAGAATGATCCCCTCAATACGCTTTATTTGAGGATATTTTTATTAAATTTTTATTATGCTTAAATTAGGATCTTGATTTTTGCTTTATATGATCAAAATTATGTCTAATTGGCAAATTTGCTTTTAACTAAATCGGGGGTGACGAACTCAAAAATGCAATCAAAATTCTAATCGAGGATTATCTTGATTATTTTATTTTTTCAGGATATCAAAATATAATAAAATAATCGGGAAATTTTGACAATTTCCAAATGCTTCCAAAATATCACTCCTAATCAATTGAGAAGTGATAGACGCATTGGCAAAGTTGAATTTTCAATCTGAGGTCAAAATAATCATGTCAAATTACAGGGTTCCTGAAATTCCCAGAATCAGGGTTTGATCCATTTGACCCCTATTTTGGACTACGTCTTGGTGGTGAACACCTAAGGACTTAGTTAGTGCACTATGATCAAAATCAAGACTTGGATTAGTCCTAATTGGCTAGGGTAACAAATTGAGTTGTTACAGACTCCCTTACTTAAAAATGATGTCATCCTTGACATCACTCAAGTGGAAGAATAAAGCATGAATGGGTCGGATAAGCAGAAACGAGAGAGATGAGAAAGTGATAGGTTTCACCATTTATAATTCTAAACTTGAGTTTTAAGGTTGAACTTTCATAATCCCACCTTACCGCTAAGGTTAGAGAATGCTAACCAACTAAGTCATAATCATCACTTTTTAAGGATATCAATAAAAGAAAGAAATGCTAACATTCAACCAGGTTGAATGTAACTTTTATGAATTAAGGATCAAATACTAAGTCATAACATACAGCTTAGCACCATAGGATAGGACTATCACTTAGCGGGTGGCATCACATACTAAGCACAGGGTGGATTAAGGATCAATGATCCATAAGGTTCTAGGCTTAAGTGATATTCATCACTTAAGGGGGCTTTGGCAAAGATGATTAAGTCATTATAAGACTTACCCATAATAAGGAATACTAATGATCCTATTTCAATAAATTAGAAAGATATGGCATCAAAGAACTAGAGTTCTTTGACTACTTACCATAATAGAATCTAGGATTATAAGCTAGCCAAAGGACCACTTATTAGACCAAGTCTAATAATAAAGCCAAGGGATTTGCTGGTAAAGTCCATTTAGAGAATAAAATTGGGATGAGTTAATTATATGCATTAGCTGATACTGGTTTTGAACTTTGCAGAGACATTCATCTCTTACCAAGGGTTCAAAAGATCAATATCCAATTAGAATACATAGCCTTAAGGTTTAAAATAATTTAGGACATTAAGCCACACATGATGACTTAATATCAAGGATTTAAGAGGTTGTAAAATGCTCTTAACATAAGCCATGAACCATGGCTTGACTAAGGCAAGGAACTCACTTATCCATAAGGATAAGTGCTAGGAAGCTTAGTAGGGTCTTGACTTGGATAAGGCTATATATATCATGAAACAAAATCACATTAGTTTAAGTCCAAACACAAAACATGGCATTCTTATCCTATTAGAAATTATCATACCTCCAATAATGAGTTTCAAGTTGCACCCCAAATTATGGCAAAATCACTATTGACTCTGTATGGACGAGAACCAGAATTAACAGCAATAATAAGGTATAAATAATAAAAATATTATCCCATTAAATAGTAGAAAACCCTAATAATACATGTTTAAATCCATAATTTTAATAGGGCATTTATTAGCAAATCTACGCACTAACATTAAGTTGCAATTCCTCAGGCTATTAAAAAACACAGCAGCCCTAAAAAATGCATTGAATCCAACAAGGTTCATGTTCACAACACTACAACCAAACAACCATATATTTTATATGGAAAACCCCGAGATTGTAGAAAAAATCATGAAGCCCCACAACAAAAAAATTCACTATGATTAATAAGAATATACAAGAGTATGTCACTCTTCAAGAGCTCTCAGAGACTTTCCCAACTCAGCTCATAGTTTCTTCTTCCTTAGAGCTCACAAGCCATTATAGCCTTTAGTCATTACAATCTCTACATCACTCCTAACATTATTCAAACCTTAAACATCTCTTGCATATTTATAACCTACCAAATAGCTCCCAAAAGCCTCCATCTGACCATAGGAATATTGGATGATTGCCACGTGTAACACACACCCCTCCTAGGCATGTCCAATTTGATATTATTGTGTGCCAAAATGTCTTTAGGTTCCTTGATTCACCACCTAAGTCTTGGATTCTTGTATATGCGCTGAAAAAATACATAGAGCATTTGGGCCCAAACCTCTGTCATGAATTTTACCGTTGACTCCTGGGCACACCCAAACACCCAGGTTTCTAAGAAAAGCGTCGAGAATAGAGGTTGCATGGTGAAAACATGGACATCATATTTTTAATCTATTTGATTATTTTTACTAGTGATCTTCCAAAATATAAGAAAGAGCTATTACTAAACCAATTATTCTATTATGAATGAAAGTCATATAAAACATGTAAGGGCAAGCTAAATCTAAATCTCTACTTATGGTAACCTAGCTTAATCATTCCCCATATGCCCTAAAACTTAAAAACTATTTGATGGTGTGGGTGAATTATATTGTAACTCTATGAATATATCTTTATCTACATCACAATAATGCAAGCAAGAGGAGGCAATACGTATGCTGAAAACTTATATATGTAGGCAAGAGGCAATATGCATGTTAACTTATAATTTTATATAAATTTTATGAAATATATATTAACATTTAATATTAATATTCTTTTTTATTTCCTTTTTTGCTACCATAATATATATACATATATATATATATATATATATATATATATATATATATATATATATATATATATATATATACATCTATTACTAAGAAATTTGTAACTTTTAAAAATATTTAACCCTTTTTCAAATAATATTTGTCATTGAATAAAATACAGCACATAGCATATCATTGTGTGATAGTCTAAAGAGATCACCATCAAAAACCTTTACCATTTCAGTTACCATTAATACGGCTTCCCAAGTCAATATCATACAAGGGTATCCTCCATAAACTATTACATTTATCCACATGACGTATTAAAAGGGTATAGTTAGCATTGCTCCTTAAGTAATATGCTTAACTTTTATAACTTCAATTATATATATAAGTATTCTTTTTTACTATGTCACTATTAAATTTCTATAAAAGTAACAAAAAATATTAACCTTTTTGATGCATAATTAACTTTAAAGTGCAATAGCTTTAAGAAAAAAATAAACTCCAAAATAAAATTAAAGATTACTAACATTAAATATTTTGTGATTGATAGAAATTGGCTAACATTTGCAAGTACTAGTGTCCCAATAGATGCAACATAAAGAGACAAGTTGTTGGAAGATGCTTTCGTGCGGCTCGATGTTGTTGTCGAGAGGAGGAGGCGTTGACTAGGGCATGCAGTTTGGCTTGAGGAAGAGGAGGATCGAGCGGCTAGGGCATGGGCTTGGACAGTTGCACCGAGTGGGAGAGAAAGGCCTTCGGCTAGGCATGGAAGATCAAACGTGAGGGAGAGGTTTCATGCGGCTTTGTGTGAATCTATGTACGTTCGTGGAGAGGAGACGTTCGTGCAGTTCTTGCGTCTGAGTGGCTACCATTTATTCACAGGGAAGATGAGGATGAGGGGGGTATGCGGCTTTTATTAATGAAGGTCCATTTAAAAAATCACCAAAATTCCATTTTAAGTTCAATATCGACAAAATTGACACCAAATTTTTCTAATTTCATTTCACAAGTACTAAGAAAATGATAAGATTTTGATGCCTAATTTTTGATTATACAAAATTAGCCCATTAGAGGCAAAATGGTAAATTTTTGAAGGTCAACGGGATTGGTTCAAACTTTAGGACAAAATTCAAAATTAAAATATGAACCTTATTTGTTTGGAGGTTTTACAGCTATGTTGTCTGAAGAAGTGTCGATACATCCCCAAGGGCCCAAGCATCGGTCTGTTGCAATCTAATCAATTCCTTCAGCGTTTAGGTGTGCCCTAGCATCGATTTACTAGGATCTTGAACAACACCCACAATGATTAGGTGCCCCAAGCCTCGGTTGATAAATAGCACCCAATTGATACGTGGCTAACTCGAAGTTACTTTAAGCTTCACATTCATCTTTTGGTCTATTCCAAAGCCATTCCATTGCACTTAAGAATTCACCACATCCGGCTCTAGCTCACATTTCATGTGCTTCAAGCTATTTGTTCAGATGCACACCCAAACTCGTCACACCATCTAAGGCTATGCTTGAAGTTTCACAATCACAACAACCTCCCACTTAGAGTATTGAGTGCAAGATCTCATTTTCTTCTTTACCTTGGCAGCATCAGAGTCTTTGAGGCATGGTGTGGCTCAACGTCGCCTCACAGTCATGTCCCAAACCCCAATACTAGAGCAAACAAGTTCGAGTGGTCAATTCATGGCTTGTCTTGCTATGTAAACTCTTGAATTAAATTGAATGATTGCCACACCATAGCCTCTAAGATTATCAAAATCTCTCCTCTTGCTAGGTAAACTTCATAGATTAAAATAGAATGAATTAGACTTATATGAAAATTAATATTGGGCAAAATGAAAAAAATGAATTTTATAAAAATTGGGAGAAAACCCAAGACACAAAAATTGGAACATGTACATGTGTACATTTGGTAACTACTTTATTAACTTCATTGATGACCACGCAACGAAAATGCGTGCATATCTCATGAAAAACAAGTTGAATGTTTTTGAGACCTTTAAGAGATGACGAGATATAACTGAGGCTGAAATCGAACTCAAGTTGAAGTAATTGAAATCCGATGGTGAATATTAGGATACGGAGTTCAAAAATTTGCGTTTAAAGAGAGATAAAGATAGAATTCTCTGTCCCAAGAATTTCGCAACAAAATCGCTGCTCAGAGGATGAATCGAACAATCACGAAATGCGTCGAGAGCATGAGGCTGCAAGCGAGTTTTCCCAAACATTATTGTGTTGATATTGTTAACACAGCAGTTCACCTTATCAATTGCAGACAGTCAATGCATTGGAGGAAGATCTGCTGAAAGAGAAATGGAGTGGCAAGGAGGTAAATATATCTTATCTAAAAATCTCTGGTTGCTCTGCACATGTACATGTTGATGCAAAAAGTCAAAGCAAGTAGGATCTAAAAGTGTGCAGTGCACATTCATTGGATACAGCTACAAATTTGGGTATAGATTTTGGGATTACCAAAATTAGAAAATTATTACTAGAAATCAAGTTACAAAATAAGGAAGATGTAAGAAATTCAAGATAAAGTGTGGAGGCACAAGTGAGCCCAAGAAAGAAGCTGAAAGAAATGATGAAGCTCAAGTTGAATGTGACAACCTGTGTCGTCATTAAATAGAATTACTGCTAAAAAAAAAAAAAAAAAAAAAAAAAAACTCAGTCAGCCACGTGTCAACTACGTGCACCCGTCATCCACCGTTAACGGATTCTGTTAATGGAAATGGAATATTCCGTCAGCTACAATACCGTTAGCATTAGCGTTAACGGTAATGGAATAATCCGTCAACCCAAAAATAGTAAAAATTCAGAAAATTTTCAAAACTTCAAAAATTCATATCTTTCAAAGTATGAGTCCAAATATAGTGAAATTATATATCAAAATGATCAGAAAAATTCAAAGATTATGAAAATATTATCAGATTTTTGATTTGACATCAAAATCTTAAAAAGTTATTTTTGCCTCGTAAAACATGCCATTTTTAGATTTTGATGAAAATACCACTATTGTGCTCGTAATCACCTGTATAACCTAATAAAATAAAACTTGCACACCCACTAGGATAATTAATCAACAGTCACTAACTAGATTAATTACCAAATATGCAGGTAGCTTGAACATCATATAAAAAAGGTACTGGATATTTTCTTACATTTATTTCTTACTTACTTTCTTTTAAACGCTTTAGCACCACTTTGAGCCTTAAATTAAGTATTATTTTCCTTTTTAATTTTATCAATTATTGTCACTAAATACTGAATGAAATGTTTTGAGAATGCATGCATTACTTTGGGTTCTTAAAACGATGGCTTGGGTGGGAATTATGGTGGGGCTAGCCAAGAGAGGAGATAAGGGAGTGTGCTGTAACCTACGGGGGGGGGGGGGGGGGGCAGAGTACAGTATACTGTTATGACATGAACCCACATTCTGTCTGACCCCAAGGTTCTGTGTTTGCCCAACAGGATAAATTATTTACAATTATGCTTATTAATGCAAGACATATCATATTATACTAATTTATGTGATATATTAAGATAAAATTTAGCACTCTATATTTTTTTTGTGAATCTAACAATTTGCTTTGCATGATAAAATCTCCGTATATTTTCCTGTATTTATCCATTTATTGCTTACCGCTAACGCTTTTATAAATGTTTACTGATATCTTGCACTTAGTTTACGAGACTAACCGACATTCCAACGCCCGCACTTTTATGTGCCAGGTCAGGAATTAGTGGAGATCGAGGTAGCTGAGAAGTGAGGAGGATCGGCTCAGCATAACTCTCTTATTTTCTTTTTCTTTATACTGTTGTAATAAATTAAACTATGTGATATAATCTTATTTTAATTGGGGGGGCAGAGTACGATATACTGTTATGATATGAACCCATATTCTGTTTGACCCCAATGTTCTGTGTTTGCCCAACATGATAAATTATTTACGATTATACTTATTAATGCAAGACATATCATATTATACTAATTTATGTGACATATTGAGATAAAATTTAGCACTCCTCTATATTTTTTTTGTGAATCTAATAATTTGCTTTGCAGGATAAAATCTTGGTATATTTTCCTGTATTTATCCATTTATTGCTTACCGCTAACGCTTTTATAAATGTTTGCTGATATCTTGCACTTAGTTTACGAGACTAACTGACATTCCAACGCCCGCACTTTTATGTGCCAGGTCAGAAACTAGTGGAGATCGAGGTAGCTGAGAAGTGAGGAGAATCGGCTCAGCATAACTCTCTTATTTTCTTTTTCTTTATACTGTTGTAATAAATTAAACTATGTGATGTAATCTTATTTTAATTGGGGGGGGGCAGAGTATGGTATACTGTTATAATATGAACCCACATTCTGTCTGACCTAAAGGTTCTGTGTTTGCCCAACATGATAAATTATTTACGATTATGCTTATTAATGCAAGACGTATCATATTATACTAATTTATATGACATATTGAGATAAAATTTAGCACTCCTCTATATTTTTTTTGTGAATCTAATAATTTGCTTTGCAGGATAAAATCTCCGTATATTTTCCTGTATTTATCCATTTATTGCTTACCGCTAACGCTTTTATAAATGTTTACTGATATCTTGCAGATGAATATATTGAATGAGGTTTAAGGATGTAGCATGGTGGCATGTCACAAAACTCGCCTAGCAGCCCAAGTATTCAATCAAAATTATGGCATAGACTACATAAAAACATTTAGCCCCATTGCAAAAATGCCAGCCATTCGAGTCCTACTTACTATTTCCACTAACTACAAGTCTTCGGTGGTCCAACTGGTCATCTAAAACCCCTTCCTACATGGACAACTCAATGAAACCGTCTATACAAAACAAATGAAAGGATTCAAATATCTCAATTTTCTTAATCACATCTACACACTTAAGGAAATCTACAGCCTCAAATAGTCACCCCGTCAATGGTACTCTACTCTCAAATAATTTCTCCACTCTAAAGACTTCAAGTAGATCTTCACTTTCTCATTCAACTGCTTACTCAGAAGTTATGGATAAAGCACCTAGGAACACCATCAACGTTCCTCGGCATCAACCTCATGAGATCTGCATCAGGTCCCATGCTATGCCAAGCAACATATGCGTCCATCCTTCTGAAAAAAATCTACTATGGAGTAATGCAATAATCCCTCACTCACTCCCATTACTAGCTAAACCCAAAAACTTACATCATCTCCACCCTTCAATCAACCCAAAATATACAAGAAACTTATTGGATCCTTACAAAATCTCACCATTATACATCCTGATCTTAGCCTCGCAGTTAACAAGATATGAAAACACATGCATAACCCCAATCAAGCACACTTCAATCAGCTTAAACGCATCCTGAAATATGTTAAAGGCACTCTCCAACTTGGGCTTCCGATTGATCCAAGTAACATGCTCCTTAGAGCATATGCAGACTCCGACTAGGCTAGAGACACTGAAGATTGCAAGTCCACCACTAGCTACTGCACTTTCTTGGATAATACTGCCATCTCATGGAGTGCCAAGAAACAAAGCATGGTTTTTGGATCTTCTACCAAAGCTGAATATAGAGCCATAGCAGCTATGAATACGAATGTCATCCAGCTACGTAGACTACTGCAAGAATTTAGCATCCCTCAAGACCGACCAACTCAATTTTTCTGTGCAAATCTCTCCGCAATAGCTCTTGCAAAGAATTCAGTATTTCACGCCAGAACAAAACATATCAAAGTTGATTGTCATTTCACTCGGGATAGAATCCTATGGCAAGAAACTGAGCCATTACACATTCCTACAAAGAACAGGTCGTTGACATCCTCACTAAACCACTCTCAATAATCCAGTTAAGCAAACTTCAGTTCAAACTCACCTTCCAAGAACAAGATGACTCATTTGCAAGGGGATAATAACAACCAAGATTAATCAGAGCCACTATCTCCATTAAGATCCCATCAAGACCGCACTCCTCTAGCCCATAGCATCTATAAATACACATGTACTGCTCATTTTACAAATGTAATAGAAAATGCTCTTTATTCTCTCCCGCCTAAGCTGCAACTTTTTCTTCTCTCCCACTCTCATCAAAAAACTCGTAGCCTAGTCTACCACAAAAGTGGGACACATCGCCATAATGAAGGTGAGTAAGAAGATGATTTGGTTGCAAGGCTTCAAGGGGAAGTTGGGCAAAATGCGAGAGAATAGTAAGTTGCACAGTGAAAAATAGATGTCACTCATCTAACTAAGAATGATGCATTCCATGTCAAAATAAAGCACATCTGGCCACGCTGCCACTTCATTTGGACATATCTAGAGGAGAGATGTCTAATGGTGGAGAAGATATATACCTCTTAGAATCTAGCGAATATGTTTGCGAAGACGATGACATTGAAAAACTAAAGCTGTGTTTAGCTTTAGTAGCTTGGTGTGTGATGATAAGGTCGGGGTTGAGTCACCCATACCACCATGAAAAGGACGTCACTAGAAGAAGGAGAAGAAGGAATGACTCCCACTCAGACTCTAAGTGGGAGATTGTTGTGGTGGAGCCTTGAATGCTTTGAGATAAGCACATGAAGATCTCAGATCAATTTGAGGCAAACTGAATGTGAAAGGAACTTGACTCTAATGAAGAGAAGGGTGTATGCTCAAGCCTAAGTGTCATGGCGTTCAGCAAAAGTGTGTATGGCCAAGTCTTGGGCCCTCGGGTGCTTGGGCGCACCCAAACATCGACAATATGAAGAAATTCTACAACAGGTCGAAGAGACAGAGCTTGAGTGCAGCAAAGCACCCATTTTTCACAATGCAAACAATACCCAAAGACTTGGCACTTAGGTGCACCCAAGCACCGAGAGCTAAAGTCTTCATCAACCTGGCTTATACATGAAATCAAAGGGCTGGCGCTTGGGAAATTTTAAGCACCAGCTTAAAGCCTACTTTGGTGTATTTGGGGTCAGGGAGACGTGGGATATATAAACCCTTATTATGTTAAGGTTTGCAATTAAGTGCGCATATGCTGTGTACCAAACTCAAGCTCTTCGTGATTCTTCGTGATTCTTAATCCCAATAATGCATTCTTAGGAATAGCCATTTTGTTACAGAATGTTTTGTGTTCTAATCTGTTTATATTTCTTGTTGGGTTCGACATATATAAAACAATTCTTTAGATGGAATTTCTTAGGAGACAACATAATTTACTGTACAGAAGTATGTGGTCAACTAGAGAACCAAAGCTTTGTGCCGAAGTCAACTAGAGAATCAAAGGCAATCAGTAAGAAGGGATGGCCTGTCAAAAGATTGCCAAACCCCATCTCAAAATCAAGGTGAGATAGATCCAAAGAACCTAACCTGGAAGTGACTGGACTTAAATGAACAAGTGCTCCGTTCTTTCTTTCTCCATTTGCATTATGTTTTCTTACAAGTATTATTAAATAGTTCTTCTCAATCAGATAAATATCAAAAATTAAAATGCAATGTAAACTATCAAACACCTGAAAAGTATTTACACTATTTTATCTAGAAAGTATCTAATTTTATGGCAGATAAAAATCTCAGTGGTCCATTTAATGCACTGAACAAATCCGAAACTCATACTTCGAGGCATTGTTTGCAGTAAAAGGCTGAAAGACTTGGTGATTAGAGATCCTTTCCTAGTTTGGCTGTTTTGACAATGCAGCTTAAAAAATCATTTTGGCTTCAGATTTTTGAGCTGAGTTTTGAAGTTTGTTTTCAATGTGTTAATGATTAGATAGCTAGTTTTTGTATAGAGCAAAGAAAGTATGGAAAAACAAAAAATACAAAAGAAATAGATTAGGTACCTTCACAAGTAAAGTGTAACAGTTCACCACGCAAATGAGTACGCCTAAGTGTGATAAGAGAAGCCTCGTTTTACTTCTAGAGATAAAAATCTCATGAACATCAATTGCCTTGGAAGTCAAATTCCAGTCATGACTATAACGGTAATTGTTCTCATCATTGTGAGAAACAAGGCCATGCATGCTGCCTCAAGCATAAAATTTTGGCACCTTTGTATATATATTCACTGACTTGCAGTAGCTGGAATTGAATGACAGAAAACATAAATCAATTGTAATGCTATATTTAATTCAATAAGGTCATACAGAATGGAGCTATATATATATATATATATATATATATATATATATATATATAGAAAATGTTTTATATATGGGCCTAAAATGAATCTACTTAAGAAAAATCATAGCCATGCAATGCTATAGCATTCTCAAAAAGTGCAAAATAATATCTAATATTAACACAAAATAAGGAAATCAACGTAAACCATGTAGCAAACAAGAATATTCATATAGAATATGAAAGTGAAACGACGTTAAAATAGTTACAGCTTCTGAAATTTCAAGCTCACAAGAAGCAAAATTTGCTAGAGTATATATATATTCTTGAGATATAAGTAAATTGGTTTGATTTTAACTATACCAAAGGAAAACTGCATATATATTTGTTATGTGATAAGCCAATATACTCATATCTCTTAATCATTACATAACTAATTTGACAACATTTGAAACAACTCTGGAATGCATTTGATATTTTAGAGGTTTCTATTGTTCTTTTAAAATATCTGCAGGATGTTTTTATTGAAGGAATTATAGCACAAGCACTTGTAAATTGTTTGACTAATTCACTAGATGTTCATTATTAGGATTCTTGTTGAATTGAGTGCATATAGGTAATATATGTTATTTTCTTAACTCATTACATGTAGTAAATTTACCATCATCATCTCTGAAACATTTCACCTTGGTGTTCCAATATATGGTTATTGTTTCAACATAATGCTTGATACTTTCAATGCTAAGATTCAAGTTTGACCCATGTATCAAATTTGTCACATTTTAAACATGCAAATATTTATGTGATCATAAATATATTGTCATGTACATCTACACTTTTAATCAGGATGAGTGATGCAACCAAGTTTGAATATTTGAAATGCATAAGTAATTAAATAATCCTCCAAACAATAATGATTGAGGACCGTGTGCTAATAAAGTTGAAATAATAAATTCTTGCAAATACACCCAATTTTGACAAGGATGCTAGACAAGAAGAGGTACCCAGATACATTCTTTTACTCTTAAATTATGCCAGTATCTTATTTTGTAGGTAAAATACAGGTGGCTTGGCAAATAGTGTCAATTGTGACACAATATAATTGCAATTGTTATTAACGGCTGTTTAGCAGGAAGGTTAATGTTGGTTCCTCAAGAAGGGGCATGCTTAATTATTTATTTTTATGCAATTATCTAATATTTATATCACAAATTATTTATTACTTATTATTATTTATACTGTGTCAACCGCCTATTTAATTGTAAATGTAGCTATCTATGATACTAGAGAAATTCTCTAATACACTAAATCACTAATTTTTTTAAGCAAATCATCACTTGAAAGGAGAGCTCCGCTGCTGGAAAAATAAAATGATCAAGTCAAGACTTAATTACTTAGCATTTAGTTTTAAGGCAACATTTCATTTTAATCAAAATCTTGTAATAATTTAGGATAATTTCATATTTGCATTTTTTCCTTACAAGTTCAATGGAAATGATGTTAACTTTCTTTGTAAATGGCTTTGTATTGATAAAATGAAATTTCTATTTCATTTTCTTTTATTACCACTTGCTTAATTCCCCAATAGGGTTCTGGGTAGTTAATGTCTAATGTCGGTTTAGCTTTATTAACCCAACATCGGGTCATTATATTCTCCTTGGTCGAGAACAGTTCTTCCCTGTCGCTTATTGATCTCTCGAACCTTCCCCACCATTCAACAAATGAACTCATAGACCCTCTACTCAAGGCCCAAATTGCCTATCTCACCATCTCCTTCTTTCTTCTTTGCTGCCAACCTTTCGTTTGACGTCGACAAGGTACTAACCTACCCCGTCTCAACCTAGATTTATGGGATTGAGCTTCGAAAATCTTGAATGTATCTTTATGTACACGAAATTTTATTAAGTTCTTATCATCATGTATGTAACATTGATATAGTTGTTCATTTAACCTACATTTAGTCAAGTATAAATTTTCTTTTCAAATTCGAGCAACAAGTTAAACGCTATGATTTTGATGGGATACATCAGAAAATTTAGTTGTCATTTTGTAATAATTAAGGCTTAGAGATTATGTATGCTAATAGTAGCATATAAAGAGCTATAATACTGAATACTACGATGAACTTTTGAGGTATCTTTGTATTTGAAATGCTTAAACCTTATGGTCAACTTTTGTATTGCTACTTGTATTAACTGAAACTTCCATCTATATTTAATATGCACGAATTGTCATATACCAAAAATTACCATTTAAAATATTAAATGGTAATTACAGTATAGAGGGAAGTTTCAATTAATACAAATAGTGATACAAAAATCGACCACAAGGTTAAAGAATTTCAAATATTAAGAGAACTCAAAAGTTCACTGTAGTATTCAGTATTAAAACTCTTCATATGCCACTATTAGCATACATAATCTCTAAGCCTTAATTATTACAAAATGACAACTAAATTTTCTGATGTATCCCATCAAAATCATAGCGTTTAACTTGTTGCTCGAATTTGAAAAGAAAATTTATACTTGACTAAATGTAGGTTAAATGAACAACTATATCAATGTTACATACATGATGATAAGAACTTAATAAAATTTCGTGTACATAAAGATACATTCAAGATTTTCGAAGCTCAATCCCATAAATCTAGGTTGAGACGGGGTAGGTTAGTACCTTGTCGACGTCAAACGAAAGGTTGGCAGCAAAGAAGAAAGAAGGAGATGGTGAGATAGGCAATTTGGGCCTTGAGTAGAGGGTCTATGAGTTCATTTGTTGAATGGTGGGGAAGGTTCGAGAGATCAATAAGCGACAGGGAAGAACTGTTCTCGACCAAGGAGAATATATCGACCCGATGTTGGGTTAATAAAGCTAAACCGACATTAGACATTAACTACCCAGAACCCTATTGGGGAATTAAGCAAGTGGTAATAAAAGAAAATGAAATAGAAATTTCATTTTATCAATACAAAGCCATTTACAAAGAAAGTTAACATCATTTCCATTGAACTTATAGAAAAAAAAGCAAATATGAAATTGTCCCAAATTATTACAAGGCTTTGATTAAAATGAAATGTTGCCTTAAAACTAAATGTTAAGTAATTAAGTCTTGACTTCATCTTTTGCTCTTCCTAGTGGCAAAGCTCTCCTTTCAAGTGATGATCTACTTAAGAATATTATTGATTTCGTGTATTAGAGAATTTCTCTAGTATTACAGATAACAACATTTACAATTAAATTGGTAGTTAACATAGTATAAATAATAACAAGTAATAAATAATTTGTGATGCATAAATGAGATAATTGCACAAAAATAAATAATTAAGCATGCCCCTTTTTGAGGCAACAACAATAACCTTCCTGCAAATAGACATTAATAATAGTTGCAATTGTATTAAATCACAATTGATACTATTTGCAAGCCACTTGCATTTTACCTACAAATTAAGATACTGGCACAATTTAAGAGTAAAAGAAGGTATCTGGGTATCTCTATTTGTCTAGCATTCGTGTCAAAATCGAGTGTATCTGCAAGCATTTGTTATTTCAACTTTATTAGCACATGGGCCTCAATCATTATTGTTTGGGGGTTATTTAATACTTATGCATTTCTAGTATTCAAACTTGGTTGTATCACTCATCCTGATTATAATTGTAGATGTACATGACAAGATAGATATGATCACATAAATATTTACATGTTTAAAATGTGACAAATTTGATATATAGGTCAATTTTGAATCTTAGCATTGAAAGTATCAAGCATTGTGTTGAAACAATAACCATATCTTGGAACACCGTGGTGATAGGTTACAAAGATGATGCTATATTTACTATATGTAATGAGTTGAGAAAATGACATATTACCTATATGCACTCAATTCAACAAGAATCCTAATAATGAACATCTAGTAAATTAGTCAATAACTTACAAGTGCTTGTGCTATAATTCCTTCAATAACATATTGCAGATGTTTTAAAAGAACAATAGAAACCTCTAAAATATCAAATGCAGTTCAAAGTTGTTTCAAATGTTGTGAAATTAGTCATGTAATGATTAAGAGAAATGAGTATATTGGCTTATTACATATATATGTTGTTTTACTTTGGTATAGTTAAAACCAAACCAATTTACTTATATCTCAAAAATATATATATATATATATATATATATATATATATATATATATATATATATATATATATATATCGCAACTTCCGTGATAGGGTTGGAGGCGATTTTGAGGGTGATTTTCGGGTGGATTCCGTCTGCTTTCCGTTGGCGCTACCGACGGACCAGCAGCCTCCTAGTTGTCTACGGGTGACTGTATCTCTCTCTCTCTCACACCATTTTATTTAGTTATTGTCTTTTAAAAAAATTTTCTCTTATGTATCCTAAACGGAGGCTTAAGTTCGTTCTTTTAGAGACATTATGGCAAACTCCCAACCATCTCTATCGAAGCATGTTTGCTCTTTTAATGGCAGGCCTGCGCTATTTTTTATAGATGAGGAAGTTAAGCTTTTGGCAAACCCGCATACTCTCATGCTAGTCGGCAAATTCGCTAGGGCTAAGCGTAGCTTCGGTATGTTTTAAGGTTCATTGAGGGGATTAAACTAATCAGTCCGGTTAACATAAGAGCTTTTGATACACATAAGGTTTTCTTCACTTTCCAATCGGATCTTGATTATGCCCGAGTATTTTCAAAAGGCTCTTATGATTTGAAAGGGAATACAATGCGGTTTTGCAGATGGGACCCTTTCTCGGGCATTAAGCATGACGTTCTGATTGTCCCAATTTGGGTTAAGTTTTCGGGTCTTCCTTTGCAATACACTTCAAAAGAAATACTTGTCAATATAGGGGAAGCTATCAGGAAACCTTTGCAATTAGATAAGAATACTGCAACAAATAGAAATATAGCAGCACCCAGAATCCTAATTGAAGTAAACATCTCCTCCCCCCGTCCAAACTTCATTTGGTTGGGGTCAATAGAAAAAGGGTATTCCAAGAGATATGCTATAAAAACATGCCTCTATACCGCAACTGGTGTTGTATGCTAGGCCATAACATGGACACTTGCAATTTTGAAAACAAAAACTCCTTGGCTTGTCGCTCTTCTAGGGTGATTGAAACTGATCCTACTTTGCTTAATAATTTGTAGCCCTTATGCATTGAAGATGCTAATAACTTGGCTATTATTGCTCAAAATCAAAATATTAGTGATAACATCTTTCATGCTTTCCCAACTACCACCAATAACTTTACTCATATTCATATTTGTGGTGAGGTGAATAGAAATGAGAAAGACAATTTGGGTGGCCCGCACACAAACATAGAAACCACTATTTCTCATGGAAATTTTGACACTCACATTTTGTTAAATTCTGAAAATACTGATGCTACTAATATCATTTCTATTTCTAAACCTGATGTTAGGGAAGAATATATTAATGAGAATGCAGGCAAGCAGCTAGAAGGTAATGTTGAAGAAAATTTGGTGGAGTCTAAGGACACGACCCCTTTTGGAATGCTCTCTGATCTGGATACAGATTGTCCCATTGTGAATGCATTTAATTCTAATAAAAAATGTTGCATTTAATTTACAACATGGATACCGATTGTCCCATTGTGAATGCATTTAATACTAATGAAAATGTTGCAGTTAATGTTTTTAACATGGAAAAGTATGCTACGGATGGTAATGTTGATCTTAATATAGCATTTGTGGCTACCAAAAAGAATGATGGTGCTCAAATTCTGGAGATTGCTGAGAATGATGCCTATAAATCAATTGTCGGTATTATTTCTGTTTCCAATATTCCCATGCAATAAACTGAAGGGCAACAACAAGAGAATGCTCAATCACAAAAAATAGGTATGGCAATTCTGAATTCCTTTACAAAGCTAAAGTCGCCCGTAAAAAGTAAAAGAGTTCAATTTAGCATAAACAAAATGCCAGTCTCCAATAGGTATAAATCCTTATCTCTGCTTCAAGATTCTGAAAATATAGATGGAAAACACACACCACATGCTATGTTTAGATTTGATCTTTCCAATGATGCTTCTCAGTCGATCCCAAGCGGATCTTCTATTGTTAATAAATGAATTTTTTATGTTAAAATGTCAGAGGCATTGGTAATATCTCATCCAAAAATAGATTTAAGCACATTATTTATGAAAAGAAAATTAGTAAAGCTGCTATTCTTGAACCCAAGTTAAGCCAAGAAAAAATTAATTCTATTTATCATTTTGCTAAATTCACAAATGCTATTGCTTCTTCCTCAAACAAAATTTGGGTGATGTGGAATGATATGTGGAAGGCTGAGATCTTGTGTAACACCCCATAGTTATTACCCAGCTTAATTTTAGCTTAATCGTATCTTATTTATCATTTTATTAAGTTCATCTATTCATTATAACTAATCCCTGAAGATTGGTGCGATTCAGAGCTAAATTGAATATTTTGGATTATTTTAATATTTAATTAATTAGAAAATTAAGGTATTTAATTTGACTTCAAAATTAAAATCTGACTTTGCCATTACAATTTTCACCCCCAAATTAGTTAAGGGTGATGTTTTGGATGTGTTTGAAAGTCATCGAATTTTGCAAATATTTTAATATAATTAAATACCCTAAAAAATAGAATAATTAAATAATCATCAGAATCAAAATCCGACTTTACCGTTGAATTCCCCACCCCCAAATTAATTAGAAGTGAATTTTTGGGATTGTTTAAAGTGCGTTCGTCATATCTAAATTTATAATAAATTGAAAATTAAAAAAGAAATATGTATTTATTTCTTATTTTCTATTGCCTTTTTCTTTTCTTCCCCCTCTCCTGGCTGGCATGCTAGTTTTGGCACCTCCCTCCATTTGCACACAAGAATGGCTGAGGCCATCCCTCCCCTTCTCCCTCAGGCCATGCCTACTCCTTCCCCTCTTCTCATCCTTTAAGAAGGAAGCTCAGCCCCTCCTCTTCCATTTTTGCTTAAACTAAAGAACCTTCTTCCTTCCAAGCTCTCCCTCCTTCCTCCATTGCTGCACCTTGTGTTGAAGAAGAAGCTTCTCTCCAAGTTCTTGAAGAAAAAAAAAGTTTATTCTTTCTCTTCTAAAGGCTAAGGTACCCATTTGCTCTACTACATTAACTATTTTATTTCGCTGTTATGCTTGTTTTGCATTTTTAGAAATCTATGATTGAGTATGGAAGCCATTAAAGTTCATTAAAGTATTAAGTTTCATTGAAAATAAAATGCTCTATTTTTCTCCTTTCTGCATACCTGAATCTTTAACTCCATTATTTACTTAGTTAAAATAGATATTTGGTGCCAATTTTAGTATCAATAGAAAGGTCGTGGAAAGACCTTTCCATCGGTATATGGCACCACTTGTGAAGTGCCCAAAATTGGGAGTATTTGGGTGCGAAAGGAAGCCTATTACAGTTTTCGCACAGGCGAAATCACTGTTGTGCGCTGCAGCGCCTGAAGTTTCAAACTTTGATCCACCATAGCGCACTATAGTGCGCCGTAGCAGCATAATAAATTGTGTTGTATAAAAGTATATTTTGATGAAAATAATGGAAATCCGTCGTAGCGCGTCATAGCGTGCCGTAGCGCTCGTAGTTCGGGGAATCAAGTGCCATAGCGCGCCGCAGTGATTGAAAGCATTGCATGTGCCACTACGCTAAAATCAGTTGTAGTGCATCGTAGCGCCCAAAAGTACTGCAACACGTTATAGCACATCGTAGCGCCTAGCTTTCGACCAAAAGGCGCTACGGTGCGCCGTAGCGCCCAAAATTTCCCGAAAGTGCCCATAACTGTCTGGAATGACTGAAACTTCTCATTTTTCACATTTAAGGTCCCTATGACCCTAGTGAGGCCAAATTACATCAAAATTAAGCATTCACATTTTCTTAGATAAAATTTTATGTGAAAATCAAATTTTGATCTCTTGTGTATCTTATATATTTTGTGCCAAATGTCAAAAAATAGAATCTTAGAATGCTTGTATTGGCTAAGTAAATCTTAATAACTAAATTGCATGAAAAATCCTTTAGATTTATAATCAAGTGCTAATCCTTATGATTTGATTTCAAATTTGGTTAGCCTTAATTACTTTCTATTCTATGTCATTTTACATTCCTATATTTTTATAATATTAGGATGTATGTTAGAGAACTTTAATATTTATTTGGACATCATGATGTACTTAAATTGATATTAAATTATGATTGAACATAAGAATCTCAAGAACTTGATTAAGTAAATGATACTTAATTTAAATTTGAAATTTGACATCAATAATACACCAATAATGTATTGATTTGTCATTGATCGATAAGTCAACAAATTAGTCTTAATTAGGTAAGGATAAGGGTTAAACCCTAACGTATTTGATTAAGACTTGAACCCTTAATCACTTAATCAATTAACTTAATTATAAGATAATTCAACTGACATTATTTTAATAATGCATCTGATTTAGTATTGATCTTAAATCATTAAATTAGAAGTGCTAAGGTTAATATTGAATCTGTATGATTGAATCATCTGAATCTAAATTTTAGATCTTTGATTTTCTCTTATATAAGACTATTAGCATAAGATGGATAATAATTTTATAATAATTTATGAAATGATCTAACTCTAATAATATCTTTGAATTCATCATATGATTGTAGAATAGAATAGGATCAGATAGATTTTAATTATCTAATCTGATCACTTTAATCCAAGACTAATAAGTAAACCTTGAATGTTAACTTAAGAAATAAAAAAGTGAGATCTCAAGGGTCTTGCTATAGGACCGTTCTTGAAATACTTAAGAATCTTAAATATTGATATATTGAGGTAGGAAGAACTTTTATAATTTATTGAGGTAGAATCTTAGATGATCATTCATAACCTTAGAAGTTGATCTTAACACCTCGTGGTAAGAATCACCTAAAGCACTTAGAATGGAACTTCTCCATTACAGTAGAAATAGATATTGAGGGATCTTTTGATCATATCCTTGGAGCCTTATGTAGGACTCACATATTTAGAGTAAGGATTAATAGCTTTGATAAATCATTATTGATTAAATAGAATTATCTAAACCTAGATTATTGGTTGGGTATAGTAAGGTATACTTATAGTGCTGGATTATTTCAGTAGTAGTCAAGATAGGTTGATTCATATTAATGTAGGATTATATCCATGCTCTATCCTATGAGTTTAGTCAGATATAGTCCTACTTAGAATAACTCATCCAGTCTTAAGAGTGTTATGATTAGGGATTTTTATTATTATTTTATTTGAATAAAAGTCACCATCGGGTGATGCCTCCTATCAAAGATCGCTTCCATATGTGTGCTTCAAGTAAACTATGTGATTTAAGTCACTCTCTTTAACACTAAGTGTGCTTGTGATTTGTGTATTTTAATGGCTTAGCTTGAGATACAAATCACCATCAGGTGACGCCTCCTATCGAAGATCGCTTTGTTAGGTGTGGCATAATCAAACTAAGTGTTAAAGATCACCATTCTTAGAAACATAATAAATATGTGTATACAACCTTCCTATCTAATGATTTTTAAGTAAACTCTCAACTTTAACCAATTATTTAAACTAGAATCTAGGAGTCAAAATCCTCTATTTTTTGGTAGGATTCTGCACAAAGGAGTCTTTGAATTCATTATCGGATTTCAAAGTATTTTTGAATTTAGCTCATGTAATATAGAAGTAAGAGACATAAGCATGAACATAAGCATGATGTTTGAGTATTAGTGATGATTTATGGGTTATGGAATATTGCATATATTGACCGGGGAAATTCAGGATGCATCGGCATCCCAGTAAATTGTATCTCAATCGGATGTATGTAGACATTGGACCGTACAACTCATAGCAGTTCAATGATATTTCAGTTGCATATCAGTATCATACAATATTGTGGCATATTCATATGCATAATTTCAATGGCATACATCATAGTTTTATATAATATTACTCAGTTTCAGATCTATTATAGTTTTTGTTTACTTTTAGTATTCAGTTTCCAGTACATCTTTACTTTACTTTACTTCAGTTTTGTACAGTTTTAGATATTTTTATACTTTTAGTTACATGTACAATATTTTTGCAGTTTTATTTTCACTATTTAAGTGTTAAATGAATAATTAGAACTATTTAGATTAGTTTTCATGTGTTAGACTTATTGTCTAACACGTGGTACTTTTGGGATCTGGCAATTTGCTATATTCAGAGCAGTTAGTGAAGCCAGACTAGGTGGATACTCAGGAGATCCAGGAGGAGTTCACAGAGCACTAGTGGACTCTTCTCCTATTTTATTGTTTTGCTTATTTACTATTTTAGTTCAGTGCTTAGACTCATTTTTTGTATTTTAATAAACTGTTTGTAATAGTTCTAGATGTATTTTCTTTTCTTTTCTGAGATGAATGTTTCATATAGCTTTTGAGATGAATGTTTTTCGATGTTTGCTTAGCTTCTGCACTCTATTTATATATTACTTATACTTAGTATTATGATGTGATCGGTATACTAAAAATGCTGATATTTTATACATATATTGTATTCTAAATCCAATGTATGTATTTGCCTAACACTTAGGATGAGGATACTACTTTTATCTTAAGTATTAGTTCTCGACCCTCCTTTGGGGGTTGAATCAGCAGCCCTTTAGATGGGTTTCTTTTCAGTGTTAGTTTTAGCTATACGGGGAGATGGGATATCCCTCCCTGAGTGGCGCCCCACTCCGTCGCCGAATTGATTAAGATTATTCCTTTTGCGCCTGATGATGAGGCGGGGCACTACATCTTGGCTGAATGTCATCAAGCCATTTACATTCATTTTTATAATGAGACCTACATTTCCTCATGACCTTTGTTCATGCTAATAGTTTAAGGTCTGAGCATCTCCACCTCTGGAGTTTTCTTAAGGACTGCAGCTCTTCCACCCTTCCTTGGGCTATTGGTGAAGATTTTAATGTAATTCTTAACACTTTGGAGTATAAGGGTTATGCTAGGGATCACTCCATGTCCTCAATTGATTTTAATTCTTCAATCCTTGACTGTGGCCTAAAAGATTTCAAATACTATGGCTCCCCCTTCACCTGGAATTCCAGGAGAAAGTTTGCGAGATTAGATAGATTCCTTATCAATAATGAGTGGTGTAACACTTTCACCAATTATATCGCCTCATCCTTAAACTCCACCATCTCTGACCATAAACCTATTACCCTCTCTACACGGCTTGCAACCCCTAAATTCCTAAATCCTTTTGTTTTCAACTTTTTTGGTTGAAAAAAGAAGTTTTTTTTTATATTGTTAAAATAAATTGGAATGAACATTGTGGTGCCTTTGGTGTTATCCGCCTTGTTGAGAAATTCAAGACTTAGGAAAGCAATTAGTTCTTGGAATAAAAAAGAGATTGGTAACATTTTTAGCAATGCCTCTTTTCAGGAAAAGAGGGTTTATTCCTTGAAACTTTATTTGATCTGGATCCTTCTGATCATAACAGGATGGAGGTCTCAAAGGCTAAAGCCATCCTAATCTAAACTCATAACGACATCGAAGCCATTTGGAAATAAAAATGTAGCATTAATTGGGAAACACAAGGTGAAAGAAACACCTCCTTTTATCATAATTGGGTGAATAAAAGAAGGCATATAAATCACATCACTAAAATTATATCCCCCAATAATTCTAGGTTTAGCGACATTAATGATATCCAAAATTTTGCCATTTCCCATTTCCAAGATCTTTTTAAAGCTAGCCCTACTACTGTCCCTTCAATTTTGAACCTTTCTATTCCCCAAATTTTGAATGAAGAAAACAACTCACTAGATTTGATGCTTAGCGACGATGAAATATGGGAGATTGTCAAGGACCTAAAGAAAAACACTTGCCCGGGTTTTGACGGCTTCTCTGGTGAGTTTTTTTGAAATTTTTGGGAAGTCATTAAATGGGATGTTTGTAACGGGATTAAGGAATTTTTTTGTTACATCCATTTACTTATATTTTTCTCTCACACGATGATTTCCTTAATCCCCAAAAAGGATAAAGCTACTTGGTGGTCCGACTTTAGACCCATCAGTTTTTGCACCACTGTTAACAAAATCATCTCAAAAATCCTAACTAAGAGATTACAAAAACTTTTATCTTCCCTCATTGAACCAAACCAATCTGCCTTTGTTCCTGAAAGAAAGATTCAAGATAACATATTTCCCCCCCAAGAACTCTTTCACAGCCTCAATAAAAATTGCTAGGGTCATAATCTAATTCTTAAACTTGATCTTGAAAAAACCTTCGATAGTCTGAATTGTTTTGGTTAAAATGTCAAGTAATTACAGGTTTAATGAGAGTTTCATTCAAAAAATCATTAATCTTACCCATCATAATCATTTTTCAATTCTTATAAATGGGAATGCAGGGGTTTTTTTAGAGCTGAAAGAGGTCTTCGACAAGGGGATCCTCTTTCTCCTATCCTTTTCATTTTTTTTTTAATACTGGTCTTTAACCATCAACTCTTTCTTTAACAATGACCCCAATCTTCATTATAATGCGATAGGGAAAATTTTAGTAACTTACCTTGCTTAAGCTGAAGACATCATCAATGTTAGTAACGCTAGTGGAAAATATATAAACAAAATAAAAAATCTTATTGTTTCCCTTGAACAAATCACTGGCCTCAAGATAAATCATAAAAAGCCCCATTTTTTCCCTAGCACCAAAACCTAATGAGTTTCATAAATAAGATCATCAATACCCTCAATATAAAACCTAGAAAACTTTCCATTTCTTACCTAGGCATTCCTATCTCTAGGGGCACAATAAAAGCACTAATTTCTCAAGCCTTATTGATGTCATTTTCAAAAAACTCCAAAGTTGGGAGCACAATTATTTATCTCAAGATGGGCATTTGGTTCTCCACAAATATGTTCTTAATACTATTCCCCTGTATTGGTTTGAGGTTACCTCTCCAACAAATTTTATTCTCAAAACCTTAAAGACTATCTTTAACAAATTTCTTTGGGTCCATCCAAAAGGAAGCAAAATGCTTTGGTGCTCTTGGGATCGAATCACTTATCCAACAAATGAGGGTGGTTTGGGGCTAAGATGTCTTTCTTCTATCCACACAGCTTTATCTCTTAAGCTCTGGTGGAAATTCAGAACTTTAAATACCATATGGGCCAGCATTCTCTTAGCTTAATATTGTGTGAGATCTCATCCCTCTCAAAGCAAACACAAAATTACTGACTCCATCATCTGGAAAAGAATGCTTGACTCTAGGGAAATTATAGAGGAAACGAACTTGGGAAGCTGTTGACCCCTCAAACTCCTTTTGGTATAGAATGGCAATTTATATAAATTAGCTGCAACTTACTATTATATTATATTCTAAAAATGTATCTAGAAATAAGTGGCATAAACCTTTGAAGCATCAAAGAGTGTGGAGCATGATATAGATACAAAAAATAAGCATATAACAAAGAAAGCAGACAAATTGAGGATGCTTATAGCATTAGGTAAAGAGGTTAAGAAAGGATTTGGGCAAATCCAAAGATGCCCATTGCCCACAAGTCTAAGAATGTGAAGGGGGGCATGGAAAAATAACAGCATGAAATTTACAGAACATACATTTTAAGTTACACTCGATAGTAGGAATTGGAGATCCTGAAATATGTAACTTAGAATAGTTAGAATGTTTAAATTAAATAGCAAATAATATCACCATTTTTAGTAGAGTTCCTTGCTTACTACTTGATTTTGTGCTACACATTCCTTGAACTTTATGCTTATTTTTACTTGAACATGTCAAATAAGAAAAACATTGTTGCATGAAAATGAAAACTTTGAATATTAGGAAATTATTTACATTTGGGTTCAGTTCATGATAGATTATGGTACACATTTACTCCAATGGACAGGGGTAAGGAGAGATCCAAATGCTTAACATTACTCATTGAGGAGTGTGTGTTAAGCTTGGAACCCGCTCAGTCTTGCAGATGTGCTTGACTCCTCAGCTATTTCTAAAATTGTCCACAGAAATAAAAGTAAATAACTAAAAGATAATTGCTTAGTATTATCTGCCTCTTACTATTCTATTTAGTATTCCATAGCCTAGAAAAGCTATGGGAATTTCTGTCTGCCATAGCCCAGAAAGGCTATGGGCATATATTGGGCTAGATTGGTCAATTCTTTCTGATATGACAGTTATACATTCTTTTTAGTTTTCAGCTTACTGTTTATGATGTTGATGATGCATGTTATTTCAGTTAGCTATATTTTTTCATCTTACTTGCTCACTTGTGTAGATACATGTATAAGATGCTAGACTTTACTGCTTACTATAGATACCACTTTCAGATTACTATTTTAAATCAGCATATGTCATATAATCATCAGCATGTTTAGGTTTAAAATTTTCTTTCAGTATTTTTGCTTACTATATTATATATGTATGCCCTACATTATTTAGTTTACTTGAGGTGTGCTTTTACCTTAATTCTTATTTAGTTATAAATAATATATTTATAACTTATCATGTCTTCCTTTTATACTTATTTACTCACATGTTAGATAGATATTTCATTTTGTTTAGAGTAAAATAGTGATATTAACAAATGTTTAACAAATTTTCTACCTAAAATGTACTTATACATTTTGTCTAATAAGATTTTTCTTGTATAGGCTGGGGCTCTGGTATTGTGAAACCGACAATGTCAAATCTTGAGCAGTTTGAGGATCCAATGCCTGAGGAGGAGCCTTATATAGAGGAGGTACAACAGCTTGGAGCAGAAGATCTTCTGTAGCATTTTTATATTCTAGTGAGGATGAGAGTTGTTTTTCTTTCATTCCTTAAACTTTAATTAAAATATTATAATAATTCAAGTACTCGTGATTGTGTTTACTTTCTGCACATTATTATTTACTGAGCTGTAGTATTATTTCTTATTTGATGTATGATGAATGGATGTAATGCTTACTTCTTATTGCTTCCGCACTCTATATGTATGTTAAACTTAGTGATTGATCTTCGTATTCATTCTATGCACATCCTTCCCTTATTAGTGGATTGTTGATCTTACCTAATTCAATAATAAGTGAAGAATTTGCCAGAGTGGCACACCACCCCTGGGGTCTAATCCTACGAATTAGGGGGCGGGGCGCCATCACCGGTGAAGACGTACAGTGATAGAATATCATACATTGATTTAACCTAGCGATCCAACTGTTGGATTAAAATATTAAGGATGCGAGCTGTTGGATCTACTTGATATTAAATTAATGGATTTGATTTGTTTTGTTATGTTGTTTCGTGTTTTGAATACCACGATAGATTTCCACAGTTTAATAAAGTGCCATTGGAAGAATTTAATTTAAATATATGTTAAACTATTTGCATTGTAATATTCTTTTATTTAATTATCCTACTTAATTACTCAAAATTAAATATTCAAATGCACTTCGAAAATCTTATATTTTCACCCTTACCTAATTGAAGGATGAGGAACTCAAAAATGTAATTAGAATTTTGATCGGAGGTATATTTAATTATCATAATTTTCTAGATAATTAAATAATGTTAAAATATTCATGAAATTTTCGACGACTTCCAAACACTTCTAAAATATCATGCATAGCTAATTTGAGTGTGATGAGTCCAATGGTGGGCTCCGTTTTCAATTCTTTGGCAAATAATCTCCAAATCATACTAAATTATAGGTGGAGACTGTTTCTTTGGCAAATAATCTCCAAATCATACTAAATTATAGGTGGAGACTGTTAACACTATCATAAGAGTAATGGAATAAGATTATAGTCAATTATATGACTAATTGATGAGTAATAACACTAGGATTGTTATAGACCTTTGTCGACCGAACCGAACTCCCCCATCAAATTAGGTACCCCTTTGTGCTGAATTGAGCCACTAATGCTCAATTCTTTCCCTCGGTTGATTCGTTCTGATGCAATTAGGGTAGAAGAACCCAATCCAATTGATTGCAGGGCCAGGGCTAGCCCCAATTAACTGTATCAATCGATTGGGTTAATTCCTTCCACCATGGTTGGGTCCGAGTAAGGACTCAATGATTGGGTACTTCCCAAACCCCACTGCTATGGGACTTCGATCTGTCTCACCTCCCTGAAAGTGTAGGGATTGTGCCCTGGGTCCATGGTGGTCTTTATGGGGAGAATTAGCTCCCCACGGTAGCTCCTTAGTCGAAGCTCTCGGGTGAGTAAGGTCCGGGTGAACCAATCCTCATCACATGGGGCTTTGGGTCTCGATCAGTGCATCCAGCCATGGTGAGCATGTGACTACCCTTGGGTGGTCAAACCATGGCCTGGATGCATGAGAATTTGAGGATTATGGTTTCCCTAATCGGTCCTAGATCGGGATTAGGGATTGGGGACGATGACACTGTGCGGGTCGGGTCAGCCTGTGACCCGCGCTGTGCAACAGTGCCGGATTTTCTGGGCCCCGGCCGACCTGCGCCTTTTGGAGATGGACCGAGCTCGTTTAATATTAATCTGATTAATTGGAATTATTTTTCTTAAGGAAAATAATCTGATTAATTGAATCATAGAGAAATTTAATTAAAAAAAAACATAATAAATTATTTGAACAACTTTTGATCAACTGGTCCAAACCCTATAAAATTATATATCAAAATGTTCAGAAAAACATAATGAATCAGAATATAAATAATATTGCTCTTTTAAGAGTTAGATTTTCTAATTTTACTTAATTACTTCAGAATGTAATACGGGATGGTTAGCATGTATACTTAGCCAATTTACATGATTTAGGTGCCATTATGTTCCTAGTGCCTTGCAGAATTCATGTGCTAGGTGGATTAATTTTTTATTATTATATTCTCAATATTGCCCTAATCTTATAAAAGTATGATTAGTGAAAATTAGGGTTTCAAGATGATTAAATTCAGTAAACTAAATTTTTGATTATTTATATGGTTAAGTAGAATATAATTGTCAAATTTCATGAATTTTTAATGGTTGATTTATAATTAAGTGTTAATCCCTTTTGCTTGATCTAGGGTTTGATTAGCCTTTATTACTTTCTATTTTATGAAAACTTATATACCTAAGTTTTCATAGTAGTAGGATGTATGTTAGAGAACTATCATGTGTACTTAGACACCTTAATTTAATAAATTTGACATAAATTAGTATTTGAACCTTAAAAGCTTAAGAATTGATTAAGTAATTAATACTTAATCTAAAGCTTGAAAGGGACATTAATAATACACTAAGAATTCACTGATTTATCATTGATCCTTAAACTTAACAAGTGATTTTGATTTGGTTAAGTAGGAGTTAAATCCTAACTTACCTTGATTAAGACCTAAAATCCTTAATCACTTTAATTAAAATAGTATGATTGAAAGATAAACCAACTTGCATAATTCTAATAATACACCCTAATTTGGCATTGATCTTAAACCATTGAACTAGAAGTGCTAAGGTCTATAATAAAGTCATGTGATTGAAGATTCGAATACTTACCTTTAACTCTTAGATTTTCTCTTATGGCCCTTAGCAAGAGATAAGTCATAATCCTATACTGATTTTTAAAATGATCAATTCCTAATAAGGTACATGATTTAAACCCATGATTATAGTATAGGTGGTGATTAGATGGGTTTACCCATATGATCTGATCAAATTAAATCTAAATAATATAAGAATTATGAAATTAGTAAAACTCATAGAGTTTAGATCTTTCTTTATATTAGAGGTGCAAGATCATTATGGTCTTGCCTTAGCATAAATAACTCAATAATCATTAAGCCATAAAGAAATAATTTATTGAGGTAGGATGAGCTTATTGCTTACATCTTGAGGCAGGAACTTAGATGTTCTTTATTAGCTTTAGATGCTTGATCTTAGACCCTTATGGTATGATATCCAAAGAACTTAGCATGAGATTCTCCCAAGTGGTAGTAACTTACAAATTAAGTGACCTTTAGGTCACATTCTTGGAACCTTGTGTAGGATCCATTCCAATGGAGTAAAAATTCATTAGTTTGATAATCTTTATTTATTAAATATATTTGGGGAAATCAATAAATTGTCAGTAGAATGCAAAAGTGTGTATCCATAGTGCTGAACCATTTCAGTAAAAACTGGGATTGAATGAGTCACTCTAAGTCATATTGTAGAGTATTAGTCTTATCCTATGGATTGGATAAGTACAATCCAACTTAGAGTAAATTTTTAAGCTTAAGTGTATCATAATTAGGTAATTTGAATGCTTATTTTGAGAGATTAAATTGTGATCGAGTTCTGCCTTTTATCGTCGTGTGCTTCAATAAGTGCAGTTAAACAAACTAAAATCTCAAGTCATCCTTCTTAGAGCACTAGTATGGTTTTAATTGGGTATTTAACAGCTTAGTTTGAGAGAATAAATTGTGACTGGGCTCTGCCTCTTATCATCACACGCTTCGATAATTGCAGTTAAACAAACTAAGTATTTAATTCACCTTTCTTGAAAACATACCAACTATGTGTATATATAATCTTAACTAAGATAATTCAGTAAATCATAATTAGGAGTCAGAATTCACTTAGGTGAATTCTACATAATAGAGATAAATGGAATCATTAATTGATATTGAAATTATTTTAGGATTTTCAATGATTTAAGCATATAGTCATTAAAGCTTTGGCATATCATAAATGCATAAGTCATGTCAGCATTAGCATAGTACTTGGCTCACCTAAGGACTCTATTAGCGAAGCGTTCGCTCACCTAAGAATCTATGAAATGTCCATGAGGCACCAAGTCAACATATCAGTGGCATACAGCTCTGCAACATATTCAGATATATAATTATAAATTTAGTGGCATACAGCACAGTTTTACAGCATTATTTACTCATATTCAAATTTATTTATTGTTTCACCTATATTTTAGTAGTTAGTTATAGTCTTAGATTTATTCACTATTTTCCTTACATTCGGTATTCATTTTATAGTTTCAGTTTATTTTAGTTTCAAATTTACACTGTTTAGAGCTTTCAGCTATTTTACTATCTTTCTATAGTTTTGTTTAAACTATTTAATTATTAAATAGTAGATAATTGTAAACTATTATATTAGCTTCCGATGTGTTAGAATTCTTGTCTAACACGTGGTACTTTTGGGATCCGGCAATTTGATAAATCATGAGAAGTTCGTGGAGCAAAATAAGGTATATACTCAGGAGATTCATGAGGAGTTCAAGGAGCATTATTGAACTCTTCTCCATCCTTTACTTTATGCTTAGATATTTTTCAGTTCAGCACTTAGACTTTATTATATATTTCATAAAAATGTTGTAATAATTTTGGATGTTTTCTCTTTTTTTTTTTCTGAGATGAATGTTTCAATTTGTTTCTGTGATGAATATTTCTGGATGTATGCTTTAGCTTCCACACTTTGTGTTTACTTCTACTTATACTTAGTATTGTGATATGATCAGAATATTCATAAAATACTAGTATTCATATAACATGGATCCTATTTGTATTCATAATCTAACATTTATGAGTACCTTATCTAATACTTAAGATAATGATACTACACATATCTCAAGGATTAGTACTCAGCTCTCTTCTCTTGAGATTGAGTTTCATCAGTTCTTGTGCTCAGCAGAGTTATTCGGGGAAGCTGTGTTTCTTTCCCGAGTAACGCATCGTTTCACCGCCAATTATTATTCCTTAAATTAATTGTGTGTGGCAACAGGATGGGGTGTTACACATCTACCTCAACATTGAATGCTAATAGCAAGGGAAGACACATTGAAAGGAGACATAACAAAAATAGGTCAATATCTTGATGAAGAAAATCAAAATATGGAAAAGCAAGGCCGGATTGCTAGAACTGTGGGAAGGCATGTCACTTCAAGAAGGATTGCCCTACCCTGAAGAAACTAAGTGGTGGTGGTAAAATGATGAACCCCACTATGAATGTTTCAGCTGAGGAGAATCAAGATGCTTTGATCCTCTCACTTGTCAACATGGAGTCTTGGGTAGTGGACTCAGGCGCATCATTTCATGCAACTCCGTTGATAAGTGCCTTCAAGAGCTACACCAAAGGTGACTTGGGGAAAGTGTATCTTGGAGATGACAAGGCTTACAACATCATTGGCAAAGGTTATGTAAATGTTCAGCTACAAAGTGCCGCAATTTGGAAGCTCAAAGATGTTAGACATGTGCCATGTCTAAAGAGAAATTTGATTTCTGTAAGCTAGTTAGCCGGAGATTGATACAACACTTATTTCATTGAAGACTCATGGAAGGTCACCAAAGGTGCACTATTGTTGTACAAGACAAAATGGAAGGTATACTTTGCCTGATCAATAAAGTGTCTGGTTCTATTGCAGCTGTAAAAGAGATAGATGTAGATCTATGGCACCGGAGGCTTGGGCATATGAGCGAGAGGGGATTAAAATCCCTGCAGTCAAAGGGGGAACTCCAAGGACTTAAGTCAGTAGATTTAGATTTCTATGAAGACTATGTGTTGTATAAATTGAAGAAACTTTTGTTCTTTAAAGTCATAAGGGAGCTAAAAAGCAAGAAACTTGAGTTGGTGCATACAGACGTATGGGGGACAGCTCCTACTACTTCCATAGGTGGAGCCACATACTTTGTCACCTTCATTGATGACCATACAAGTAAGGTATGTGTTTGCTTTCTAAAATATAAATCTGATGTATTTGATGTGCCTGGAAAGTGGTTAGCTTTAGTGGAGAATGAGATAGGATTAAAGCTTAAGTGCTTAAGGTCTGATAATGGTGGTGAGTACTGTGATTAGGAGTTCAAGGAGTTCTGTGCCTTGAGAGGCATCAAGAGGAAGGTTACAGTCCCAAGAACACCATAGAAAAATGGTGTTGCAAAATGAATAAACAAGCCAATAATAAAAAGTGCAAGGGGCATGAGATTGCATACAGGTCTCCCAAAGCAGTTCTGAGCAGAAGTCATTAACACGGTGGTATATCTAATCAATCGGTGACCTTCTATACCCTTAAATGAAGGGATTCCCAAAGAAGCTTGAAGTGGAAAGGAGGTGAAACTGAACTGCCTCAAGGTATTTGGATGCTCATCATATGTGCACATTGATGCAGGGTCAAGTTTGGCGCTAAGGCGATCAAGTGTACATTTGTTGGATATGGCCTGGGCGAGTTCGATTACAGATTCTGAGGCAATCAGAACTAGAAGGTCATCAGAAGTAAGGATGTTACATTCAATGAAAGTGAAATGTACAAGGACTGTATTGGAGTCAAGACTGATTCCAATGGTGCTTTAGAAGGAGAGCCCCGTCATATAAAAATTGATGATAACATTGAGCCAGATGTTGGAGTATATGAAGAAGCTCAGAAGGGTGTTAATATTGAACCACAAACACCCATGTTTAGAAGATCCATAAGAGTCATAAGATTGCTACAGAGGTACTCTCCTTCCTTATTATATTTGTTACTAACGGATGGCGGTGAACTAGAAAACTTGGAAGAGACACTTCATGTTAAAGATTCAATCAAGTGGGAGGCTACCATGAATGATGAAATGACATCACTCATGTCAAATGAGACATGTAAGTTTGCACCTCTACCAGTTGGGAAGAAGTCCCTTCAAAATAAGTGGGTTTACTAGGTGAAAAAAGAATCGAATGGGAGCAAGCTCTACAAGGCGAGGCTTGTAGTTAAGGGCTTCCAACAGAGGCATGGGGTCGACCACAGTGATATCTTCACCCCAATTGTAAAGATGACAACCATAAGGGTTATGCTGAACATTGTTGCAGTTAAAGATTTGCATCTAGAGCAAATGGATGGATGTCAAAACTATATTATTTCGCAGAGAGCTAGAGGAGGAGCTATACATGAAACAACCTGAAGGGTACAGGGCTCAAGAGAAAGGAAAAATTGAGCTAGTGTGAAGCTCAAGAAGAGCCTCTATAGCTTGAAGCAAGCACCAAGGCAGTGTACATAAGATTTGACAAGCTCATATCAAAATCAGGATATAAGAAATGCCAGACGGATCATTGTTATTACATAAAACAGTGTAAGTTATCCTATATCATTTTGTTGCTATATGTGGATGATATGTTGATTACAGGATCTGACATGGAGAAGATAAGGATACCAAAAGAGCTTATGTCAAAGGAGTTTGACATGAAGAACTTGGGACCAGCCAAGCAGATTCTTGGAATGAGAATCAATAGGGAAAGAAGTGTAGGAATTTTGAAATTGTTGCAGAAAGAATATGTTGAAAAGTTGCTGAAAAGATTCAACATGAGTGAAGTGAAGCCAGTGGGCACTTTCCTAGCAAGTCACTTCAACTTATCAAAGGAGCAGATGTCAAAGTATAAAGAATAGAAGGAACATATGCTAAAGGTTCCTTATACTTTAGCAGTTCGGAGCTTGATGTACGCGATGATCTGCACCAGATAAAACATAGCCCATGCAGTGGGAGTGGTTAGCAGATTCATGGGAAATCTAGGGAAGCTCCATTGGGATGCAGTCAAGTGGATCTTAAGGTATCTGAAAGGTACATCGAATAAAGATTTATGCTTTGGAATTTTTCACATTAATTTATAGGGATATATAGACTCAGGTCTTGTAGGAGATGTTGATAGCAGGAGAGGCACTATAGGTTATACATTACGTAGTGCAGCGATGAGATAGATTTTCAGGCTACAAAACATCATGTCGCTATCTACCACGGAGGTGGAATACATTGCCATTGCATAGGCAAGTAAAGAGATGATCTAGCCGAAGAGTTTTATAGCATAATTGGGAAATGAGCAGAAGAATGTGAAGCTTTACATTGATAGTATGAACACTATTCATCTAGCAAAGAATGCAATATTTCATGCTAGGACAAAACACATTTAACTTCGTTACCATTTTATTTGAACACTATTGGAAGAAAGATAGCTTGGATTGGAGAAGATCTACAATTCTAAGAATCCAGCTGATATGCTTACTAAACTAATAACAGTGGAGAAGCTGAAGCTATGTGCAGCTTCAATTGACCTCAGTATGCGAAGAGAGAGTGAGGATGAGCCATACCACTATTTTTGATAAGAATAGAAGAAGACAATGAAGACCTAAAGATGGAAGATCCCTCACCCGAGATGGAAGCGCTATCGCACACCTCAGCGGTTAGCTGTGGCACCATAGTCCCACTATGCATCTGTTAACTCTTAAGTTAACATGATTACGATGAAGTGGTCACCAAATGACAAGTTCCTCACTTATAGATAAATTAGACAGTTATTCTAATCCAATATAATTAAGGAAATTACCATTTACAAGAATATTTCACTAAATGATAAATACAAGAGTTACATTTAGAGTGCAGAAGCAAAATATGAGCATCTGTTCCATCACAATATAGAAGTGAAAATATTCAACTCAGAATAAGTGCAGTAAAAGAAAATACAAAACAACTTGAATTATTACAAACATTAAAGGAATTTAGCTAAAATAGAAAGAACAACACTCATCCTCACTATAAGGTAAGCAAGTAAAAGAACTAAGGATCTTTAGCAGCACGCTCCTCCTCCTGATGTAGATCCTTGGATGGCTTCACAGTCTCGAAAAGCTCATAATCTATCATTATCGATTTTATAATGATAAGGCCCCAGCCAATAAAAGAAAAAATTCTTATTAGACAAAATACTTAAATACATTTTAGGCTGATAAATTATTATGTTCTTTTAGATATCACCATTAATTAAGCAACAATATAGGTGCAAAAAAAATATGAAATGAAAAGAAAGTTATAAATAATAAGTTTATAAATTGAACAAAAGAGGAAGTAAGCACATACATCCAACCACAGCTACAACAAGGTTAGGTAATAAAAGGAGATATAAATACTAATAACTGAAAGGAAACTTATCTTAAAACATGCTTATGATCAAAGTGAATTTACATAACATAATGAATATGAAATGAACAGCTTAGAAATATATCTAACATCCTATATAATTAAATATACAAATCTAACATCCTATAAATGAATAAATTTAGCATAATAATTATGTACAAATAAGCAAACTACCATCGTATGAATAAATACAAGATTAGCATCCTAAATATACATATAAAGTAAATCTAGCATCCTAATACTTAATTAAATAAATAAACAAACTAAGCATCCTATTATAAGAATAAGCCAGTAAATATAGTAAGACAGTAATTGAGAAAATGCTAAAATACATAAAGGTAAACTGAAAATAGTAAGTATAGAACTGAAAATTGATATGGCTAAACAAGCTACTCAACTGCAAATACATAATAACACTATTTAGCCTACTCGGCTAAAGTAGAAGCTCTGAACTGAATAAGCATAAATTCACTTAGCCTGCTGAGCTAAGGCAAAAAATACTGAATAGAAGTGCACCTAAAACTAATACTGCCATATCAAAACTTGATTAATAAAGTTATGGGGGCAAAGAGTATATTACGCACCATCCTAAACTACCATATAGGGCTAGGCATGGATAGACTATCGACTGCTAGCAACTACAACACTAGGCTGGTCCCGGGTCGAACGAACTAAAGAGGCAAACTACTTAGGCTACACTCTACTGAATCGAACTCAGAGAAATTGAACCACAAATAAAAATGCTAATATTATTTATGCAATTTCAAAGTTGACACAAGATATTCATTAAATATCCTATGTTTATCACATATTTCCAAGGTATAAAGATCAATTATAAGGTAAACAAAATATCAAATTTCAAAGTGAGCAAGAGACTCTACTAAATACATGGTGATATCCTTTATTATCTAATTTAATCATTCTATCTATTCTAAGTTACATAAGTTTAGGATTTTTAATTCTTACTATCGAGTGTAACTCAGATTCACGATCTTATAAGTTAAAAATAATTAGAACTGATCAGGTTCTAATCTTATTAAATCAATGTTGACTATATAAGTTAAATAAGTAAATCGATTGACCTACTTTGATGATTTTAAGCAACCCAATCCCATCTTGTTTAATACAAATCAAGATGGAAGGACTAAGAATTAAACTCCAAATATTTGGGGTTTAATCACTTAATCCAATGGTGATCCTAAAGGATCAAAGTTTTAGACCCAATCTTATAGATTAAAGATTAAGGTATATCCTATTAAGTAAAGTCACACTTAATAGGATGGATCTCTATTCTTAAGTCTAAGGTTGAAATATTAAATAATTATAAATAAACTATGAAAATCTATAAACTAGTAAAACCAATGTTTCACCTATTGAGTAACCTGATTTAATCAATGAATGAAATCTAATCTAAGTCCTATTCCTAATTCCTAAAGAAGAAGATCTTAAGAAACTAAGATGAACACTCACGCTCTAATTCTAACTAATGTTAATTAGAAGCTTGATAGGGAGATTTGAAGATATAAAGGAGACATGCTGAATCTCACATTATAGAACTTAATTTACTTAGAATTTTACTTAGATGAAATTTAGAATTTTTGATTTAAAAACTTGATTTATGGCCTAAATAAAATAAATTAAATTTAGAATCACTTCATTTACTGATTTTAATGATTAGAACATAAATCTTGGGTTTAAGAATCTTAAACCTACATTTGGGCCAAATGATTGTCTTGCCCCTACTTAAGGGTCTAAAAATATATTTTTTTTATTTAAGGCTCTAAATTGGAAAATTTTAATGGAAAAGGATTACTGACTGCCTAACATGAAGATAGATAGTAAGTACACTTAATTTGGATAATAATTAATCTTTATGAGTTCAAATTAATGAATTTGACTCATAATGGAAAATTGGTAATTTAACCTAATAAAGTCTAAAAACTTATGTAGTTTATTAATGCTTATTGTTTAAGGATTCCATAGAGTCTAAGAACACTAAATTTTGAGGTCTAATGGTTAAGTTACAAGCAAATCAAATTTGGGGTTCAATTATGTAAATTAGGGTTCTATAAATGGGGTAAAAAAATTAACTTTTTCATTTAATGTCCAAAATTAGCAAATTCAATTGCTATAGCTTCCTCATAACTCACTGATTACTTTAGCTGCGAGTAGACCCAATTTGAGCCTCATTTGGTCAAGTTATGACCTAATTAGGGTTATGGGTGATTAATGAGTGATTAGTGAAATTAATCACATAATCACTAAACCAATCACACTACTAGGTTCTAATATACACTAAGAACTATCAATATTTTGAATCACTCAATTTAGATTACTAAATGTGCTAATATTTATTAATTAAGTTTTGGGGTAATTAGGGCTAATTAAGGAATTTAATTACCAAAACTTAAATATTTTTGCATTAACTATTTATTAGGTCTTCCTAATCAAAATGATATATTAAAAAACCTAATTTGGGGCTCAATTAACTAAGTTATGATCAATTGAAGATTTAGGATTTAAGGGTGTAATTAGGGTAGGGTCCTAAAAGTAATTAGGCTAATTACACTCCAAACTGAGAAATTAATACTACTAGAACAATCCTGAGAGTCTCCTGATTAAAATGAGACCTATATTGGATATGTTTGGATGAGTATGTGCAAGGTTACGATAAATTGAATAATATGGCATTTAAGTCAAAATATGGGAGTCCTAAATTTCACTATATGAAATACACCTCCTACATAAAATTTGATATTACCATAATAATCCACTAATTTTGCTGATCAAAATGATATATAATGGTTGGGCTTATAGATTGATAGATATTGATGTTTTAAAAATCAAAATTAATTAACTTAATTTATGCATTTAATCAGTTAGCTAAACTAATAATTAAATTACTAACATTTTTAAATCTGCAGAGCAGGGAGCGGCGGGCCAAATGGCGGGTCCCACCATTCATCCGCACAGTAGATGCTTAGTACACTGGCCAAGAGGCGACTCGCGGGATATGGGTCGAGCTTAGCCCGGCCCGCCAGAATGCTTCATCCTCGTCGAGCGACGGAATGAAACTAGGGCATCCATAGATTTTAAAGATAGAGCGCCGCAAGCTACAATTCACTTATCGATGGAAGGATCATAACCTCAGCAATCCATTGAGCCAAAAGTCCTGCCTCAAGTTCACTCTAACACCCGATGGCATGATGCCCTAAAGAACTAGGGTTTTGGCATGGAGTATGGCAGCGACAGACAGGAATTTATTATGAATTGCATCTTATTTAATTTCGAATAATTACAAGACATGCAAATAAGATGATATATTAGAAATTGAATGATTCAAAAATGCTTAAAGGAAGTCATAGTACCTCAATAAAGGAGTGAAGGAGAGTTTGATCGAATGCAGGCAGAGGTAGAGGAGATTTGTAGTTTCAAAGGAGTCGAAGCACGATAGTGATTGCCAATGTCGAGCGGTTGGATTAAGACCTCATTTCTTCATAAAGGAAGGCATGCATGCGATGAAGGACAGGTGCTCGAGCTCGATGCAGCCTTGTGTCCTGTGAGGTGCTGCGTGGTGCCCTAGCATCGAGAGGGATGAGACACGTGGGCTGAGCGAACCTGCCCGACATTGAACACGAGCCCGGTTTAGGCCTGCATCGAAGGCATGGGTTGAACGATTAGGGATTACGGGCCGACCTGAAACAAACAGCGGGCTAGGCCACATTAAACGACGGACAACTAACGGCGTGAGAATGGATAACGGAATCGGTTAATTAACTTAAATATATTATTATTTAATCACTTTTAATCCGATCTTCTTAATTAAAATAAATTAATTAAATACATCTAAAAAATTCTCAATAAATCACCATTAGCTAATTGAGAGGTGAGGAATGCAACGGTGAAGTCGGATTTTGGTTTCGACGAGTATTTGATTTTTCTAATTTTCAGGGTAATTAAAATATATTAAAATATTCGCCAAAAATCCAACGACTTCCAAATGGTTCCAAAACATCACCCCTAGATAATTTAGGGGTGATGAGCATAATGACGAAGTTAGATTTTCGATTTGAGATCAATTTAAATATGTCAATTTCTAAGGTTTTTAAAATTCTCAAAATCAGGATTTGATTTATTTTACTCCTATTTTGTGTGATGCATTCCTAATGACTTAATTATAATACTAGAATCACAATCAGGACTTGATTTAGTCCTAATTGACCTAAGTAACAACTTGGGTTGTTACATTAGCAGACAGAGAAGCAGGCGCTACAGCGCACCATAACATAAATTAGCGTTGTAGTGCGTCACAGTAGGTCCATCCCATGTAGCAGACATTTCGAAATGCAGGCCATCCTGAGACACGGGTGTTATGATGCACCGTAGTGCATGACAAATTTCTACTTTGGTTTTAGTTATGCCCTAAGTAAATTGGAGGGCATTTTTGTAGCACCCCGCCCCGTCGCTACGCGTAAAAGGTAAAATAGATCGGTGGTGAAGCAACACGCCACTCAGGGAGGAATATCTCATCTCCTTAAATAGCTAAAATCGAACTCATCTAAAGGGCTGCTGACTCAACTTCAAGGAGAGTTGAGAGCTAATACTTAAGATAAGAGTAGTATCATTATCCAAAGTATTAGACCAATACATACATTGGATATAAAATACATAAGGAATCGAATATATGTATAAGATATCAGTATTTCTAGTATACTGATCACATCACAATACTAAGTATAAGTAGTATATAATAGAGTACAGAAGCTAAGTAATCATCTAAAAATATTCATCACAGAAGCTGTATAAAACATTCATTTCAGAAAAGAAAAGAAAATTCATCCAGAATTATTACAGACAGTTTAATAAAATACAAGCATAAAATCTAAGTACTGAACTGAAATAAACTAAGCAGAAAGTAAAGCTGGGGAAGAGCCCACTAGTGCCCCATGAGCTCCTCCTCAATCTCCTGGGTGTTCTTTTGACCTAGCTTAATATACTGCTCAAGATCTAGCAAATTACCGGATCCCAAAAATACCCCGTGCTAGACAATAAGTCTAACACATCGAAACTAATCTAAACAGTTCTAGTTATTCATTTAGCATTTACAAAATAAAAAATAAAATTACAAAAAAATATAAGCAACTGAAGGTATAAAATGGTATAAAATTATATAAAACTGAAGTAAAGTAAAGTAAGGCTGTACTAGAAACTGAATATTGAAAGTAGACAAAAACAATAATGGATTTGAAACTGAGTAATAGCATGTAAAACTATGATGTATGCTACTGAAATTATGCATCTGAATATGCCACAATACTGCATGTACTAATATGCAACCAAAATATCACTGAACTACTATGAGTCGTACGTTCCAATGTATACATACATCCAGTTGGGAACTGCAATGCCGATGCATCCTAAAATTCCCTAGTCAATGTATACAATATTTCGTAACCAATAAATTATCACTGATACTCATACATCATTATTGATACTCAACATCATGCTTATGCTCATGCTCACGCTTCTAAGCTACATGAGGTAAATCTAGAAATCTAGAAAATGCTTTGAAATCTGATAATGAATTCAAGGTCTCCATTGTGCAGAATCCTACTAAAAGGATTCTATCTCCTAAATTCTAGTTTTGATAATTTGTTAAAGTTGAGAGTTTACTTAAAAAATCATTAGATGGGATGATTGTATATACATAATCAGCATGTTTGCAAGGGAGGTGATTCTTAGCATTTAGTTTGATTAAGCAACCCTAACAAAGCGATCTTCGATAAAAGGCATCACCTGATGGCGATTTGTATCTCAAGCCAAGTCATTAGGATGCCCAACTTATAATCACACTTACTATCTTAAAGAGGGTGACTCGAATTATTTAGTTTATTTAAGCCACACCTATTGAAGCGATCTTTGATAGGAGGCATCGCTCGATGGTAATTTATATTTTAATCAAGCTAAGGAATGAGTCCCTATTTATAATATTCTTAGGATTGATTGATTTACTCTAAGCGAGATTATATCCACCTAAGCTTGCAGGATAGCACAAAGATAAATCTTACTTATAGTGACTCAACCATTCCTGAATACTATTGAAATAATTTAGTACTATGGGTATACCCTACTATACTCAACCAATAATCTGGGTTTAGAAGATTCTATTTAATCAACAAGGATTTATCAAAGCTATCAATCCTTATTCTAATTAGGAGAGTCTTACACAAGGCTCTAAGAATATGATCAAAAGATCACTCAATGTAGGTTGCTACCATAAGAAATAAGTTCCATTCTAAGTACTTTAGGTGGTTCTTACCATGAGATATCAAGATCAACTTCTAAGGTTATGAAGGATCATCTAAGTTTCTACCTCAATAAGCTACAAAAGTTATTCTTACCTCAATGTATCAATAATTAAGGTCATTAAACATTTCAAGAACTATCCTATAGCAAGACCCTTGAGATCTCACTCTTCTATTTCTTAAGTTAACTTTTAAAGTTTACTTTTTAGACTTGGATTAAAGTAATCAGATCAGATGAATAAAATCTATCTGATCATACTCTATTCTACAATCATGGGGTGAAATCAAATATATTATTGGAGTTAGATCATTTCATAAATCATTACAATTTTATTATCCATCTTATGCTAGTAGTCTTATATAAGAGAAAATCAAAAATTCAAAGTTTAGATTCAGATGATTCAATCACACATGTTTAGTATTAACCTTAGCACTTCTAATTTAATAATTTAAGATCAATACTAAATCAAATGCATTATTAGAATAATGTCAATTGAATTATCTTTCAAGCAAGTTAATTGATTAAGTGATTAAGGTTTAGATCTTAATTAAGACAAGTTAGGGTTTAACCCCTAGCCTTACCAAAATTAAGACCAATGGTTGATTTAAAGATCAATGATAAATTAATGCATTATTGGTGTATTATTGATGTCAACTTTTAGATTTAGATTAAGTACCATCTACTTAATCAAGTTCTTAAGATTCTTACGTTCAAGTATAGTTTAATGTCAATAAGCATATTTGGGTGTCCAATTAAATGTTAAAGTTCTCTAGCATACATCCTAAAATCAAGAAAGCATATAAATTTAAGGTGATATAAAGTAGAAGGTACTTACAGCTAACCAAATTCTAAATCAAACTAAAGGGATTAGCACTTGATTACAAATCTAAAAGACTTAAGTTTCATATCATTTGGTTATTAAGATACACCAAATCAATACAAGCATTCAAGGATTCTATTCTTTAATAGAAGATTTTAAGCACATATTAAAAGGGCAAATTTTCAAATTTAATTTTCACATAGAATTTTAAGCAATGCTCAATTTTAACTAAACTAGGTTCAAATTTGATATAATTTAGTCCCACTAGGGTCTTAAGGACCTTAAAATGCAAAAACAACGCAGTTTTGGCCATTTCTAGGCACTCCCGTAAAGTTCTGGGCACTATGGCGTGTTGTGGCGCGCTATAGAGCGCTGCAGCGCTTTCGGTGATGCGGCTGGTTTCGGCACTTGGTTTTCAAAATGTGGTCACTACGGCGCGCTAGAGCATGCTGCAGTGCTTTTAGGCGCTGGAGCGCGCTGTGGCGCGCTATGGCGTGTTGTAGCGCTTTCGGCATTGCGGCGCGCTACGGCGGATTTACATTATTTTATCAAAAAAAGAATTTTTACACATTGCAAGTTATTATGACGCTGCAGTGCGCTATACGATGCGCTACGGTGTGCTACGGCACGCTATGGTGGATTAGTTTTTGCAACTTGGGCGCTGCAGCACCAAACGGTAAATTCACCTGTGCGAAACCCTTAAAGGGCCTTATTTTGGGCTCAAATACTCTTAATCCAAAGCATTTTATGAGTGGTGTCATATATCAATGGAAATGTCCTTCCGATACCTTTCCCTTGACACCAAAATCGGCATGAACGAATCATCCTAACTATACAAACAATGGTGATAAAGGCTGAGGTGTGCATAATGGATGAAAAACAGAGCAATTTTCTTTCAAGGAAATGTGATGCTTTAAAGAGCTTTAATGGCTTCCATACATACGTATGGATTTATAAAGATACAATCAAGCATAATAGCAATATTAGGAAGCAAGAAAGAGGAGCAAATGAGTACCTTAGCCTTTTTAAAAAAAGGAGAAGAAACCTCTGCTTTCTTCAAGGCTTGGAGAGGAGCTGAACTTCTTCTTCTTCAGCAAGCACACAATGAAGGAGGGAGAGAGCTTTGACTCTTGCAGCAAAGAGAAGAAGGAGGGTATAGCGCCCCACCCCGTCGCCGCGCGCAAAAGACAAGTATAATCATAATCAGCGACGGAGCGGTGCGTTACTTGGGATAGACGAGCTTACAAAACTCATTTTCCCGAATAGGCTAAAAGACTGAGCCATACTAAAGGCTGCTAACTCAAACCTGAGAGTAGGATCGAGAGTCAATACTTAAGATAAGAGTAGATTATTTATCTTAAGTATTAGACTAATACGTACATTGGATTTAAAAATATAAATATAAATCCAATATATGTTATCAATATATCAGCATTTCCAGTATGCTGATCACATCACAATACTAAGTATAGTAGTATAACAGAGTGTATAAGTTAAATCAAAATATCTAAAATACATTCATCATAGAGCAGTAGTAAGCATTCGTCTAAGAAAAGAAAAATAAAATATATCCAGAATTATTACAAAATGATTTAAAAGATGAAATGTAAAGTCTATCTAAAGTACTAAAATAAGCAATAAGCAAAATGTGGAAAACTGATCCACTAAGGCTCCACATACTCCTCTGGGATCTCCCATAGGTCTTCCTGCCCTGTCTCCATAAGCTGCTCGGGATATAGCAAATTATCGGATCCCAAAAGTACCCCATGTTAGACAAGAAGTCTAACATATTGCAACTAACTAAGCAATTCTAAAGTAAATGCAATAGACAGTAAGGTAAACATAGCTGTAGAAAACAATAGTAAAGGCACTATATAACTGAAACTGTAAAGACTAAATAAAGTAAAACTGCATCAAAATTGAATACTGAAAGTAAACGAAAATATAAAATGCTCAAAAATCAATGTGAAATGTCTAATGCTATACTATATGTCACTGGAATGATGTACCCAAATATGCCACAATACGGTATGCCATGGTATGTCACAGAACTATCACTGAAAGGCTATGAGTCGTATGGTCCAATATACACATACACTCAGTTGGGAAGACAGTATGGTGATGCTAATGCATCCTGAGATTTCTCAGTTTATGTATGCAATATTCCGTAACCCATAATTTATCACAGATACTCATGCATCACTGTTGGAATGATTCCTCAAACTCATGCTCATGTCTATGCCCATGATTCTATTATATATGGTAAAATTCAGAAAACCACAAAACCTTGAACACTGATGATGAATTATAAATCTCCATTATGTAGAATCCTGCTAAAAGAATTTTGATTCCTAGCTTCTAGAATGATAATTGGTTAAAGCTAAAGATTTACTTAAGGATTATTGGATGGGATGATTGTATATACATATTTAGCATGTTTGCAAGAAAGGTGATTCTTATCACTTAGTTTGATTAAGCCACCTTAACGAAACAGTCTTCGATAGGAGGCATCGCTCGTTGGCGATTTGTACCTCAAGCTAATTTATTAAGATGCCTAACTTACAATCACACTCACTGTCTTAAAAAAGGCGATTCTAATTACTTAGTTTGTTTGAGCCACACATATTGAAGTGGTATTCGCTAGGAGGCATCGCTCATTAGCGATTTGTATTTCAATCAAACTAAGGAATGAGTACCGGTTTAATACACTCATAGTCTTAGAAGATTTACTCTAATGGGACTGTATTCGTCTAATCCATCGAGATAGCACCTACTCATAAGTTCTCATTGGAGTGAATCAGCCAATCCTAGATACTGCTAAAGGAAAATGAGCACTATGGGTATACCATACTACACCAACCAATAATCTGTGTTCACACAACGCTATTTATGTAACAAGGATTTATCAAGACTATAAATTCTTATGCTAAATAGGTAAGTCCTATACAAGGCTCCAAGAAAATGGGATCAAGGATCCCTCCATATAAATTCTACCATAAGAGAAGGTATCATTCTAGTATCTTAAGTGACTCCTACCACGAGAGGTTAAGATCAACTCCTAGGGTTAATGGATCATCTAAGCTTCTACCGCAATGAGTTATGCAAGGTCTTCCTACTCAATGTATATTTAAATTTAGGTCTTTAAAATATTTCAGAAATGATATTGTGTTGAGATGCTTAAGATCTCACACTCTTAACTCTACTACTAACACTATAAGTTTTACTTATCATTTAGACTTAGGATGACCAGATTAGATGATTAAGTTATCGGATCATAACTTATTATAAGATCATGAGATTTAAATCAAGAATATTAATAGAGTTAGATCACTTGTTCAATCAATATGATTCTATTAATCTTATCATACTAATAGTCTTATTTAGGAAAAAATTAAGGATCTAAGATTCAGATTCAGATTAAGCATCTTATAGGTTTATTGTTAACCTTAATATGTCTAATCTAAATGTTTAAGATCAATATCAAGTCAAATGCATTATTAGAATAATATCAATCACATTATCTTATAATCATATTCATTTATTTAAGGTTTAAGAGTTTGGAAATTAATTAAGTAGGTTAGGGTGTAACCCTTACTCATGTCCAATTAAGATAAAGTGTTTATTTATAGATCAAATGTTAAATAAGTGAATTAGGTGTGTATTATTGGTGGGAATCGTAGACTTAGATCAAGTCTTAATAGCTTGATCAAAGTCTAAAGACTTCTTAAGTTAATTAAGATGATTAAGTTCTCCAATCTTTGATTTATTCAATTTATACATCATAAATTAGCATACATTATTTTCATACATTTACCTTACTATTATGAAACATATTAATAGAAAAATTTATGAAAATAAAAAGTAATTAGTACTAATTAAATCCTAAATTAATCCAAAAGGATTAGCACATAATAAAAATCTAGTTATCAGAATTTCATACAAATTGGCACAAAAGTTCTATTTAATCATACAATTAATTAGAGATTAAGTTTGCTAAGATCCAATATATATAAACTCTAATTTTTACTAATCATGGTTTAACAAGATTAGAGCATAAGTTAAAGTACATAGATCAGAAAATAATTCACATAGCACATTCATTCTACTCTTCATAAGTAGACTAATGGCACCCTAAACATACAATTTGGTTAAGTATAATTGCTAATTCACTCTAATTAAGATCTACAATAATTAGGTAAAATCGAAAAATCTAACCATTAGATGTTCAATATTATTTTATATTCAGGTCCCTGATGATTTTTTGATCAATTTTATATATGATATCATATGATTTGGACCAGCAGATTAAAATTATTCAATTAATACATTCTTTATTTTTCCAATTTAATTTTCCTATGATTGGATTAATTGGATTATTTTCCTTAAGGAAAATAAATCCAATTAATCAGATTTATTTAAAATGGGCTCGGCCCATTAGCCGAACTGTGCGGGTCGACCGGGGCCCGAAGACCTGGGACTATCGCACCACGCAGGTCACAGGCTGACCCGACCCGCACAGAGTCTTTGTCCCCGCCCCGACTCCCCTCATCAGAAGCCGAATCAGGAAACCCTAGGTGACAAAATTCTCCGTCTAGAGTGCACGCCTTGGTCTCAGGTCAATCGAGGATTGATCCCCTAGCCAAGAAGCACCATTATACACTCGAAGCCCCCTGTGAGGTGGTCCGGATCGGCCGGACCTTACTCACCCGAGGGCTCCCTTAATGGGGCTACTGTGGGGAGACAATTCTCCCCACAGAGGCCACGTCAGACCTAGGGCTCGATCCCTACACCATTAGGGAGGTGAGATGGATTGAAGCCCCCTGGTTTGAGGGCCTGGGATGGTCTGGAACACTGGGGCCTCACTCACGCTAGGCATTCTTTAGATGACTTAGCACGATCGATCAATTCGATCAATCAGGGCTATCTCAAGGCTCAATCATGATAGCAGTGAGTTTGAAATGATAATACACATCTAAACGCATCAATTGAAGAAAGGTACGAGCCTCATTGGCTTAAACTCGACAAATGGGAGTACCTGGTTTGACGGGAGAACTCGGGACTATCAATGAGGGCTCGGCTAGCTTAAGCTGAGGTTCTAGATGCTGCAAAGAATCCTGAACACCAGGAGAGCCTACTATCAGCAGTTATAAAGGCTCCTGGGATCGCCTACGCAAGCTTAAATAGACGGCAATGGCGGAAGTTGTAGAGAGCTCAATTGATCAGCAAGGATCAAATGGAGAAGTGCAGAGGCTATTTATAGCCTCAGGTGAGTGCGGGGAAGGTTCCAGAGGGTTGAATTGGGTTGGGGAGGACTCGGTCAGGCCATGGATGAGCTCTCGAAATTCCATTTCAAGTTTGGTCAGGCCACGAGGCCCCAATTGGGTTACTTACCTAAACGGGGGAGGTCGTAACAACATGCTGAGGTGGAAGTGGAGGTGGGGGACAAGATGGGTACCTGGCAGTACGAGGAATCCTTTCTGTCGGGCGCGGGTGAGAGGAAGACGAAGCTCCACAGTCATGGGAGGGTCTGGCGCCGTCTGATTGATCGATTAGAAAGACGCGATGGTCCTGATCTTCCGGATCCTAACGGCTGGATCAGATTAAATCCACTTCGTGGGATTTTATGGGTTGATCTAACGATAGATATGCGGTTCCGCGAGATCTAATCATAGCTATTGGATTAATGGAACGAATGACAGATACGACGAAAGCACTGCTGTCGTGCGACCTGAGCTCCGCAGCGGATCACCCGCAGTCTACACAGCGGATCCCAGCCGTTTTATTAGTTTTAAGGGTATAAATGCAAATTGGAAAAGTTAGGAACCCTTTTATGCAATTGAACCATTTTAATTAATATATGAATTATGACCTAAATGATTTCCAAATTGCACCAAACTTTCACCCCTAGCTAATTTGAGGGTGAGGAATGCAAAAATATAATCAAAATTTAATTCTGAGATCAAATATTTTATATTTAAATTAAAGCATCTAGACTGATCAAAATATCATTTCGGACTTAGAGAAGTCCAATGGACTCCAAATTTTCATGATAGGATTCATTTGATGTTCTTAAAGCAATGGAATCAAAATAAAAGATTACTTAAATTATATATTAATAGGGTAACAATCTAGGGTTGTTACAGAGGGGCTGTGCTCCTCCTTTAAAGGAGGAGAGTGAGAGGGAGGTTCCATCATGAGCTAGGGAGCTAGGAGGTGATGAGGAGTAGAGAAGGAATGGCCTTTAGCCATTTCTTGCATGAAAATGGGAGGGGCGCCGAATGGGGGGAGCCAGCAAGGAGAGAGGGGAAATAATTTAGGAGAGAAAAAAATAGGAAAAGAAATTTAGAAATAAATAAATATTTATTTCTTTAATTAATGAAAAATTTGAAATTTTGAAATGCGCTCCGAAATTTTCCAAAAATTCACCCCAAGCTAATTTTGGGGTTATGAATTCAACGGTGAAGTCAGATTTCGATTCTGACGATTACTTAATTATTCTATTTTTTGATGCATTTAATTATATTAAAATATTCGCAAAAATCTGACGATTTCACTCCTAGCTAATTTGGGAGTGACGATTGCAATGACGAAGTCAGATTTTAATTTTGAGGTCAAATTAAAAATCTCAATTTTCTGATTAATTAAATATTAAAATAATACAAAGTATTTGATTGAGCTCTAAATTGCTTCAAATCTTCAGGGTTTGGTTCTAATTGCTAGATGAACTGAACAGAATGATACTTAAGATACGATTAAGCTAAAATTAAGCTGAGTAATAATTTTGGGTTGTTACAATTTTGGACATTTTAGGGTTCGAAATTAAATTTGGTACTTAAGCAAAGAAGTTGAGAGAAGTTTATATGGCTGGTTGGCATCTCAGTTGGAGATTGTGTTCTTGCTATGAGGAGAAGATCCCAAGGTGAAGCCCTGAGAAAATTGATGTACAAGAAACCTCTTGCATATTGAAGAAGAGATTCCTGGTGGTGGTTGCTTCCTCACATCTTCATATTAGAGTAAGAGCTTATGTATTTCTAATTAATGGATAAGCTATTTATAACTCTGTACACTTTAAGCTTTTTAGTTGATTTTTTATGTGGTATGACTTCGTGCTTTTTCTCATTTTTGAGTTTTTCACGTAATTTTTTGTGTTTGAATGTTTGTGTGCTTGAGTTCTCTTTGCATACATGTGCTGTGATTTTATTCTTGTGATTTTGTGACTTCGAATTTGCTTGGTAACCATCAAAGCAACCCCAGTCCTCATCAATCGAGCACTTATGTTTAGCCGCTTCCACTGTTAAGAGTGTGGGCTTGGAGATTGAAGTTTATATCAACACTTGAACACATATATTTTTCAGATACTATTAGACTAAAACCTTGATTCATGAGCTTCGACTTTCCACTGTGTCTTGTGCTTCTCTTCCTTCTTTTTCCATCTTTAATATATATATTTTTTCTACATTTTGTACTTGCTTTTAATTTTTTTTTGTAACTCTTATTTCTTGATTAACATATGAGAAATGCTATTTTTGTTGATGTGGCACTCAAAAAAATTCATCTAATGAAATTTAGATATTATTTTAATATAAATTTTAAAAATAATATTTATATTATTTTAATATAAATAAATAAAAATTAATGAAATGATGTTCAAATTATATTGGATAAATTTTTTAAAGTAATATTTCAGCAAATCTAAATAGTATTTCTCTTAATATTTTTTTTTTTTGGAAATTTCTGAGGGCCGACACCTGTATATTAATCAAAATAAAACAGTACAGAAAATGTTCTTAATTGAATAAAGCTGTAACAAACTAACAGGAATGGAAAAAAAAGAAAATAAAGACATCAAATTAAAATTAAAAGATATCAAATAAGACTTATGATTCAGGTCCTCCACTATGAGGTCCATCGAAGATCAAAGATCTGCCGGGGCATCAATTCTGTAAGACCAAGGTAGTATCCGAGAATCCAGGCAACAAGGAAGCCGCCAGACCGGCAAATGGGGTATAAAACATCATCATTATCCTTCATTGTCTTTAAACCAGAGCAGATAACCGAAAAAGGGACCAAAGAAATCCAGCCAAACCGTGCCACACAGGAATAAAAAAACTGCTCAAAATTTGAAACAAATACTCTGCTATGTTTGAAAAAAAAATAAGACCACCAAAACCAACAGAATATACAACTTCACTTAACAACAGAAGACGAAGCAGGGCATTTAAATTAGATTTCCATAAGCTGTAATTTCCAGACCGAAAGTGACTCAGGGGAAGAACACCATCTATTAATTATACTAATTAACTTGTCTTTTATGCTGTAAAGAATGAAATGAGGGCTCGAACTGCAAGTTTTAAATATTCGGGCATTTCATTCATTCCAAATACCGTCGATAATCATACCAATAGTAGTAATATAAGCTCTTTTCTGCCATATATCAAGATCCTGAATATCGCTCATAATTTGAGGTAGAGAGCAAGGGAGCATGTAGATAAGACCCCTAGGTAGGATCTTTGAAATTAAAAAAAATGAGAACTCACAATTAAAAAAAAGATGAGAGTGTGACACATCTTTAATATATTTGATCTCTTTTATAAAAAAATTAGGCTTTATAATTAATAATATAATTTAATACTTTTTTTTGAAAACGTTTAAAATTTTGGAAACTTAAAAATGTTTTTTTTTTCAATTTTTCTAATATAAAATCGCCGTGTTTCTATATAATTATTATTTTGGGTCCCATTCCAGTCATGGCAACAAACCAAGCCAATTACTCGGCGCCATCTCATTAGACGGGAGGGCACTGACAAGCCAGAAGCCACCTTTAGCTCTTCCGCATAAGAACAAAGTGGGAATCTTTTTCCTTCCCTTCAACCCCTGTCCGATTCATACGCCTTTTATGGGAACAAGGTATCTATCTCTTGCAAGTCTTCGTGAGTTCGCCAGCGTTGCATCGAAACGCAGAAAGGCGGAGAGGCTCTTCCAGGGGCCGCTCTCTCTTAAATCGCTGGCGTCGGAATCTGCCGTGACGAAGCCCACCGATGCCGCCGGTGCGGTGCGGCTTAGTGAATCGGAAGGTCTTCCGTTGACCACAAGGCTGCAGGAGGGGCGCGTTCCGCTTTCTGACGTCGTGAAGGATTGTATGCGGCGTTGGTTCGTGGATACCCTTTTGGAGGCCAAGGCCGGCGACATCGCGATGCAGGTGCTCGTAGGTCAGATGTACCAGGCCGGCTATGGCATCCCTCGCAACGAGAAAAAGGTGCGACTTCATTCATGCTTTTTGTGTCTAGGTTCTGTGAGAAAGAGCCGTTTGGTTGAAATTGTTTGTTCTGACTTTTACTTGTTTGCCACTGTAATCTTCATAATCTATTCACCAAGCACAATGATTTCATGAAGAATGATCTCATTCATATACTCTGTGCTTAGGAAGGAGTTGTCAAGTGATGGCGCAGAGTAGCAATAAATAAAGGTTTCATTTGAGCAATCCTACTTAGTAGGAGTAAGATTTGATGCTGTTGTACTTACAAAGCGCATAAACTCTTATGCTAAGTTTGAGGCAACTTTTACGCTGTCACAATTTAGTTAAAATTCCATTTGTCTGATTAGTATGGATTAGGGGAGTATGTTTTTGAGTAATTAACACAAAAGTTCTCGAGTAACCAAAGTTTTAGGGAAAAAATATTCGGAGCAAAACTTGCAAAACAGGAACAAGATCACATGCAAGCCACAAATCAAATATCCAAGCACATACATGATTTTTACGTGAAAAATTCTAAACGGAAAAAATCATCGAGCCACACCACAAAAAAATTATACTATTAAGAAAATAAAGAGCTTATAGAGTTACAGAGAGAACATAGTGCGAGGACCCGGTGCCGGGTTAGTGGGAGCTAATCCAGCACCGATTGCTTTTGGGATAGCAATAGCAACAACTACAACAATAATAAGTCTTCTAACTGCAGGATCATATTGAGTGATTTAAGAGACAAATATATAGACATCAAACATAACTCATCTATTCATTAATTCATAAGTCTTGGATACAAAAGATCAAAATAAAAGAAAAGTTACAAACTTTTAAAAATAGAAAGAGTCAGAAAGAACTCGGTGGATCAGCAGGTAGCAGTATCAGCACTGCTCAGTTCTTAGCACCTTTCCTCGAGGATGAACTCCTGATCTGAGCATGTTTCAAACGCGCGGGCATTCGAATACTAATTAGTTGTAAAATTAAGTACTGATAGATGTCATCTTTATAAATATTAAATAATAAGTAAAATAATTAATATTTGACATAAAATAAAAGTTGTACAAACTTATCCCTGCAAACCTGTTTCAATTGCACTTGAAACTTAGCATAAAAATAATTGCAGTCACAAAAATAAATACAGAATTTTAGCGCTTGATATCTGAGGTAAAATATGATTTTGTTGGGCAAATACAAAATCAAGAAAAATGAGGGTTCATTTTTGTTACATATCTCAACTTCCCTCTATACCTGCCCCCTAAAAGGCTTATTAGTATAGGCTCCTTATGACTCCCGATGTCGGATAGTCCCGTCCTAGCGGTTGTCTGATCAGACAAAAAGTATAAATCAACATGGAACCCTTGCTTCTCACTTATCCAAACTTATTCATATATCATTTTATGTGATTTTAAAAAGCATTTTTATCAAATTTATGCGATGCTGAGCAGAAAAACATATTTAAACAAGAGTAATAAAAGACATATAGTACCTTGTTCTATAAGTTCAAAAATTCAACAGTTCGGATGAGTGACAGTTCACTCAATTTGCATTTAGGTTTTGGACATTTGTAAATTAGCTCTTAGCCAATATTTTAGGAGTAATATTTATTTTTATTTCGATTATGATCTTCATTCGCTTTCTCATTATGATTGAAGTCTGATTTTTAAGATACTGCAATGGTAGTAATATTTATAACATTTATTAAGTCGTTGAGGATATGATCATATTGATATAATATTATTATTATCATTATTTTAATGATAATAATAATATAAGAATGAAAGAACATAACAAAAATAATTGTTAAAATAAAAATGCTTGAGCTAAAATTATAATCATTTTATAACATCTGTATAGTTTTTATTATTAATTAATGAGAACCATATTAATGTGAATGACGATATTTTATCATTATTATTTTCATAATAATGACTATTAAGTAGGTATAAATTAAAAGATCGTAAGAATTTTTCCTCTTTTCTCTCCCTCTTTCTCTCTCTCTTAAACTTATCATCTTACCTTTATGATTATGATTGCCGGAATAATGGAGAGAGGTCGGAATGGGTGGCCGGACGGCTGGCCGAGGTGGCTGCAGCAAGCTGGCAGCGACATGAGAGGGCTGCTGGGTGGCCGACTTACTTGTTGGTTGGCTGTGGGAGAGGGCTGGGCTGCTGCTGACTATGGGAGCTGGCTGGAAGGGGAGGCTGGGATGTTGGCAGGGTGGCTGGCAAGGAGGAGGGGGCTGGGCTGCTGATGGGAGGGAGGAGAAGAAAGGGCTGTGTGAGGGATGAGAAGAAAGGGCTGTTTTATAGGCGTGAGGGAGGGGGAGGGGGGTCGGCCCACTTGGCCGACACCTGCGCCAAAAATGGCGCAGGCAGGCGAAACTTTCGCCGCAGGCTCTGTCAAGGGCTCTGTCTTGACAGAGCCTGCCATCGGCCGGGCGAACAGGGGGGCAAACGAGGGGAAGAAACAGAGGAAATAAAGGGAAATTTTTAAAAAATACTTACAGTTAAATTTTTTGCATTTTTTTGCCGTTTGGCGTCCAAAAATAACGAACTTGATACTATGGCGTGTTATGACATAACGAACACCCTCGCGCCAAAAATTTTCGATTCAGACAAATATTTTATTTTTAATTAATTTTTGAAGTTTAAAACCTTAAAAATTAACCATGACCAAACCTGCGCTCATAATTTGATGAAACTTTTCAAGCAGTCTTTAAATAATATACTTAACACAACGACATTGAAGTCGATGAATTCTAACACGTATTTCAATGTTCTTGGTTTATTGGATTTAATTAATTCAGAAAAATAAAGTGAGAGTTTTTGTTATCTGAATTCTCTTAAACTAGGGCACTTTGATCTAAAAATTATTTCTATCTAATAGAAATTTTATTTGCCATAATTTGAAATTTTTCGAGATCCTGATGTCTGAGGCGGTTTTGACATAATTTGAAAAGTAACGACATTGGGTCGTTACAAACTCTCCTACTTAAAAATGATGTCATTCTCGACATCAAGAATAGAATAATGACTTAAAAGGAGTCTTGGGGGGTACCTTAATTCAGAAATAGTCTGGATACTTTCTTCGCATATCGACTTCTCTTTCCTACGTGACTTCCTTTGTAGTATGATTATGCCACTGAACTTTGATCATCGGGATCATTCTGCTTCTTAATTTTCGGCAATTATTCTCAATAATTTTAAGAGGTTTTTCAATATAAGTCAAATCAGGCTAAATTTCAACTGTTGAATCTGAAATTTGCTGTGTGAATTCCTGGAAGCATCTGCGGAGTGTTGAAATGTGGAATACGTTGTGCACAGTTGTAAATCTTTCAGGAAGTTTAAGTCTATAAGTTGAGCTTCCAATTTTTGCAATTACTTCGAAAGGTTCAACATATCTGGGACTCAACTTTCTAGTCACTCTAAAGCGATGAATTCCTTTCATAGGGCTAACCTTTAGATAAGCTCGATCCCCAATGTTAAAGTCTTGCCTCTGGCGTCTTGCGTCGAAGTATTTCTTTTGTCAGTCCTGGGCTGCCACAATTCTGCTCTTGATTATCCTTATCTTTTCGTTTGTTTCTTCAGTTAACTCAGATTCATAAATTTGTATATCTCCAACTTGTATCCAGGCTAGAGGAGTACTGCACTTTCTCCCATATAATGCTTCGTAAGGGGCCATCCCAATGCTTGACTGGTGGCTATTATTATAAGCACATTCTACAAGTGGAAGGTGTTTCTCCCAATTTCCACTAAAGTCTAACAAGCATAAGTGTAAGAGATCCTCGAGTACTTTGTTGACTCTCTCAGTTTGTCCGTCTGTTTGAGGGTGGAATGCCGTGCTCATGGCTAAGATGGTTCCCAAATCTTTGTGTACTGCTTGCCAAAATTGAGAAGTAAACCTGCCATCCCTATCTTAAATTATAGTTTTAGGAATTCCATGCAATTTGATGATCTCCCTAACATATAATCTTGCTAGTTTCTCCACTGAGTTTGTTTGTTTTATTGGGATAAAGTGGGCTTACTTTGTTAATCTATCAACTATGACCCAAATGGTATCTGCTCCTGATTTTCCTTTTGGCAAACCCATTACGAAATTCATAGAGATGTCTGACCATTTCCACTATGGGATTATTAGTGGGTACAGAAGTCCACCAGGTCATTGGTGCTTTGCTTTGACTAGGCTACAAACATGGCACTTAGCCACAAATTCAGCTATCTCTCTTTGAGTCCAGGCCACCAGAAGGCTATCTTTAGATCTTGATATATTTTGTTGCTTCCGGGGTGTACTGTATAGCCTGAGTTGTGGGCTTCATTTAATATCTGATTTTGAATGTGCGAATTATTCGGGACCCAGATTCTATTACCATTATAAATATGAATTCGTTTTCGTAGTTGCAACTTTGTTTAGCGACCATCTTCTATTTTTGCTTTCAGCTTGGGGTATTCCTCGCTGGCTTTTTGAGCGTCCAATATGCTTTGTACGAAGGTAGGTCCTGCGGTATTAACATTAAGCAATTCATTCAACCGATATTTAATAATGGGTCTTATATTAAGCTTCTGGAATTCTTCTTCAAATAGACTTGCTGAGATTAAAGTACTCAATATTTCCTTTCTACTCAAAGCATCTGCGACCAAGTTAACTTTGCCAGGATGATATTGAATATCCATATCATAGTCGCTGAGTAGTTCTAACCATCTCCTTTGGCGACAGTTTAGTTCTTTCTACGTGAAGATGTATTTTAAACTCTGATGATCTGTAAAGATTTTGTACTTTACTCCATAAAGATAGTGCCTCCAAATCTTTAAGGCAAAGACTATTGCGGCTAGCTCTAAATCATGAACATAGTAATTCTTTTCGTGAGTCTTCAATTGCCTTGAAGCGTAAGCAATGACGTGGTTGTCTTGCACGAGGACACACCCTAGTTCTGTTAATGAAGCATCTGTGTATACCTTGTAGTTCTTCCCTTCTTGAGGTAGGATTAGGACAGGTGCAGTAGTGAGGGCTTGCTTTATTTTTAGAAATGATTCTTCACAGTCTTGACTCCATACAAATGGTGTTGCCTTTTGAGTCAGTTGAGTTAATGGTTTGGCCAGATTTGAGAATCCTTTGACAAACTTTCGGTAGTATCCTGCAAGTCCTAAGAAACTGTGAATCTCAGACACGGATGATGGTTGGGGCCATTCTTGTATAGTACTGACCTTTCTTTGGTCTACTTTGATTCCTTCAGCATTTACTACATGCCCTAAAAATGCCATTGAGTTCAACCAAAACTCACATTTTGAGTACTTGGCAAATAATTGATGCTCCCTAAGAGTTTCCAATACAGCTTTCAAATGAATCTCATGATCCTTCATAGACTTGGAATATATTAAGATATCGTCGATGAAGACTATCATGAATTTTTCGAGGAAGGGCTGGAGTATTCTTTGCATTAAATCCATAAAGATAGAAGACGTGTTTGTGAGTCCAAATGCATGACTAAGAACTCATAGTGTCTGAAGCAAGTTCTAAATGCAGTCTTGGGGACGTCTTCTTCATTGACTCTCATCTGGTGGTATCTAGACCTTAAATCAATTTTGGAGAATACTTTGGCTCCAGCTAGTTGATCAAAGAGATCATCGATGCGGGGTAGAGAATATTTGTTTTTCACTGTTACCTTGTTGAGGTCTCTATAATCTATGCACATACGCATAGATCCGTCTTTCTTTTTCACGAAGAGTACTGGAGCTCCCCAGGGGGACATGCTTTACCGGATTAATCCCTTGCTGGTTAGCTCTTAAAGTTGTTGGTCTAGTTCCTGGAGCTCTTTTGGTGCTATACGGTATGGTGATTTTGACTTGGGTTGGATTCCTAGAACTAGCTCTATTGAGAACCCGATTTCTCTTACGGGCGGTAGCCCAGGTAAATCTTCTGGGAATACATCTTCAAAATCTCGAACGATGTGCGTTTCTGATAAAGGCACAACTTCTCTTCTTTCTCCCATCATAATTATTAAGTATGCGCTACATCCTTTCTGAATCAACTTTCTTGCTTTTATTGGGTTTATTAGAGAAGCTAATAGGCTTTGTCTTCCTATAAATACTGTTGATGTTTGCCGCTTTCGATTGTGACCTTTTTCTTCTGGAAGTTGATTACAGCATCATGATTGCTTAACCAATCTATCTCTAGAATAATGTCAAAGTTGGTGATGGGTAGAATGATTAACGTAGCCTTGAATAATTTGCCTTTGATGGGGATATTAAAAATACAAAATTTCTGAGCCTTCATGCTAGCTCTGAAAGGTAACCCAATATTTAGTGTTGTTGCCAAATGGAAGGATGGTAGTTCTAGTGTGGTTGCAAGTTTTTTCGATATGAAAGAGTGGCTTGTCCCCCATATCAAACAAGGTGTCACATGATACGTTATTAATGAATAACATGCTTAAAAATGAACTATGAGCATTTTGTACTAATATAAGTGCAAAAGAGAAAAGAGAACGAGAAGAATGAAATACCTGATACTACATCGTTGTCTCCAAGTGCTAAGACTGGAGTGAGTGTGTAAATTCTTGCGCAGAGTTACGAGGTGCGTGTTCTTTTCTCTGGTTGGATGCTGGTGCAATTGGTGGCCTTGGGACGTTGGCTGGTTCTGGGGCAACTCCTCTCGTTTGGGCATGGAACGGGGTTATAGCTATTGTGGTGTTTGTGCCTCTTATGATGGTTACTCCATCTATCGTTCTTACGGATCGACAATCCCGAATTTGGTGGTCGGGCTTGCCGCACTGATAACACCTTCTGCCATCATGGTAGCACTTGCCGTAGGGATGATGTCTCCGACAATCTCCTCTCATTCATTGTCCGAATTCTCAGAAGTTAGCTGCAATATTTTGGCTAGTGGGTTGTGTTGTTGTCTTTTGAATGTCCCTTAGTCCTTTGTAGGATGATCTTGCCTCTTCCCTTGACCCATGTTGATAGAGGGCTTATTATTCTCCGTGCTCCATGATTAAGGCGCATTCTAAAAGTTCAGAGAAACGAGATGTCTCAATAGAAGCAGTCTCCATCGAATGGTATTTTTCATCCCTGATAGAAAACGGTTGCACCTTGCTTTTTCTGTACTTATCAAGTTTTAAGTATACCTTGACAATTTTGTGAACTCGGCCTCATAGTTGGTCACGGAGTTGTTACCTTGAACCAATTTCATGAATTGGTTCTCCATGATGCTTTGGGCAGCTTGTGGGACATGTTTGGCTCGAAAAGTTTCTAAAAATGCTTCCCAACTTATATTTTCCAATTCTATGTTAGTGAAATCAGTATTGACGACGGATTCCCACCAACGGCCAGCTTCTCCTTTAAATAGGTAGCGAGTCACACGCACTGTTTTTTCACATGGACACTCCATACTTTCTAGTGTCTTCTTTATTTCTCTTAATCGGTATTCTGCTTCCATAGGACAAGTAGTCCCATGAAATACTGGTGGATTTAATTTGAGGAAAGATTAGAGTATTCCCTCAGAACGATGCTTTTGGGGTGATTGAACGGAGTTTGATAAAGCTTTCTTTTGGTTCGCAAGGAGTTCTATGACAGCTTCCATAAAGCGGTCGTTGGTACTTCCTGAAACTTCTAATGATATTGGTGCTTTGATTGGGGTTTCTGATGGTGTACTTAAAAATCTTTCATTCGAATTCATCTTTTTGCCTAAAGGTTGAAAGCTTAAGTTACTTAGGTTTATGCTATCCTTCTCTATTCTCAAAGTGAATTATAATTTGACTTTCATATATTATCTCTTAAGCTTAAACTCAATCCTGCTCTGATACCAACTGTGAGGACCCGGTGCCGGGTCAACGGGAGCTAATCCAGCACCGGTTGCTTATGGGATAGTAATAGTAGCAACAACAACAACAACAAGTCCTCTAATCGCAGGATCATATTGAGTGATTTAAGAGACATATATAGACATCAAACATAGCTCATCTATTCATTAATTCATAAGTCTTGGATACAAAAGATCAAAATAAAAGAAAAGTTACAAACTTTAAAAAATAGAAAGAGTCAGAAAAACGCGGTGGATCAGCAGGTAGCAGTATCAGCACTGCTCAGTTCTTAGCACCTTTCCTCGAGGATGAACTCCTAATCTGAGCATGTTTCAAAAGCGCGGGCATTCGAATACTAATTAGTTGTAAAACTAAGTACTGATAGATGTCATCTTTACAAATATTAAATAATAAGTAAAATAATTAATATTTGACAGAAAATAAAAGTTGTACAAACTTATCTCTGCAAACCTGTTTCAATTGCACTTGAAACTTAGCATAAAAATAATTATAGCCACAAAAATAAATACAGAATTTTAGCGCTTGATATCTGAGGCAAAATATGATTTTGTTGGGCAAGTACAAAATCAAGAAAAATGAGGGTTCATTTTTGTTACATATCTCAACTTCCCTCTATACCTGCCCCCTAAAAGGCTTATCAGTATAGGCTCCTTATGACTCCTAATGTCGGATAGTCCCGTCCTAGCGGTTGTCTGATCAGACAAAAAGTATAAATCAACATGGAACCCTTGCTTCTCACTTATCCAAACTTGTTCATATATCATTTTATGTGATTTTAAAAAGCACTTTTATCAAATTTGTGTGATGCTGAGCAGAAAAACATATTTAAACAAGAGTAATAAAAGACATCTGGTACCTTGTTCTATAAGTTCAAAAGTTCGGATGAGTGACAGTTTGCTCAATCTGCATTTAGGTTTTGGACATTTTTAAATTAACTCTTAGCCAATATTTTAGGAGTAATATTTATTTTCATTTCGATTATGATCTTCTTTTGCTTTCTCATTATGATTCAAGTCTGATTTTTAAGATACTGCGATGGCAATAATATTTATAACGTTTATTTATTAAGTCGCTAAGGGTAGAATCATATTGATATAATATTATTATTATCATTATTTTAATGATAATAATAATATAAGATTGAAAGAACATAACAGAAATAATTGTCAAAATGAAAATGCTTGAATTGAAATTATAGTCATTTTATAACATATATATATAGTGTTCATTATTAATTAATAAGAACTATTAATGTAAATGACGATATTTTATAATTATTATTTTCATAATAATGATTATTAAGTAGGTATAAATTAAAAGAACGTAAAAATTTCTCCTATTTTCTCTCCCCCTTTCTCTATCTCTTAAACTTATCATCTTACTTTTAGGCTTATGATTGCCAGAATAACGGAGAGAGGTCGGAATGGGTGGCCGGACGGCTGGCCTAGGTGGCTGCAGCAAGCTGGCAGCGGCAGGAGAGGGCTGCTTGTTGGTTGGCTGTGGGAGAGGGCTGGGCTGCTGGCTGGAAGGGGGGTTGGCATGTTGGCAGGGTGGCTGGCAGGGAGGAGAGGGGGCTGGGCTGCTGAGGGGATGGAGGAGAAGAAAGGGCTGTTTTATAGGCGTGAGAGAGGGGGAGGGGGTCGGCCCACTTGGTCGACACCTGTGCCAAAAATGGCACAGGAAGGCGGAACTTCTGCTGGACAGAGCCTGCGATCGCATCCTGCGATGGGGGCGAACGGGGAAGAAACAGAGGAAATAAAGGGAAATTTAAAAAAAATACTTAAACGTTAAATTTTTTGCATTTTTTGGTCGTTTGACTTCCAAAAATAACAAAACTTGACACCGATGTGTGTTATGACATAACGAACACCCTCACGCCAAAAATTTTCGATTCGGACAAATATTTTATTTTTAATTAATTTCTGAAGTTTAAAACTTCAAAAATTAACCATGATCAAACTTGCGCTCAGAATTTGATGAAATTTTTTGAGCAATCTTTAAATAATATACTTAATACAATGACACTGAAGTCGATGAATTTTGACACGTATTTCAATGTTCTTAATTTATTGGATTTAATTAATTTAGAAAAATAAAGCGAGAGTTTCTGTTATTCGAATTCTCTTAAACTAGGGCACTTTGATTTAAAAATTATTTCTATCTAATAGAAATTTTGTTTGCCATAATTTGAAATTTCTCAAGGTCCTGATGTTTGAGGCAATTTTGACCTAATTTGAAAAGTAACAACATTGGATCGTTACAGACAACCCTTGGAAGAGGATGAAAGATTACACATGCCAAGGAAACACACCAACCATAGCTACCTTTTTTTACTTTATGCCATTCTGTTGGTTCTCTCACTTTCTCTTTTTATCACATAGAACAACACATCAACACCACACTCTCATTCATCAAAATGATACATCTCAACATGCTTAAATAGGACAAACACGCTCCTTAAACCGCCCTAAACCGCTCAAGGGACTCATCCTTTCGGGTCATAACTGCCTGGGCGCCTGAGCGCCTCTTGGGTGCGCCCTGTGGCGTGCCCTGAAGCGCGCCAGGGTGCCTAGCTCATTGCCAGCCCAGTAACATCTTGTGTCGAATCTCGTCGTAACTCAATCGACACTTCCTGTGCTGTTCCAATCAGACTCCACACCATAATGTAAGTAGTCTTGAGGAAGCAATTTCTAAATTGTAGTTTGGTTGCTTTATGCTATTTAGCATATGAAAATTAAAGTTTTAGCCTTTACTCCCCCACCACACCTATGATTGTCCATCGAGCGCCACCATTAAACATTTATGTTATGCACAACAATATGATAATAAAACATTTAATTACCAGTAACAAACTTTTCTCTTGCAACATCCTCCTCTACAATAACTTCTTGTAGTTTCTTAGACAACTACAATTGCCCTAAACGAAGCCTTAATAGCACCCACATGATACTCGAATCTTTAAAGTTCCCAAAATTTTCTCCCACACTTAACTTCCTATGAGAGCAAACCATTGATGGAGTTGTCAATATTATATAGCTATTGGATTATGTCATGTTTGACCTCATCAGGCAACCTTGTGATTTATTAAAGCTAGTTAATGGCTCTAATAGGCTGCCCCACTTCTTTGAGTTTGTAGTAAGAGTGAAGTGGTTGGGCGGTGTTTTGCTAGAGAGAATACAAAAGGGAACTTGGGGCAATTTTGATGATGCATAGAATCGCGTGTTTTAGTTAATGTTAGATCGACTAACTAGGCTGAGCATTGTTGAACCGGTTCACAAGAAAGCTTGTGATGAAGCACTGATGACATGGCATAATGGAGTTGCAGTGAGTGTTAAGTTTTCAATTTGTTAGGGATTTGCATAATGTAATCAAATTAAAGTTTTAGTGGTTTGCTAGTAAATATAAAAATTATTATTTATGGTAGAAATTCCTTGTTCATTAGCTTTTTTATAGTAATCTAGTTATGATTAGCGTCTGAATTATTTTGTTATTGCATATGAATTATGGGTAGCCTATGAATTGATCTAAAATCAATTGAATCATTGAACACTTTGAAAGCAAAATTTATTATAGATTTTCTGATTGTTTTTTAATTTTGGTTTTTGCTATGATATTCATATTGCTTAAATAGTTTTTTTCTTAGAATTTGCTTTGATTTTGTTGTTTGTGTGCGGTTGCAATGCATGTTTTTATTTTTATTCTTTTTAGTTTGCTGGCTTTGGAGTATTTCCCAATGATTTTAACAGTTTGGTCTATGAATTCAATCATGAACTTTGTTTAGAATTTTCTTGCGATTTCTCGTGGAAATCTTACTTAACCATGATTTAGACGCATGGTATCATGATTAAACTTGATGTTTCGGATGACGAGACATGTTGAGAATATTAGAGAAGAGAGGTCCTCAAATTCTTATTTGGTTGCCTAAAAAGTATTAATACCTCACCCTTTTTTCATTTTCTTGTATTTTTTTCTTCTCTCTTTCTCTCTTATTCTCAAGCTTTCTCTTAAATCTCTTGAGAAAAGATTGGTGCCAAATTATATGGATATTGTGGAAATTTGTCTATTGAGTATTGAGTTTGTGGTTGTATTATTTCTTTATTCTTATTACTTGATATACAAATTTGTGATTTAAGAATTAATTTATATTGAAGTTTTTAAATATCTTGTTTAGGATTTTATATTTCTTTAGTTTTGATTAGATAGACATGCTAAACTCTCAATATTGATAGATCTCATTTTGATAATCATGATTTCATGTAAATATATGTGCATTTTGTTTCTCTTTTAAAGATCAAATTGACTCTCACCCAATTGCTATATTTTAAAATTTAGTTGGGTTAATCCATCAAAATTATGTTGTATGTGATGATTATTTTATATCATGTTGAGATCTAAAATAATTTCATGATGATTTTAAAGAGCAATTATATTACATTTTGAAGGTTTTTATATAATTTTCCAAATGAAGGATTTATTTTTGAGAAAGAATTTATTTGAAAGGAAAATGCTAAAATATCTGAAGACACGTTTGCAACGAAAAGTATTTATTTCATATGTTGATTAGCATGTTCGTACCCTAGAATTTGCACATAATTTATCTTACAACTATTTTCTTTAGCATATAGCCATTGTTTTTTGAAAACAAAAATGTATAATTATAAATTGGAGTTTTATTTGGGTTTGTTCTACAAACTTGAGCATTCGCTTGGCAAATTCATATATAGCTTTGTTTATTGATTCATCAAATTGCCAGGAGATCCCAAATCAAGAACTTTGCTTATCAAGAAGTTTGTTTGGCAATATTTGATTGGGAGCTAATTTTTGTTGAACTTGAAGAGTTTTCTTCGACAATTTTATATTGGAGTTGATAATTAGTTTTTTAATGACATTGAAAATCAACTAATATGTGACTAAGATGTTTTCTTAATAAAAATTTGATATTAAAAATAAAACAACTCCTTGCATATAATTTTGTATGATGTAATGTGTTATTGAAAGTTAGAAAAAGATATTATATTTGTGATGTGTTAGTGCATAATTGGAGGATTTTGAAACTTTTGATTAGTATTGGGTATATGTTTGAGTCATTATTGTCAAATTGTGAAAGTGCATTTTATAATGGTTCTAATTTGTGTCTACATCTATATAGCACATGTTGGTCACTAATCAGAGCAAGCTTTGGAACTCTTTTTTGAAATGCAAAGCTACTATTTGATATATGAAGTGTAGACTATATGCAATATGTCACAAATGTGAAGTGAAAGTATTAATATCTAAATGTTAAGACTTGAAGGCTATGAGATGTGATTATATGTTTAAGAAATCAATAATAAATCATTTTTTTCTTTAAAGAAAAAACTAATGCATTTAAGCTGATATTTCATAAGAACGAATTAAATAATTAACATGTTTTGTTTAAATTTCATAATTTTATCATGATAATTTAATATTCTGTGTTTAGAATATTTTTGTTTATGTATAAGAAAAGTTCATACGCACTTCTAAGTTGTCTTGCATTCATATTGGTTACTTGTACACGAATTGGAGCTTTTTGGTGGGTGTTAAAACTTATCGAGCTTTGACTTAGTTTATTTACTCTTATATTTCTATACTATAATGATTTAGATATTAAAAGCAAAAGCATTGCTTGTGAATGGTATTGTGAGTGTTGGAATTTGCATGTTTAATACAACATGTGAGCTTGTGTGCTAGTTGTGTTGTGATGGCCCAATGTTAAGTTTAGTATCAACCAACTAACATTGGATACATCTTCGCAGGATTATATTGACAGTTAAGAGAAAATAGCATTCAGACATAAATTAAATTATCTAGAACCATACTATATATAAGGTTTATCAATCATTCAATTTAAAGGATATAATATCCAGATTATTACAAACTAAAAATGATATAAGTAAATGTTTTCTTTCAAATTTAAAATTTAAATAACAATCAAAATTTTATGCGCCAAGTTAGCACCATTATACTTTAGATATCCCTTAAGCTGTACCAACTTCCTCCAACCGCACCTGACCTGGCATTATAAGAATAATGCCTTAATACACAACTTTAAGTACAAGAGATATTAGTTAATGCACTTTTAGAAAAAAGAAAAATTGTAAGCGAAAGCATGTAGCAATATTTCAGTCGAGCAAAGGTAAGCTGAAATTTTCTTACAGGAAAAATAGTTTGCCATAATTATGTCACATGCCAAAAATATAAGAAACTTCCACAAATATATATAAGTTTGTCTTGTTTGCATGAAGCAACGTTAGCAGTTATGTTGGGCAAATTCAGAACCAAGAGGCTGGGTTCAATAAGAGTAACTCCTTCTCCTGGGCCCCCCTCAAAGGCTCTAGATAGCACCCTTATAACTCCCGATGGACTAGCCCTGTTTCTAACCTAAATCAACTATTATTTCGGAACCCCAGCAAACACTTGCAAGATATAACAAATACAATTCTATTTTATGACATTATTCTAGAAGTAAGTAAGCATTTCATTTTTTTCATCAGCATGGATAATATTTCAAAGAGATGCTAAAATAGTAATAAAAACATTTAAGTGCATACAGAAGTACCTTATGTACCTTGGTAATTGATATGCTGAGAAGTACTCACAAAGCTGATGCGTCTGCAAACATTAAATTTGTTATATTTATTAGTTTTTAAGAATGATAGTTTGTAATAAAGTATGTACTCATAAATTTGATCTTTAGTTAATAGCTTTAGTTTATGAACTTAAATTTCTTATGTATTCTAATTTAACTAATCTACTCTCATTTCTTTCAGGATGATAAATAAGTATAGTTTAATCATTAGTATATTCCTTTTTTTTAAAAAATTAGACTTCAATGTGTTGCAATGAAATTGCTTAGACTTCATATAATTTAATGCAATTTCTCTCATATCTTGATGCTCATTCTTAGACTAAATTTCAAAGTTATGTATTCTTTTTCACATATTGCTTAGTTGTTGTGTTAGTTAAAATTACAATGGATCTTGCTAAAATTTGATTAAGGTGTTGGAAGAAAACACTATTTGTGATGTGAGTTAATAATATCTCTGCTTCTGGTTTGAACCTATTAGGAACTATACTAATAATCTTATTTCAGAAATTTTATCCGCATATTATAAAGATAAGCTGAATTTTCATACTTAGATAGATCTAGTAATTATAGGAGGTCATTATAGGAAGGTTTCATTTTGGAATTACGATGTTTTGAATGAAATCTGAATTCTATAGATCCATTACTTCTATTAGGAGATATCATGATATGTTTAGATTTCCTCATCTTTTAGATTTTCTATTGAAAGTTTAGATTTATAGTTATATTTTCAGAATCATGAACTTCAGATATGCAAATTCATAATTTTAGGTTTGCCAACTAAATCTCAAACTCCTCATTATAGAATTCATGAAAACAAGCACTTAGAAGTAATTAAAATCAAATCTCATTTCATAATCTTCAGCTATATTCAAGTATTATAATTCAGGCTACTCCTTTGCGCACATCAAACCAGCTTCATCGTCTAACCTTAGGACTTAGCAGTTTCTTATTATTTTAAATTAAGACGACTGAGCCTAACTAGTAACTTATAAATCTTGCAGTCTACTCTATAAATCCTAAGCTGAAATGGAAAATTCTCAATTCAAATTCCTGTCTGTTTAACACAAAATCAAGTTTCCTAATAAAACACATTTCAGCAATTTGTAATACGACTTTCTATACCTTATAAGATTGAATCGATTGCTAGGAAATCAGGAGATGGCTCGGATGTGGTATCAGAGGTCGAACTGGTCCTTACTTGCGGCGTAGTCTCCCAAAGCTGCGGCTGGCTTCGTCGGCATGGAAAGAAGCTTACAGAATCGGCAAAGGCTCGTTCAGCTGAATACGGAAGAATCGACAAAGGATCAAAGGCGTTAAAGACCTCCGTGGGCTGCGGCTGCGTCCTAGTCGGCGTTGTGGAGTTTCGTGAGCTGTGGTGATGTAAGGTAGGCTAGACGCAAGAGTCTATACAAGCAATTATATTTAATAAACCCTGCAGACAAACGTTGGAAAACAAGATATTCTCCTTGCAGGTTCTCAAGTGTTGGCTTTCCTCCGCACGGGAGTGGGCCAATTCTTAAGAGCGGGTGGCAACTGAAACCTGTAACAATTCTTTGAAATACACTGCGGGATTAAAGCTTGTAGTAATAGAACAATCCACTCAAAGTACAGTAATATTCAAATATTCAATGCCAAAGAAATAACTCACATACACGAGGACACGGTGAGGGCTGCTGCGACTGGACTGGGCGGCAGTGGGTGCAGCTCCGAGGAGAGAGAGCTGCGGTTGGAAGGGCTGTTGGTGGAAGGGGAGTTGTCGGCGGCTGAATGGGGGAGGGAAGAAGGCTGCTGTAGGGAGATGCAGGTGGCGGCTGTGGGGGGAAGGGAAGGGGGCTGTTGTAGGGAGTGTAGGTGGCGGCTGTGGGGGAAGGGAAGGGGCGGCTGTGGGGAAGGGAAGGGGCAGCTGTGAGGAAGGGAAGGGGGTGGCTGTGGGGAAGGGAAGGTGGCTACTGTAGGGAGATGCAGGTGGCGGCTGTGGGGGAGGGGAAGGGGCGGCTGTAGGGAAGGGAAGGGGGCGGCTGTAGGGAGATGCAGGTGGAGGCTGTGGGGAAGGGAAGGGATAGTAGCTTAGGAGTCGTCACTTAGGGTTTCACGGAGTCGGCACCGCGGAAGGAGCTTGATTACCGGTTGGAGGCTTTCTTTTTCAAATTCAGCAATACCCCAAATGGCAGCAGCCCTCACCCTTAAATAGAAAACAAATGCTAGGGCACCCGGAATAGTACGAGTAGTATATGAAAAAGCATGTAAACGACAAGCCCGACGCATCCGTGACGTCGGATCATCAATCGGAACCAGTCCGTCGGCGTGAATACACAAAAGCGGGCCCTGCCTGGCTATGTATGGGCTCCGGCTGATCTCCATCATGCGGCTTCGTCGTGGGCTTCCGAGGGCTACGGGACATCCGTCGGCTATGGTGAGGGCTTACAGGATTGGTACGAGTGCCGTAGGTTACGTTCGGCTGCAGTTTAGGTGTCGTAAGGTGCCTTTATCTATATACGCTCCATTCGACTGGTTGAAGCGCCACACCTCTCCCGCAGGAGGCGTCGCTGTAATGACCCTAGGTCATTAATAAGGTATACATTGAATTCCCGATTCGCTAAATATCCCGCAATTATCAGTTTACCGTTAAAACCTCCCGCTAAAATAACTTTTCAGGAAGTATTTCAAAATGCTAAAATAAAGAAATTAAGACTATCATTTAAGCATACCTCATTAAACCGAAATCAATTGAAACAGACGGATTTCTAAGTAAAAGCGTCGATAATATTGGAAGGTTAACGAAACTTTCCCCCGCCTGCGAGTAATGTATGGAGGAGCCGACGGTTTTGGAAGGACACGCGAGCCGGTCCGTAACCCACGCCGCAAGGAGCGGGCGTGCGTTACATACGCGCGCCCTACTTAAGCGCTAGAAGGCCGAACGATTTCCGCACAACCCTCTAGCACTTCTCCCTTCTTTCGACGAAAAATGACGTACCTGAGCAGCCGGGAGCGCACCAGCAGACGACGCGACTAGCGGTCGACGGACGTCCCAGCGCGCACGGTGCGAACCCTCTTCGGCTTGATTCCTCTCCGCTCGATCCCTCCCAGCACCGACTCTCCTCTGCTAGGGCGCTCGACTCTGCTCAACCACCTTCGCACGATCCTGCGCATCCCTTGATCCTCGACTCTCGACTCTCCTCTGCTAAGGCTCGATTCTCGACTCGGCTAAGGTAAGAGTCTACCGACCCTCTTAAAAGAATAACATATATATATATATAAATCTATATATGATTATATATACATATATGAATATATATATATAGGTATATATATTTATATAGGTATATATATAATAATAATAATAATCATAATAATAATAATAATAATAATAAGTTTTATGTTGCAATTTTTATCAAAAAGCAAAGCATTTATTTCTGTACTTTACTAGCAAACCCTAAATGTCTAAATCCCCGCTTTAACTTAATTTTCAAGTCAGGCTATTAGAAGATTTAAGAGATAGAATTTGATGGAGTTAAACTTATATATGCTTAAATTGAAAGTATAAACTAAGTGAATACTTAGCTATTTTAGATATCACCTATGAGAATGTGTTAGTCTAGCAAAATTTATGCGATGTATTAACCTCTATTCAATGGAAATTGATACATTTTCTTGATCTATAAATATTTGCAATTGAGAATAAAATTAAGAGTTTTAGGAAAGTATTGTTTAGCCTATTTTCCTACGACTTTGAGATTTTAAAATTAAGTTCAAGAATCAAAATATAAGTTTTAAATCTTATAAGTTTAATAGGATCTCAATTATAATTTTTGTAGACACAACACATTGTGAGTGATTCATCTAGTTAAGTCAAATACAAAAGGTACACTGGATATTACTTTATATGCTTTTACTTTCAATTGCTGCTTATGCATCGCTTTGAGCTTATTACTACTTGATATGTTATTCTTACTACTAATGATGTAAGAGAAATTGAATGATATTTATGTGTCTTGTGAATGTTGCAAGAAGGGTTCCGAAACGGAGCATGATTAGGTTAGGGACGGGGCTAGTCCTCGGGAGCTATAAGGGTGCCATCTGGAGCCTTTGAAGGAGGCACAGGTGAAGGTTGCTTAAATGCACGTTGCCATCTGAGATCCTTAAGTGGGTCCAGGTGAAGGTTTATGCTTAAATGCATATGAACCCAGCCTCATGGTTCTAGCTTTGCCCAACAGAACTGCTATTATTGCTTCATGATATCATAGACATAAACATAAACATAGATTTTTATGTGATTATTACTTTCTGTTTGAAAACTTGGCATGTGCAAGGACAGTTATTTTGCAGGAGATATATTTATCTTCTTGTTTTTGAACACATTATTTCCTGCAGTTATTATCATTTTGCTTTCCGCTATGCTTTAAGTATATTTTTAATATCCATTGTATTTAGAATGTGCACTAAGGCATTATTTTTATAATGCCAGATCAGATACAGTTGGAGGCGGTTGATATAGCCTAGAGGCGTAGCGCGAGAAAATAACTGCCCCTTCCAGGATTAATAGTTTGATGTGTATGAAATTTTATGTAATAATTTCTGGATGTTATTTTTATTTTAAATTGAATGAATGTCGTTTCTTTTATGTGAATGGTTTGAATGTTCGTTAACTACTATTTTATCTAACTGCCAATATGATCTTGCGGAAAGATGCATCCGATGTTAGTTTGGTTCTTACCAACCTAACATGGGTCATCACAGTCGCATTCATTGGAGGCGTCCTTCAGTTCAGCTGCAAGGTAAAGAGGAAAAAATATGCTTGCTTTGTTTGCTCTCATTCCTTTATACTACCTCCCTTATATATATATATATGTACATATGTATATATACACATATACATATGGCAGTACATAAGTATGTGTATATATACATAAACTGAGAAGTAGAAAACAAAATAAAAATGGTTATAAATTGAGTCATGATTTGGCGGAATATCAATGTACAACGAAATTCGACAAGAAAATCAACAGAAAAACAGAAATTCACGGGTATTGATAGACTATAATAGTATTAACGAACAATTAGGATTGGCGGGGATGTTAACTCTTTTCTTAGTAACGCCCTAGGGTCGTTACATGTGTCTTCAAGACTTGGTGGAGAGTATGGAGAGTGGTGCTTTGATACCACATGTGGGGGGTTGCTTTAAATTATAATCACCTTTAATGAACTTGCGGAATATGCATATCTTCTTCCATCGCTATGAAGAATTTTGCCTTTATATCCAATTTCTAGGTGTAAATTCTCTACTGCTATAACACTTGTAACTAACCTAATGTAAGCCAGTTTAGCTTTATTAGTGTTTAAATGCAATTTTTATAAAGAGATTCCATTTCTTCTTTCTTGGCGTGTTCTCACTCAGCAAATTGTTTGACTGCATGGCTTCTTAATAACACTGAATCTTTTCAATTTATAAGCAACATATTATAAAAAGCAACAATGTAGGTTTACGTGTTCTTTGTGACCTTTTGTCTTGGGCGAAAGGTGTTTTAGCCGAGCTTGTTCTTGAGTTTCTTTTGCTACATCTCTTGGTTCTTGAGATAGATGGCTCATCTGAATCACTCATCTGACTATACTTGCTATGAAGTGTAAGAATCTCTTGCAGTTGTGTTTGGCCTACCTTTGTATAATATAGACATTTAAAAAAGACATTTTTTTGCTTCTTATATATATTTTTATTCATTATCCCAAAAAATATTAGTGAACCCATTTCCTTTATATTCAATGAACTACTTGGATTTTGGGTCAAGCTTATCTTTGTTTGTCTTATTAGTTTAAATATTTGATAAACAACAAAGACTGTTAAAATGATAAATACCCTCTTTCACATCTAAACTTATTTAGGAAGCCTAAAGTTTAATGTAACTGATGGCTCTCTGTTGATCATGTATGCTGTTGTGTTCACTGCATGTACCCATAATGCTTTTGATAGGCCTGCATGCACTCTTATGCTCCTTGTACACTCATTGAAAGCTCTATCCTTTCCCTCAGCTAATCCATTTAATTGCCGAGCTCCTACAACCATTCTATTCTTATGAATTAATGTGGCGCACGATAATTTGAATTCCATGGTGTCATGCTTTGCCATTTTTTGAGCATATACATTTTATATTTTTATCTAGTCTGATTTTCCATTAAAAGTTTCTAATTTGCTAGTCATAAACATATCATATTTATTTTTAATAAAATAAACTTATATCTTTTGTGTATTTCCATATATAAAGGTACTTAGTTTAATGATTCTACAAAGGAGGCAATAGGAGATGGCCCCATATATCTAGATGTTAGCTTCAATCTTTTGGCTTTTAGTTCTCTCATTGTCAAAATTGATCTGTTTCTGTCTCCCTTGGATGTAGTCTTCATACCAACATCCTTTAAATTTGGAATTTTTTCTCTAGAGTGAAGGATCTATAGGCATTTTCACTTATATGGTCTAATCTCTGGTGCTATACTTATGAGTTAGCCTCTCTTGCAGTGGCTGCTTATGCTATTTATATTATGATGATAATATAAATGGTTCCCATTTTACTACCCCGTGCTATTACCAAAGCATCTATTATGACTTGCTAGGAATTGGCATTGAAAGTTGTATGACACCTTCCACTTTTATGTTGTTTAATCTAGATCAAGTTTCCATTTTATTCATGAATGAGTTTGAATTTTCTTAGATCTTCGGTTTTTTCATTTTTCTGCCTTGATTACCACACCACCAAGAAAGATTTATCCTTTGTATCCACACAGTAGTGAAGCATAAAATCTTTGTTTGATGAAGAATGAAAGGATGCTTTTGAGTTTATTATTTATTTATTTTTTGAGCTAGCTACTCTAAAACAAATGCATGCTGAATTCCACTTTGGCATTAGTTGTTTCATCATTTAGCTTTTGCCTTTGTTCGTATTTCTTCTTTTTGCATTCTTTGATTAAGTGGCCCTCTTTACAAAAATTTAAGCATCTATTTGGGTGATCTCGGGGCATACGTTATTTGGTTGGCGATGCTTGCCTCACGATTTTGATATACTTTTTTATAGTATCATTTTTATGTTATCAATACTTAAAGCAAAAAAAGCTTGAAATCTATGATATTACGGAGCCTTAAGGTAGAAAATCTGTAAGAAATATTGATGTCTGCCACTTCATCCTCCCAATTTTTTGTCAGTGACAAGAGTAACCTTAAAGCATAAAGTTCCTCATCAAATTTGTGCTTGCTAATCTAGTTATCTCATGATGGAATTGAATGATTGAGGCACTTGCTTAAATCTTAAATTAAAAAATTACTCATTATATATACCTTATTAACTACGAACCATTTTTTGTACATATCGCATCGTACAACATTCATGCTAACTATAAGTGAATAATTCCTCCAACTTGTTTATCTATAAACTTTTATTCTTTTGTTTGATTGACTTGGGATTTTTTCGTCGGAGGCTGGAGCCATTGTTGGCACAATCTTCATTTTGCAGTATCTAGGACAATTTTCAACCATCAAATTTATTGATCTTAATTTTTTTATCGGTCATGTTCAAATGTTAAAACTATCCAGATCTTACTCACTCTGATATTACTTGTTAGGATTGACTCCTATGGTATTGCCTTGGATAATACTCATTAAGACTAGATGTGACTATTAAAGCTTGTATCTAATAACAACAAACAAGAGATGAGATAAAATTATGTGATTCAGTGAGATTAATTTTTGTTCACAGTTTCATAGACAAAATGTTTGCTAGAGCTGCTGGTTTTACAAGATTTTTTATGTACCTAAAATGCATCCTTTTAGTCTCGTACATATATATCTATCTTTTATTATCTAAAATCTCTCTTATTTCACTTCTGACAATCATTCCCATATTTTCTTATTCTTTTCTCTATAATATAAATTAAGCTATATTATATTTGTCTGCATATAGCTAGATTCCCTAGAAAACAGGCTATTTTAATACTTATGCTACACCACATCAACACTTTTCTCTTCGCACATAATTTAAAGTAATATGGAGAAGAAAATGGATCTTGCTACTTTGCTGTTAGCGTTGACCTTACAGTCAACAACCCCTCGATAGGAGCTTTCCTTCTCGAGTTCGTCATCTGTCATAACTCAAAACTAGAGTGATTTGCTATTTTTATTTTTCTCTTAGAACGTGTTTTTTTTTCTTAACAAGAGTGGTATTTAGCTTCTTTTTCTTATATATTTATTAATGTGTTTGGTGTTGATCTGCCTAATTTTGAAACTATCTACGTCATTGTCAGGTCTCAAGTGTCAGATGATAAGGAGAAGGATTGCATTAGATAATCGATAGTTTAAAACTTTGTTGAATTTTTCTGTGATATGAATTTTTTTTTAACTTATGGACGAGTTTGAGCATTTCTTGAAAGCATTGCCTAGATGTAATGAAAATGTGCAAAGGCTGCTATATCAATGCTTAGATATAATATTAAATAAGTGAGGGTTCCTGCATTATGGATGAATACAGGTAAAGAAGTCAGTTCATGATGTTAAATTAAGATTATATATTTGAAATATTGACACTGTTAGATTTTTTTTAAGTTGCTAGATTTATAATTACTAGGAGGATAAACATTTTGCAGCTTTAAGAAATGAAGTGAGTGGAGAGAAAACAAAAGAATTTGATAATTTAAGCTTTAAACTTTGATGCTCGGGTAGGAATTGTCATGGGAATGACATTAGTATCATCATTGATAAGAATTTAAAGACTAATGTAGTGAGTTAGGTTGGTGGGAGATAGAATTATATTTTTAATGATTATAATTGATGTAATATTTTTAATATTATTAGTGTCTATGCCCTTCTAATACGATTGAATATAAGTATGAAAGATAGATTTTGATATTATTTGTGAAGTTAGTTAAAAAAATACCCTAAGAAGAGATGTTATTTATATAGTATATTGCAAGGGTGGATGAAAAATTTTAAAATATTTTTGATGATTTTTATTATGAAGGGATTAATGAATAACAGAGAATAATTTTAGATTTTGTTTTAGCCTATGATTGTTAATATTGAAGAAAATAGAGAAATATATTATATTTTATAAAAATTGAACTTTTAAAACATGGATTGATTATTTACATGAAAGAAAATGATCATTTATATTACAAAAGTTATAAGATTATTCTGATGATTATTTAATAATTATATATCATTATTGATTTTAACTTAAAAACTAAGAGCAATAAAAGTAGTAATAAATTTATTGTATGCTCAAAATTAGAAGGCTGCATCTTAAATACAACTAACATGTCATGAATCTGTAACCATTTATGATGTTGAGATTGCAACATCCTAGGATTTATACGATAAATTTAAAACTATTAAAAGAAAAAAAACAATAATATATATATATATATATATATATATATATATATATATATGCTAGCCAAATTAAGAGATTGAAGAGTCAACATTTGTGTAAGAGTAATGATTCAAAAATATTTTTTAAGGATGAAAATATTTAATATAGATGAATGAATTAATTTTTTTTGTTTTTTAATATTATACCAATACAATTAATGTGACAAAGTTTAATAGCTATAAAAATATTATTAATTCTAGATTTTTTTAGTAGGTTAGCAAAATTGAGAATAGGATGACATTCATATTAATATGTGAAAATGTTTGGGTAATGAAAGAATTTTTTAGTTTATTGAGTTAATATTATTTTGATGCCTTAAAAAGTACTAATTAAGTGGAGTGTAGCTGAACCTAATTCCAAAATAAAGGCGATCATCAAGACTACAATTTGTAGGAAAATTAAGTTAGTGAGCCATATGTTAAACTTTGACGGAGAGCGATTGAATAGAAGTTACAAAAGGATACTCATATTTTATAAGATCATATTGATACTTATATTTTTCATAATCAATTTGGTTTTATGCAGTTGGAGTGATATTGGAAGGCATACATATATTACGAGGTTTGATGTAAAAATTTAGAGGAAGAAAAGTTCTTAATTTCATATTCATTGATCTTGAGAAGGCTCATGATAGAGTATTAAGAAAATTTTTTGAAGAGCTTTGGAGATAAAAGAGGTTTGTGTTGCATATATTAATGCTATTGCATATATGTAAAATGGGGCTCTAACATGTGTTTGATCATAAGGTGGTTTATCTAATGATTTTTTAGTTCACTATTGGATCACATCAATTTTTAACTCTCAGTCCATATTTTTTTACTTTGATTATGGATGTTCATATTACTCACATTCAAAATGAGCTTCCTTGATGCATGTTATTTGTAGATGACATTCTATTAATTGATAAGACTTGGGGTGGAGTTAATCTAAAAGTTTTCGATTTCGCAAATCTAAAACAAAATATATGGAGTGCATATTATTCAATCATACTAGCAACCCAAATCTTGAGGATATAACTATTTCGGATCATGTGAATATGAAGAGCGAGAGATTCAAATACCTTGGTTTAATTATTCAAAATAATAGTGAAATAGAGATTAACGTGACTAATAGGATCCAAACTAGTTGTATGCAATGGAGGAGCACTTTTTGGAGTTCTGTGCGATTAGAAAATCTCACTTAAAATTACAAAAAACTTATATTAAGCGATTATATGACCAAATTTGTTATGGAGCTAAATACTAGCCAACAAAGACGAAACTTATCGATAAAATTATTGTTACAGAGCTGCAGATGTTATGGTGGATGAACGGGTATACTAAAAAAGATATAATGACTAATGAGTTCATTCGTAGCAAAGTTGGAGTAGCTCCATTAGTGGATAAGATTAGAGAATTCCACCTTAGATGATTTAGGCATATTATGTGTAGATCATTCAATTCACCTGTTAAAAATACGAGTTTATGAATTTTGCCCATATTAAAAGAGGAAGAGAAAGATTAAAAATATGTGAGAAGAAACCATCATAAATGATCCTCTCTATTTGGAACTTAGGGAGGGCTTCTATTTGATTGTGCATATTGAAAACAATGAATTCATGTAGCTGACCCTACATAGTGGGATTAAGGTATGGTGTGTTGTTGTTGTTGTTGTTAAATTGATATTGTGTCAGTAGATCTACCATTAAGGTTATATATAGACTAAGCTTGATGGAGAACTTTAGAGACAAAATACTTTAATTTAATCTTTACTGATTTGAAAAAGCATATGATAGAATATCAAGGGACGTTCTTTAGTCACTTTTGGAGAGAAAGAATTTGTGGCATGTATTGATGTTATTAAAGATATGTGTAATGGGCCTATAACATGTGCTTGATTGCAAGATGATTTGTCTAATAATTTTCTTCTTATTCATATTATATCAATGCTCTGCTCCCAATTCATTTTTTTTGCTTTAGTTATGGATGTTCTTTCTGAACACATTCAAAAGGAGGTTCCTTGGTGCTTGTTATTAGCATATTACATTCTATTAATTTGTAAGACTAGAGATGAAATTAAAGCAAAACTTGAGTTGTAAAGGACTAATTTATAATCTAAATATTTTTATCTTAGTATATTTAAAATTGAATGTTTGGAGTGTAAGTTTAATCATAATATAAGCCAAAATACAAGGATATAATTACTGAGGACCATGTGATCAAGATGAGAGTGGTTCAAATACTTTGTTCAATTATTCAAAATAATGAAGTAGATAACAGTGTGATTAATAGAATCCAAGCTAGTTAGAACAAATGGAAAAATGCTTTTGGAGTGTTGTGCGATCGAAAAATTCACTCAAAATTAAGGGAAAATTTTAAGGAGCATCTATTGGACCGGTTATGTTATATATGCTAAATGCCGGCCAACTAAGAAGAAATTTTTTGATAAAATAAGTGTTATAGAGATGAGGATGCAAAGGTAGATGAGTGGATATACTCAAAGGATAGAATGTAAAATGAGTTTGTTAGTAGCAAGGGTGAAGTAGTTTTAATAGTAGATAAGATTAGAGAATGTCATCTTATAGATAGTTCTAGTATATGATATATAGATTGTTTGGCACCCCTATTAGAAAAGTTAAGTATATGAATTTTGCTTATGTTAAAAGAGGAAGAGAAAGACTAAAGAAGATATGGGAAGAATCTATTAGAAAAAATCTTCTCTATTTGGAACGTAGAGAGGGGCTTATTTTTGGCAGTGCACAATAATAATAAAGGATTCATTTAGCTGATCATCATAACTTGTGGACTAAGGCTTGGTGGTGGTACTGGTGATGGTAGTGCTACTTTATCTACCTAATTTTTGGAACTTCAATCTGAATTGGTGTAAAAAATTTGGGCTTCTCTTTCACAATGTCCTGGACGTGAGTTTCATTTTTTTTTTGTGATGCTGACATTTATTTTAATATATGTTACTTGTTTTAAGCATTTCCCTATATGATAAGTTGGATTAAGCATTCTAATTTTAAATCACATGCTGTTTTCAAGGAATTATATTGATACGTAGGATAGATGCATTGCGTTAGACATGCAACACCGTTTTGAACAGATTGTATATAGCACAAAGATAGAAATACTGGATTTCTTGCCTCCTCTTCCCAAAAAGAAGTTATACGACTTTATTAAAAAAATTCTTAAATAATTTCTCGTCGTAGTAACACTTTGAAACTGATTTTGTTTGCAATACTAACCTTATTTGTCTTAGGCAAAGTTATGGCTTGCTAGAGCTTCAAAGTACCGATCGTCAGTTTGGAAGGTCAGCGAGAAACATCCAGGTTTGGGCTAAGAAAGTAGATTTTTATTACTAAAATTTACTTTCCAGGAATTTTTAGGCAATTGCCAATAACTAAAATTCAAAACAGTATCTGAGTGCTTTATATGATGACTGTCTTTTGCTCTTATAGGTTATAATGCCAGTGATTCTGATTCTGAGGAGGTAAAGAATGACATTAGTTGACAATAAATTTTGATTGATCTGTAGACCACTTGGTAAGTTGAAACTTTAATGTTTGGAGTTTTAATTCAATTTTCTATGAATGGATTTATACCTTTATTGGAAAAATTTTCTTGTTTCTAACTCATTATAAGACATGCATTAAATTTTCTTTGTTAGCTCCTGCTGCTCTATTATTCTATATTGTGAAAATGAGATTTACTTGTTTAAATTGGCTAAGTTGTACATTCTTTATCTAGGATTAGCTTATTATTTGCTATTGCTACTACTACCGTTTGGTCATATTGTACTCATTGATTAGCCATCACTTATTGCTTCCAGGCAATTTGAATGTGTAATTTATAAAAGCATTAAAACAACGCATGGTTTATGCTTTCAAATCAGAAGATGTAAGTATCGTGAATATTACTTCTTAATGAGAAGTTTAACAGCGCCATTTTCATTATTTTTGTTTCATTTTATGATGTACAAGCTAGATGATTTTGTCACTAGATTTTTATTGGCCATTTTAGGGTTTTGGAGTTGGAATTGGGGATTTTGGGAGTAAAATGATCCAATTATATATTTTTTGGATTTTCTTTGTTAGGATTTTGATATAGTAAAATCAAAGTCAAACGGTAAACCAAATCACCAGCTAATTCATTTTTAATGCACAGCAAAATAGCTCAAAACAAGCAATTTTGTTTAACCACAAAAATTTTGCGTGTTGGTGCTTGTTCCACTTGAGCCAAAGTCACATGTGCTTGCCAAACAACTAGTTGTTGATACTTGTTGTGCACTTGCCTATCTGTTGGCTGCGTTCAGTGGAACTATTGTTGATGCTATCGTTCAGTGGAACTCCTTGGCATGCCTGTCTTCTAACTGCTGATTGTGATAGATCTCTAGATTTGGACAACATTGACAAACGGTTGACTTTGTTGGTGTCTTGATGGCATCACTTGACATTATCATTGCAGTATGCCCTGACTTTTTCTGTTACTCGTTGATATCATTTCCTCCAGCTGTTACTCGCAATAGAATTCTATATTCTGCTGAACTCGACAATCATCAATCTTTTACCATCTTACCAGCCATTGCTAGCGTCAATACTCCAAACTTTAATGGGTTTGTTAGCTGCTCATGACCAAAATCTCAATTTTATTATTTTAATTTTTTTTCAACCAAACTACTTCAAATTTGTTTTTTTCAACTAAATTAGTAAACGTTCATCCTGTAATTAAAAGGCTTGAAAATCACGTAAACTATGTCTACTAAAATACTGTTTTCCTTGATTCAAATATTTTCTCAGTAGACTTGCAAACTTTTATATACAAAATGGGTTCTTTGAAATTTAGTTCTGATTTGTTTCATTTTCTGTTTTGAACGGTCACTATGAATGGACTTGTCAATGCTTGAAGTTGAAAGTTGCATTTTAGAGCGATTTTTACCCAATATATTATGAAAGCCTACTAGTTTTGAATCTAGGCACCTCTATGTTATATAGAGGTAACATTGTATAAGTCAACCACTTTCTGTTTTCATGTTACAATATAGTTTTTGATTAATACTTTTCTATTTGGGCTACGATTTAAACCAATTTTTGAGCTCATGGTTATGTTTATGAGTTTATTTTTGTTGAACTTAAAACTGCTTAAAAGGCTCTCGAGTATGTTTATTCATGAAGAAAATTTCTTTTATAGGGGTAAATTGTTCATCCAAATATTGTATCATCTACATAAAGACTTGCTATAAGATCAGTTTGGTTTCCTAAAAAATGAAGTCCTATCTACTGATTCTTTTATGAATATTTTATGTGAGAAATATGCTTAATCTATTGTACCATGCTCTAGGTGCTTACTTTAAATACTTGAAGATTTTTTAACTTGTATAAGCCCTTATGTGATACAGAGAAACTAGAAACCTAATAGGTTTTAACCAACAATTGGGTGCAAAAGTTTCCTCAAAATTAATGCCTTTGATTTGGTTAAAACTTAAAATTTTTACCATAAGTCTAGCTTAGCTTTGAACCACTAACTCATTATTTAATTTATTTTTTAACACCCTTAGTTTTAATTAGACTAATCGTGGGTCTCAATTAAATCTCAAATGTTGTCTCCATTAAACTGATTCAAATTTTTTGTATAGCTAAAATTTAATTATCATCTTTAAGAAAATCTTCTATTAATTTTGACTCTTCTAGAGATAAGAATGTAGAGTGATTTATTTCATTTTTATTTGAACTTTAAGTTTGTACACCTCTGGAAATATCACTAACCACTTTTTTTGAAGAATGGATATTTCCAGAGGTGTACAAATTTAAAATTCATCATTAAAATTTTGGCCATCGATTGAAAATTTTCTTAAGGTTTATATTAATGAAAATGGAAACTTGAATAAAAGAGGTTTATGAAAAATTTTGGCCATTGTTTTAATCTATTATTTGGGGTGAACAAGAAAGGAGTTTCTTCTAGTAGAATTGAAAGCATAAGAAAAGAACATGGTTCATCATAGTCTGCTATAATAGAAGAATAAACAAGATTTCTTCTCAGTAGGATTGTTTGGTTCAAACATAGTTGTGAATGTTCTTTTCATTTACCCCATTTTAATAGAAGAATAAACAAGGAATTGAATTTTCCCCATATTAATTGTCTCATTAAGGATAATATCTCGTTAGTTTTTTGAGTTTTGAGTACTAATCCTTTATTTTCTTTTTTGAACCGTCCTCTTGGTGGCTTGCTATGCCCTGTTCAAAAGCTACAAGTGAAATTAAACAATTGATCAATTGTATACTTATTGAGATCTCTAATCTCCACTATTGTTTTGTCCTTCAGATCCCAATTTTGTGACAAACTCTTAAGGGCCTTGTTAACATTTTCTTCATTGTCATTTTATGTCTAAGCATGAAGACTCGTAAGGATCTTAGTCAATCTAGTAAACATTTGGGATAGCATTCTTCCGGTTCATACATACCAAATATATATTCGTGCATCCTTGCATTTACCTTAGATTGTTTCACATTCTTAGTTAGTTCGTGATGAATTATTCATGAATCATTTTTTTTTTTTCAGTTTTGCACACAGATCATGAAGTTTTCTTACTTCATCGCACATTCAAAGCAATTTAAAGATTTTGTAGGTCCATTTCATAGGTGTGTTGCAGGAGTAATGTAGCCGCTTATATTTGCATCAACATGTAATCTACGGGATACTAGAGGTTCTACATTTTCATCGTCTAAAAATCAAACCCGATTTCGTCAAACAGCAGATGTTAGGTATATGAAGCACCTTTCCTATCCATAAGATAAGTGGATGTGTTTTTGAACTTTGCTATGATAATAAGTGTTGAGAAAGTTTGGCACATTGAAGAGCAGGTGAATTTGGTCATTTGTGATTTATGTAAATTTTAGAATTTTAATGAAATAATTTTAGAAAAGACTCAGAGAAGTCAATGAAAAAAAAATGCAAACGATAAAAGCATATAAAAATATATGAACAAAAGAGATTTTATAGTGGTTTGATATCATCTTAATCTTACATCTATTCTTTGGAGAACTTTCATTTTACTGGCACCTACTTCACCGCTTCTTCCCAAGCTCCAGTTGGTGATGGAAGAGTACACTCATTCACAAGAATTCTTACTGTCGACAAAATTGTCAGGTCCCCTTGCACAACCCGCAAGGTAGGTATAAGCGGGAGAGAGCAAACATTCACACCACTTTGACTTGAAGTAGGATCTTCTTGCTCTTGCTACATTAATGAACTTTAGCACTTCAAAACTTTCAAGCCTTGGAGAGATAAAGTGATGGGAATATGAAAGTATGAGCTTAGTGCTGGTAATTTTTCTCCATAGGATGTTCAAATCGCTCAATATTTATAGACCAAATAAATATGTAATGAGTTATTGTGACTCACTGGGCAGTTTGCTCAATCTCGCCGAGCGAGCTTAGTAACGCCTAAAGAACTCATTCCCTACAATTATAAGATGAGTTAATTCTGCGATTTTTGTGTGCATCATATGCATCGTTTTAGTATTAACTGTACCACTTTGTAAGACGATGTGACAACTTAAAATGATTAGTTTCTTTGCTGGATGTTGCAGCGTGAGTCAGCTTGATGAGGCTTACTGAGCAATTTAGGTAGACATGTCATGCAATTTACAGCAATTATTAAGTTTACAATTTATGGTTACCGTTATCTATAATTATGTTTACTGATTTCAACATGTGCTACAGATATATTATATTACAAAATTACATAGAATCCAAAGCTAAAATAAAAAGAACAGAAGATCTTGAACTTCATCTTTGATTACCTTAACTTGATCCACACTGAATTTGTAAATGCTGTATAATATATATAAGCAAAGATATTGGTCTTTTAAATAAAAAAGGTGTTTGTAATTACAAAGATATTGGTCTTTTATAGCTATTATCTTACCTATTAGTGACGCTAACGAAAGTGTAGGAGTATACAATAGTGCTATTTTAGGCACTTTTTGATTCACGTCAACATATAGTTTCATGTCATTTTTTTAATGAGCGTTGCCAATATGATGCATTGATTATTTCAGATTGAATAATTTAGTCTTAAACTCTTTACGACCCAATAATCTCCCAAATTTTGAATATAGTCTCAAATTTAGTTCTAAATTGTGATAAAATTGAATATCTAGCTTTTAATTTAGGCTTAAATTAAATAGTTTGGGGATTAAATTGGGGGATTAATTTGTTAGAGATTAAATTGGCAAATTTAAAATAATTGTGGGAACTTTCTTACCGCATTTCTCATTTTTAACTTCATTAAGTGATTAAATGCAACTTTCAGGTAATTGTTTCTATCTTGGATTATACATATTCCAACTTGATGCTCCATTGCGAAGGCCATATCTCATAATGTCCAAGCATTGCACGGCTAGGGAACTTTAAATATGCTCTCTTTTTCATTTATTTTATTTTATTTTTATTTTTCTTCGATTATTGTTCATTTGAAACTTTGAAGGAACTTACAATTGATTTGCTCACCAACTTTTTTATTATTAATCTTATTTAACAAAATCAATATCTTTTCAATCTATAGAGTTTGATTGACTATTTATGTATTTTTCTTTGATAAGTGTGAGGCGACTTGTAATTGACTTGCTTATATATAACACATTTTCAATGCATCAAGAATGAAAAGGTGTTGGATTATGATGATGAAGATTGTGGATCCAACATTTTTACTACCTATCAATGTCTTTTAAGATTGTCACATAATTATGATTGTTAAGTATCATTTGTTGTCGTGATACCCAACTAATGGAGATAGATGCCAGCGAAGCTGCCAATGTGTTCGATAAGACTTTGTAATTTATTATTTCCTCTGATATTATTTGCATCAACATTCCCATTTATTTTTAAATGAGTCGTTTCAATCTTTTTCTGGCTGAGTAATTCCAATCAGCATTTTAAAGTGTATTTTTCTTCGGGCAATTTCATAATCTACGGAAATCTTTTATATTTATACATATCTAGCACATAATTCTTAAATATTTCAAAAATACCTCTCAAATCTAATAATCAATATTACAAATTTGTCACCAAGCTTAGCAACTTTAGTAATTTAAAATAAAAACAAGAGTATGATTAGGTGGTATTAGTAGTGTAAATATTAAGTAGTAGGTATTAGATAATAAATACATAGGTTTTGTGTGATATATGCGTAATTATCTTATATTTATTGTTATTTTGAACATGAGTACTACTAGGCAAAGCAAAAGTTTGACATGGCATTGCTTTTATGTGCAAGAATATGATTGCTGTTGTTTAGGGGCCATGAGTCATTCTCCCTCTTACTAGGCAATAACTTTTAAAGAACTTGAAGCAACTTCAACTTGGCATGCTTATTATTTTTGCTTTCATCGTATAAAACATATTATCACATTTCCAATTCATCATACTGAACTCGTTTTAGTGTTGTCAATTTAGAAATCTTTGCTTCTTCCTCGACTGCATGCCAAAATTCTTCTACTTATCTTTTAATCACCGATTTTTATCAAGATTGCTCGTTGCAAAAGAGGAAGAATACCTTTACTCTTTCACACATCTCTCCCTCTCTCTCTCTCTCTCTATATATATATATATATATGTACACATCAAGCCAGTTTTCAAAACCCATAGCAGTAATGCTGTCCGAAACAACATGCGCAAACAGTTGCCATATAAACTGCCAGCACTCAGCCAAAGCTGAGGATTCAGGACAGCGTCTGGAAATAAAATTCTTCCATACTGTTGATTTGGTCTAACCAGTGGCAGAATGTTTAAAATTTATGTAGAAACTTTCATAAAACTCTTGCAAACACACAAATTGTCTAAACATCTTGAGCCAGATTATGTTAATATAAATAGTAAGACTTATCATCAAAATAGTGGCAGAATACAGGGGCCTAAACCTAATCATAGTGCAAATAAGGCAAATGGCTAAAATCTTTCATAAATTTTTTCTTTTATTGTTCCAGCTTCATCAGATCTTGTGATAATCCGGGCCCGAACAAGAAGACATGCTCATTATAACCGACAGTAAAACAAATAAACATATCAGATATAATATACTTACAACGATTTGAACATAATAAAATTTTCGGATCCTTCAGAATGGGGCAGTAGAAGGAGAGGTCATCAGTATCAGACAACAGGTAGTCCCCATCTGAGAAGGGGAGATCAAAATATATATTAACCAAACAGCCAACAAATAGCCAGAAGTTGGCAATAAAGCCAGAACAATAAAACAAAAAAAGCTGTAGTTATCAACCTCAAAGGAGGGAGTAATTAATAAAAAGGGCATTAATTTTATCTTTCAGATTACCCCAATCAAACGTGTCATCAGGCTTTAATAGTATTATGCATGTTAGTAATCGTAGCATGGACGATCGAGTAAGCATTCATGGGGGTATTAGAATATTTAGCTTTATTCCAAGAATTCTAGATATTCCATAAAGCAAAAACACCAATGAGTTGACTAATGTGAAGCTTAGCTAACAAGGTTGGCTTCCATCTGTCCAAGAAAGAGTGGATGCTATCTTCAGCAGAAGGGGAAAGGGTTAAGGAGTTCCAAACAGCTTGGGAGAGGTTGCAATTAAGGAAAATATGGGAGAGAGATTCTTGATTTTGACAGTAAGGACATTTGGAAGCTAATTGGTAGCCTAAAACTTGCATTTTATCGTCAGTGCTAATAAAATTCTTGAGAATAGATTTGTGCCACAGGAAGGAACTGTCTCTAGTGAGTATATAACTATTCCAAACTTTAGAAAGTTTAAGAGAGTTTAACTCACACCAAGGGGAGTTAGCAAGCTTGACATGATGCAAAGAAGGATGAAGGTTTTCAATAGAATGGGAAACATCTGCTGGGAGGATAGAATGAATGAGGTTAAGATACCAACTCTTTGAATTCAAGAAAAGATCACCCAAGTTAAGCTTGGGGAGAGAGACATTGCATAATTCACTAATGGTGTCAGAATCTTTCCATCTATCGAACCAAAACGACATAGAGAGATCCAAGATTCCCAAGTAATGGAGTCTTCAATAAATTCTCTAGAGAAGTATACATTTCCAAGTTTGAGAATTAGTGATTTTGTTTTTGATAGTCGAAGGATGAGTGGAAGCGCAACATTTAGCACTAATGATGGAAACCCATAAGGAGTTGGAGGTGCGAAATTTCCACCACAATTTGATGGAAAAAGCGCTATGAAGGGAGCCTAAACATCTAATGCTGAGCCCACCTTCATTGGTCGGGAAAGGGATTTGTTCCAAGCGCACCAAACAATTTTGGAGCCCCTCTTATGAACCCAGAGTAATTTGTTGAAAATTTTGTTAATTTTGTTCACAATCAAAGAGGTGGAGGTAACTTCAAGCCAATAAAGAGCAATGGTGCTCATGACAAATTTGAGAAGGACAAGCCTCCCACTTTGAGAGAGGAAGTTATATTCCCAACCTCTAAGCTTTTTGAAGATAGTCTCTAATAAGTCTTTGTAGTAGAGATTTTTGTTGTGCTCCGCAGAGATAGGGATCCCAAGATAGTGAAGGGGACATTTACCTCTTTTAAAACTAAGCAAGTTAGAAATGTCATTACTTTTGTGAGTGGGGAACTTATCATTAATGAAGAATTGAGACTTGGGGCTAAGCAAGTTAGAAATGTCGTTACTTTTGTGAGTGGGGAACTAAGCAAGTACTTGTTAACACTTCAGAAATAATGAGGCTAGGGCCCATTATAACAAGTTCTTCTATAACATGTTCTAATTGTTCAGAAATAACAGATCCCTGATCATTCTCAGTAACTATGTTTTCAGTATTTAATGCAAAGTGAACAGAACCAGTATTTATAATCAATTCAATTCAGGTATATCATTTCCTGAAGTAACCGGATCCTGCAGCATATGAGTAGCATTGCAAATAATATAAGTATGCTCAGGGATTGTAGCATGAGCAGATATAAGTTAATTATTTTTTTCAACTTCAACTATAATAAAAGAGTCACCACTCATCCTCACACTTGAAACATTTCCTTGCAAAGATTTGCACCATTTTCTCAAATGGAACCCTATTTTTAATTAGCCAATCTTTGCTATTAGAAGGTTGAAATTGAATGGATTTCTTTCTTGCAATGTGTTAAATAGACCCCATTTTTGTAATCTTATAAAAGAATATTTAGTAATATGATTATTATTAGATGTTTTTTTTTCTCCACCCCTTCTCACATTAAATTTAAAAATAATAAATATGAGTCATCATTTGATATATTAATGAGATATTGGTTCAAAAGTATACCAAAAATTTTAATAATATTCGAATTAATTTATTACTATAATGATATTTATAATACGAAATACTATTTGTTAATATATAAGATAAGGAAATTGTTACAATACTTTCAAATATACCTTCTTCAATGCCTCACAATCATTGTTGCATTTAAAATTAGTGATTAACTCATAATAAATGAGATTCACTATCTAAAATTATAATTAAAAATTTATTAAAGACTAATAATAATTTAGAAAAAATGTTGGGATATTTATTGAAGTATTTTTCTATATAGGTTCTGTAATACAAATATAAATATATTTCTAACCTAATATTATTAAACAATCATTTGCTAATAATATAATAATGATAGTTAAATTAGTATACTGTTTAGCAATTTATATTATGAAATACTTTATATATAATTCCCAATAATATCACTTTATTAAAAATTCTATGCACTAATTAATTGTTTATTTGCATGCTAATAATAACTAATGATATTAAATACGATTTCATAATTACGTAATTACTAATTTAATACGGTTGACAATAGCCATACTGATCATAAAGTAGAATGATTTAACGATGAGTTTTTGGTATTTTATAAGGATTAATTTGTACTTCTACAGCATAATTAATATTAATTAGCCTATTATTTAGGCGTACGCATCATCATCATTGCCCTTTTCCCAACTATTTGCAAAAGAAAGTTGACAAAAATTTTATTTTTTTTTCTTACACATTTGTCCAAAAAAAAAAAAGTGGATTACATCAATCATGCGTATGATTGTCACGTCATCTTTATTTTAATATGTATATGATAGTCCAAGCAAGAGTTTATCCAACTGTTTAAATAAAAAGATCACCAATAAATAATTGGCAAATGGTTTATAGAAGGAAGGGTTTTGAACCCTCCCAAAAACATGCCAACCCTAAAAGTGTAGTCACTAATACTCTCTATCATACTAAATATTCAGAACAGTATACCCACAAGCTCACACTGTTCATCTCACAACACTCAATCTTTGATAACCCAATATTATTCTCTTAATCAATCATCCCGTGGAGCCTTTCCTCATTCCTATAAATGTGAGTGAGCAATATGTTTAATAGGCTCTAACACATGTCAACATCCTAACCCATGCTAGAAAACCAACATAGCATGGTGCAAATATTAAAAGATTATTAGGATAGTACGGGAAGAAAACACTAAACTAGTAGAAAATTTAAGCATGCACCACAAACTTAAGGATTTGAGTGTTTCAGTGAGATTTATCTATATTCACGGGGAGGAGAGGATAAGGTTACATTTTTTGAAGATCAAACAATGTAGAGTTGATGTTTGAACCTCTTCCAGCCTACAAAACTAACTGCATTTAGAATTGCTACGTAAGAAAATTTATCTAAGTGGCTGCTTATACACTGAACCTCTTCCAGCCTACTGTAAAATCACGTAGATCAATATCACATGCATAGTCTGAGCGTATATATCCAACACACATGTTGGATGTTAATGTTTGTTTTCAAATATTAATCTAACATTGATTAAGCTCTTCAAATACCTCAAAATTCACATCACTACTTGCCAATGTCCTTTCCATAGATCATGCATGTATTTTCTTATTACCCAAATTGCTTGTGCTAGATAAACTCTTGTACAAATCATTGTGCACATCAAGATACACACTTTACTAATATGATGCCCTCATCTCTTTCCTCTAATCATCATCTTTGGGTCACAAGTTAGCAATGAAGTGTGCTGCTAATGGTAGGCTCACCCTTTTGGTTGATTCATAAACCCCTAATCTCGTCAGCACCTTATATAAGTAGGCAGTTTCAATAAAATTATTTCACCTAGATTCAGTGCCTCTGTTAATCTTTATGCATAGAATCTTATAAGTTTCGCATGGTTGTTTTAATCTCAAAATACAATGACTATTGAATTTTCATCTCATCCACTTCAGTATTATTATTGATGCTATCAATATATCATCCACATAAAGTAACAAATAGATGAACTCATCATTATTAGTCTTTTAAAATAAGGGCAACAATTGTATTGACTTCTTATAAACATTTGTCTAAGTATAAATTAATCAAGCTTCTAATATCACAGACATGGTGGCTGCTACAATCCATAAATGTGCTTGTTCAATTTACACATCAAGTACTATTTATTTGTGGCACTTTATCTAAAAGGTTGTCGCATGTAGATCTCTTCCTTCAATTTATCGTGTAGAAATTCTATTTTTACATCGAGCTACTTTAAGATTAGATCGTACTACACCATAAGCACTAAGAGAACATGAATTGTGGGATGCTTTACAAATGAGGAAAATACTTCATCATAGTATATCACATCTCTTTGCGCAAAGCCTTTAATGACGAATCTTGCCTTGTAGCTCACATCAACAACTCCTTGACATCCCTCATTTTTGGCATATACCCATTTACACTCGATCTCTATGTTTGAGGTAGCTTCGCTAAACTCTAGATTACATTCTTCATATGCAGCATATATAGGAGGTACCAATAAATTTTATTATTCCAGGTCATGAGTTCAAATCTTTCGACATAAGTAAAATATATATATCTATATCTATCTATATATATATATATATATATATATATATATATATATATATATATATATTTGTTTGGAAAGGTGTAAAAGGGATGAAAAGTTGAAACTTTTTAGAGAATAAAAATTCTTGGTGCTTGGCATGCGGTATTTTCACTGCAATGTAAAATTTGGGTGTAATCTAATTACAACGGTATAAATGCTATACATCTGTAATTAGATTTCGACCAAATCAGTCGAAATCAAAACTCTCCGGGAGCTCCCACACACGAAGCAACAAAACATAATGCAAGTGCTCCCTCTTCTCCAACATGGAGAAGCTCCCTCTTCGTTGGCCCCATGGCTTTGTTGAGGTCTTCGACATTGAAATGAACAATTCGAACGTTTTGAACACATCGATTTTGCTCAGAGAAATTGTTTGATTTGAACATTCAATTCTTTCGAATCGAACGAAATCGTTCGAATCAAACAATTCACGTTTGAAATCGTTTGATTTCATTTTATTTATTTTAGTAGAAACCCTAAAATAATTGTGAGTAAATGTTCTTAGGGGAATAATTTTACCCTCCCATATTATTTGAAATATCAATCTCATAGTACTTTTTATTATAAATAGAAAAATTTTAAATTTCTTAAGAAATTACAAAAAATAATAAAGTAATCTCATTGCACTGGAATCAGATTGCAATATATACTTTACACTCAAATTTTTCATATTTCCTTTTTCCAAACAACCCCTAAAATAAAATATGAAATCTTATAACTTATTTTAAGAATTTATGATAAATTGAGATATTAATAATGAGAATTGATTTTTAGATAATTTGACGATTAATGCACCAATGGGTACAAACTAAGAAAAATACTAAGATATCATGTTTAAATATGACATTTTATTATTTCTTCTTTTGCTACACTTTAAGCTTACTTTTGTTTGATGTTATATTTGCAAGCAAACGATTATGAAATGATAAAGGGTTCGCAATGAGCGAAGTATTTAATTTTTGTACAATCACATGTTTATGATGAGTCTGCCCAACATTGAGAACCAAAGGGAGCTATACCAAGCCTTTGTGAGACACAAACTTTGATAATCAGGTAGACATGCTTGATTCTTCAAGTTCTAAATTTTCTTAGCATCAACTAAGGATCAAAGAACAAAATCATATTAACAAAAAACATATGTAAAGATCTAATGAAGTATCCAAGAAATAACTCAAAATTGAATCCTCCATGGAGCAAAGAAAACTAATATGCCATAGATGTGCAAATCTTCTAATTAGAAACACAAAACCAAGATTACCATGTGTGTTTCTGCATATTTTTATCCAATAATTAATAATCTTATCATATATTTAAGTATTTCTATCACTATTAAACAACTAAATTATCACTATTAAACAACTTAATACAATTTAATATTTAAATATAAAAATAGTGTTACCAAATTATAAATATTATATGATAAATGTAATTATTAAAAAATAATTTTAATACTTTTAAATATTTTTTAATGTAGCCTTTATTATAAGTAAATATAATATATAGTTTTATATTATATTTATAATTTCTAGATAATATCAAGTGAAGAATTTATTTTTTATTTGATTCCTTGGTTTTTTTTAACAATGAAGTTCTTAACTGATCAAACTATGGTTGGATTATATATATATATATATATATATAAAAGTATGAAATCTACACAATGTGTAGCACGACAATACACAGAAAGAAAAAATAATTCTAATGGATTGTAAAAAAATTTTATACCAAAAATTGAAATTAAGAAATATTGGTAGCTCAAAAAGAGTAAAAAATAAATAAATAATTGCAATGTTTAATTTACCTAAGATTTATTGATATAGAACTTGTAAATAAAGTGTAGCCGAAACAAAATTCATTTGACAATTTTAATGGAGATTCTGCTCAACACTTTAGTTTAATATTAATTCAAACTTTTAATATTTTAGTGCAATCACCCTTTATAAAGAATTGCAAGATTATACTATTTTCTGCAATATAATCAATAATTTTAAAATAAATCAAATTGCCAATTTATCATTTACATTTCAGCTCCAAAAAGACTATATTTTAATAAAAAAAATATAAGAAAGTGGAGATTTTCACCGATTGTACTTGACAAATTGCTTCAATGAAAAATATTTCACCGATTCTGCAATATAATCAAGATTGAAATATTGCATTTTCTTTCAGTAGTAGTTCAATTGTACATAAAATTAAAAAAACATTGATATTAGAAAGATTATACTATTTTTACCCATTGTACCTAAAATAAGATTCTCCAAAGCCCAGCTATGATAGATGAATGTGGTTCAATCCATAGTGGTAGGACACCAAAAAATTTAAATTAACCTATCAATTCTGACTATGCTAAAGTTTAGAGAAAAAAATCCTAAATCGGATAGCAAAAAAAGTCAAGCTAAGATATGCATCAATTGAATCAACAAATAGGGGAAGCTAGACAGTATGGTTAAGATTTAGTTTTGTGGGCTCTTAACTCATGAGTCTCATGAGGTGCATCCTTCTCAAACTATTGCAAGTGACCTTAGGCTTACATAGATGAGGGTAAAGCTCCACGCACATTTTGAAAATGCATTTGAAACATGTGCACTGGGCATCATCTCTATTGACCTTTCGTAGCTCAGAGCTTTTGGAAGAATAGGGAGATTAATTAATAGAATACAGGAATTTATCATTGGATTTATTAACAACATTGCCATTATAGAGGATTCCATTTGCTATTGTCCAATATTGCAATGGTTAAGAAGATAGGTCAAGGGGATGAACATAGCTAAATCATGCATACTCAAGCTTGATTCATTGGCTTGATGATCTCTACTTGCTTGCATCTTAACCAGTATTGGTTTGTTATATCATTGCATGTACTTTACAAAACTTTTTTTTAAAACATTTTTTTGATAACTGAGTAATATTTTAAATTGAGTTATAAACTTAAGCATTGATTTTTGAACAATGCTTGGTGTGTGGCTAAAAAATCGTTAGGATGTTTGGATAAAAGATTTGGCATATTTATTTATTCTTTAGACGTGGGACTCATTTTTGATAAATGACTAATTTTAAAATAGTTTCCTAATATCAGCTAGTTCACATGAAACATATTGAGTAGAAGGAATACAGATTGGAAAGAAGGCGACCATGTAGTGCGCGCGAGAAGGAAATAAAAGAGATGGCGAAAGATCTCTGCCGTGTGTGATCGTCAACTCTGCCTGCAAGCCAAAACCCCTTTTTTAATGCTTCCAAACCCTAAAATACGTGGAATAAAAGATCGCGTACCCAACATCAATGACTGCGCAGAAGACATGAGGAAGCACATTTTTCCCCTCCTCCATAGGCAGATGCTCAAGGTGCCCCTGCAGCAAGTACGCCACCAAACTCTCCTTCCTCGGCAAAGAAATCAATCCTCGATCCAGTGCAGGCATGCCAAATATCGGGGAAAGGAGCGGGAAACCCTGGGCATAGAGGAAGAGCTACTCAATTGCGGAATCGCTTTTGCTCAGCAGAGGGAAGGAAAGCTCGACGTTTTATTTTAATTGAGAATACTCGCGTCTCTTCTAATTTTTTTCTTTCAAAAATTTGCTTTTTTTCTTCTTCTGCGGTTAGCAGGCTACGAGAGCTAGAGCCTTTGCATTTTTATAGCTCATATTCTCTCTCTTATCCAGTGAAATGCATAGGAATAAATTACAAAGATCATAAAAAGCTTTTATATCAAAAATTGAAATTAAGAAGTATTGATAGTCTCAAAAAGTGCATTTATATACAAAACAAGTATCTCTTTCCTTGATTTGTGATATTAAATATTTTGTGCTGATAAAATTTTTCTTAATAGAAAAACAAAATTTGGATTACATATCAATGTAAACAAATATATATATATATATATATATATATATATATATATAATGTATCAATTTAATGTATAAATAAATTATTAGTAGAGTATATTTTTTTTTTAGGCTTATGTTTAAAAATTAAAAAAAGAAAAATTTTATATTAGTGCTGGATACTTTTTTGTGAATATTTTTATGTAAGTATAATATTTTTCTTCAAATTATTAGGCAGTGACATTTTATATGAAATTTATTCTATGATAAATTATTTAAGAATTAGCAAATGTTTCAAAGCAAGTTTTTATATTTTGTTTTGATGTCTTAATACCATTTTGACTAAAATAGTCTCATGAGTGAGACTATTTGAATTATATGACAAATACAATGGCTACACATATTGCCATATTGCTTAAATATAATTGTGATATTGAAGTATTCAGAGAAGGGTTTAAAAACCAAATCGGATTGGTCGGTTCAACCGTGAACCGGCCGGATTACCTGTTCAAAGCAATCAGCTTAACCGGTTTATGCCAAACTGGGAAAAAACTGCCCGATTTTACTGTTCGATCGCCAAACCGTACAATAGGTCCATTTTAATCGGACTGTGCGGTTCTTTTAAATCGCACGTGAGTCGCGTGATTAAGCAGGGATGGTGCGATCGAGGATTTGTGATCACCTTTTCAAGAGATTCTGGCGTTAGCGATCGTCCTTTATAGGTTTACTCCTTTTCAGCTTTTCCCTTTTTGTCATTTTTGATCACCTCTCGGTTTCAGGCTTGTAGTTTAGGGTTTCTGGCTTGTGTCGTATGCTTGCTTGATTCATTCTCCGTTCTCCATTCTCCTTTCATAATAGTAAAATAACAATTTTTCATTTTATCTCTAAAGGTTGTTATTTTTATCTTTAAAGATTAATTGTTAGCTTACCATCATGGCATCATATTTATTAGATCAGATTAAGAAAAATAAAATAACAATTTTACAAATTATTTTTAGATTTTCAGAAAACATCTTTAAATGTCATTATTTTTATTTGTAAAAGTCAATTGTTAATTTACTATCATATTTATTAGAAGAGATTATGAGAAGCAGTACAACAGTTTAACAAATTTTTGTTTAACTTTTAAAAAGCATCTATAAATGCTATTGTTTTCATTTTATTTTTAAAGGTCAATTATTAGTTTATTATTATGTTTATTTAATGAGATTATGAGAATCAAAATAATAGTTTAACAAATTATCATTTGATATTCATAAAGAATCTATAAATGTTATTATTTTTATTTTATCTCTTAAGTCAGATGTTTTCATCTCTAAAGACCAATTATTATTTTACCATAATTTCATTAGATAAGATTATGAGAAGTAATAAAGTAGTTTAACAAATTTTTGTTAGATTTTCAGAAAGCCTCTCTAAATACTATTATTTTTATTTTATCTCTAAATATTATTATTTTCATCTCTAAAGATCAATTGTCAGTTTACCATCATGTTCATTATATGATATTATGAGAAACAAAATAACAATTTTATAAATTATTGTTTAATTTTTAGAAAGCATCTCTAAATATTATTATTTTGATTTTATCCTTAAAGATTATTATTTTTATCTCTAAAAATTGATTGATAGTTTACCATCATATTTATTATTTGAGATTATGAGAAGTAAAATGATAATTTTATTAATTATTATTTGATTTTCTGAAAATGTCTCTAAATACCATTGTTTTCATCTATAAATGTTCATTATTAGTTGATCATTATGTTCATTTAATGAGATTACAAGAAGCAAACAATTATTTTATAAATTATTATTAATTTTCATAAAGCATCTATAAATATTATTGTTTTAATTATATATATAAAGGCTATTATTTATATTTCTAAAGATTGATTGTTAGTTTACTATTATGTCATTAGATGAGATTATGAAAAACAAAACAATAATTTTATAAATTATTATTTGATTTTTAAAAAATATCTATAAATATCATTATTTTGATTTTATCTCTAAAGACTGTTATTTTTATCTATAAGATTAATTGTTAGTTTACCATCATGTTCATTAGATGAGATTATGAGAAGCAAAGTAACAATTTTATAAATTATTATTTGATTTTCAGAAATATCTCTAAATGTCATTATTTTCATCTGTAAAGATCCATTATTAGTTTATCATCATGTTCATTTAATAAAATTATGAGAAGCAAAATAATAATTTTATAGATTATTATTTGGTTTTTATAAAGCATCTATAATTGTAATTGTTTTGATTTTATATTTAATAATAATTATTATTATCTCTAAAAATTGATTATTAGTTTATCATCATGTTCATTAGATGAGATTATGAAATGTAAAATAAAAGTTTTACAAATTATTATTTAACTTTCAGAAAATATCTCTAAATACTATTATTGAATGTATATTATTTTAGTGAGGAATTATTATTTGTTGATTAATAATGATTCTTTTTTTCTTTAAATTTTCTTACTCTCTTGTTGCTTGAGTGTTTGAAGAGTGACTACAGGAAAATGTCTTACATAAATTCAGCCTATTGGTATTTGGAATAATCAATATCATATTAAATTATAAATTCTTTTATAAGCATTTTTATAATTACATTTATATTAGACTTTAAGTTTGTAGAAATTCTACATATTTTATTATTGAACATTCTTTGCATACAATTTTATCTATTTAAATTGTATTAGAACTTGGAAAATTGAATTTTTTAGAAAATGATATCATATTTTTTTTACAATAGCAATGTGTTTTTATGCAAAAAGATTAAAAACTTATTATATGATTTTTTCTTTTTTTATATATATTATGTCTACTTAAAATTTTTTAAATAGCTCATTTTTAATATTTATATTTATATTTATCATTTAATTAAAATATTATTTATTACATCATCACGGTTCAACATCCAGTTCGACCCCGATTTGACCTTTGAACATTAAACCTCTCGCCTTACGAATTCAACCTGCGGTTCGATTTTTAATCATTGATTCAGAATAATTAGTCTGAAATTCCATCCCTGTCACATCTCATGTGTTAGATCATGAAATAATTGTGGAATAGAACCTTGCAAAACAACTTGACGAATGTCAGTCACAGTTACTTGATCACTGGAAAAAAAAATATTTCAGTTGTAATATCAAACTTTATATATGACTCTAAAATGATATAATAAAATTTTAATTCAAGTAATGAGATTGCATCTCATTCTCTACTTTGTTAAATATCTTAGAAGGATTCTATGAATGACATCCCCAATATAAAAAATTATGCTAAATTTAAGATTATGATCATCACATTATGCTATTGTGTGTTCTATTTGGATGCAATTATTGTCACACTTTAAAGTTCATCTCGATAAAAATATTGATATTAATTTTGGGCAACTTAACATTAATTTAAAAATTGAATATATTGATATTAATTTTGAACACATAAATATTTTTGAAATGGTTAAACACTTTTATTTATTCAAAGAATCTAAATTGTCCATTGGTGGAAATATTAAGATCATTAGCATAATCTAGAAAATATAATTGAGGTACGTTCTAATAATAAATATATTAGAGAGAGAAAACCACGTTGCTTAAGGGCTATTATAAATTGAAAAAGAGAAAGCTATTTAGACCCGCTGACGTGGCACTAATAAAAACCTATCCAATGAGAGTTGTACATTATTTCAATACAAAATTTAAAAATAATATTTATATTATTTTAATGTAAATAAATAAACACTAATGAAATGATATCCAAATCCTATTGAATGAATTTTCTTGAGTGCCACATCAGCAAGTCTAAATAGCACTTCAAACGTATGGCATGCACCATTAACTATAATAAAATGTCAAATATTTTAGAATTATTTTGGTTTTATTAATTATATTTATTAAAAAATCAAATGTTTTCAAAATATTGGTAAGTTAATTTTAATTCATTTTGTCATCTATCATTCTTTTATTTAACTTAATTGTAGCTCACTCTACATTTGTGATCAAGGAAAATTATAATATGGTTACAACTTTATGAAAGAGAATCGCACACAAGAGTAATATTTTATAAAATTACACTAATTAATTTTTATAAAATCTCAATAAAGAAGTCAATTTGGTCTCAATTCTCATGTTTCATGTCCTCATACTATTAAAAATATCATTTCTTGATTAGTAATTAAATCATGAATAATGTTAATTTATACATAAGAACTTCAATATAAGCTGCATTCTTATTTTAAGCAAGCTTCAAATAAGTTAGTTCTAGCTATTTATAGCTCAGCATGGCTAAGCTAATTGAAGCTAGCCATGCCACCCTTTCCATAGCCGTCTACGATGATGGGCAGCATTTGCGAGGATGCTGATCAATCGGCCGATGAGGATCGACGATGGCGGGCTGTTTTTTTTAAGAGATATGAATTCCAAGTAATTTATAAGAAGCAAGGAATTAAAAAACGGACCGGACGTTGAATCGCTAAGGCTAGAGGTTCAATGTTCGATGGTCGAACCGGCATTGAACCAGAGGTCGAACCGTGATGACATAATAAATAATATTTTAATTTAATAATAAATACAAAAATTAAAAATAAGCTATTTAAATAACATTTGATTATATATAATATACAAGAAAAAAATAAAAAATCATAGATATGAAAACAATCGTATTTATAGATGCAATAATTCTGAAAACTATAATTTTGTTTATAATACTCTCATCTAATGAACATAATGGTAAAATATCAATTGACTTTTAGAGATAAAAATAAGAGCATTTATAGATACATTCTAAAAATAAATAATAATTTTAAAAATTGTTATTTTACTTATCACACTATCATGCAGTGAACATGATGGTAAAACACTAATTGACTTTCAGATATGAAAACAATGCATTTAGAGCTGCATTCTTAAAGACAAACAATAATTATGAAAACTGCACTTTTGCTTATCACACTGTCATGTAGTGAATATAATGATAAAATATCAATTAACCTTCAGAGATAAAAATAATGTCAGTAAGTAAGAGATGCATTCTGAAAACAAATAGTAATTCTAAAAATTGTTATTTTATTTAGGTAGTGAGAAATGCATTCTAAAATCAAATAATAATTCTAAAAAATGCTATTATATTTATCAAGTTATCATACTCTCATCTTATGGGCATCATTGTAAATTATCAATAAACTTTTATAGATGAATAAAATGACAGTAAAAGATATATTCTAAAAATCAAATAATAATTTTGAAAGCTGCTTTTTGTTTAAGTAGTAAGAGATGTATTTTGAAAATCAAGTAATAATTCTGAAAACTATTGATATGCTTATCAAGTTATCATACTCTCATCTAGTGACCATGATGGTAAATTATCAAGTACTCATGGACCCTTAGATATGAAAATAATAGCAGTAAGAGATGCATTCTAAAAATTAATAATAATTCTAAAAGCTGTTGTTTTGTTTATCATACTCTCATCTAGTGAACATAAATATAAACTATTAATTGATCTTTAGAGACGAAAATAATGACATTTATAGATATATTCTAAAAAATAAACAATAATTTTAAAAACTTCTGTTTTGCTTATCGTACTCTCATATAGTGAACAAATGGTAAAATATCAATTGATATTTAAAGATGAAAATAATGCATTTAAAAATACATTTTAAAAATCAAACAATAATTCTAAAAATAGCTATTTTTCTTATCATACTCTCATCTAATGAACTTGATAGTAAATATCAATTATAGTCTTAGAGATGAAAACAATAGGTTAGTGGTAGTAAGAGACACATTCTGAAAATAAACAATAATTTTGAAAATTATTATTTTGCTTATTATACTCTCATCTAGTGAACATAATTGTAAAATATCAATTAATATTTAAAGATGAAAACAACGCATTTAAAGATATTATGAATAACAAACAATAATTCTGAAAATAGTTATTTTGCTTATCATACTTTCATCTAATGAACATGATGGTAAAATATCAATTAACTTTTAGAGATGAAAATAATGGCATTTATAGATACATTATAAGAAATAAATAATAATTTTAAAAATTATTATTCTGTTTATCATACTCTCATCTAGTGAATAAAATGATAAAATATCAATTGACTTTTAAAGATAAAATAAAGCATTTAGAGATACATTCTGAAAATAAATAATAATTCTAAAAACTATTGTTTTTTGTTTATCATCTCTCATCTAAAGAACTTGATGGTAAAATATCAATTGATCTTTAAAGATGAAAATAATAGCTCAACGATAGTAAGAGAAGCATTTTAAAAAAAAATTATAATTCAGAAACTGCTATTTTGCTTATCACACTATCATATAGTGAACATAATGGCAAAATATAAATTGACCTTTAGAGATGAAAACAATGGCAGTAAGAGACATTCTGAAAAACAAATAATAATTTTGAAAATTGCTATTTTACTTATTATACTCTCATATAGTAAATATAATGGTAAAATATCAATTGACTTTTAAAGATGAAAACAATGCATTTAAGGATATATTTTAAATAACAAACAATAATTCTGAAAACTGCTATTTTGCTTATCATACTTTCATCTAATGAACATGATGGTAAAATACCAATTAACCTTTATAGATGAAAACAATGACATTTATAGATACATTCTAAAAAATAAATAATAATTCTAAAAATTGCTATTTTGATTATTATACTCTCATATAGTGAACAAAAAAGTAAAATATCAATTGACCTTTAAAGATAAAAATAATGCATTTAGAGATACATTCTGAAAAGCAAATAATAATTCTAAAAATTATTATTTTGCTTGTCATCTCTCATCTAATGAACTTGATGGTAAAATATTAATTAACATTTAGAGATGAAAATAATAGCTCAACGGTAATAAGAGAAGCATTCTGAAAAACAAATAATAATTTTGAAAATTGTTGTTTTGCTTATCACACTATCATATAGTGAACATGATGGTAAAATACTAATTGACATTCAAAGATGAAAATAATAGCAGTAAGAGATGCATTCTGAAAAATAAATAATAATTCTGAAAACTATTATTTTGTTTATCATACTCTCATCTAGTGAACATAATGGTAAAATATCAATTGACCTTTAAAGATGAAATTAATCATTTAAAGATATATTCTGAATAACCAACAATAATTCTGAAAACTACTATTTTGCTTAACTTACTCTCATCTAATGAACATGATAATAAAATACCAATTAACCTTTAGAGATAAAAATAATGTCACTTATAGATATATTCTAAAAAATAAGCAATAATTTTAAAAATTGCTGTTTTGCTTATCATACTCTCATTGACCTTTAAAGATGAAAATAATGCATTTATAGATATATTCTGAAAATCATTGAAAGCTGCTATCTTACTTAAGCAGTACAAAATGCATTCTGATAATCAAATAATAATTCTGAAAATTGTTGTTTTGCTTATCATACTTTTATCTAGTGAACATGATGGTAAAATACCAATGCACTTTTAGAGATGAAAATAATGATAGTAAGAGATGCATTCTGAAAATCAAATAATAATTCTGAAAGCTGCTATTTTGTTTAGGCAATTCTAAAAATTAAGTAATTGTTCTGAAAGTCGCTGCTATGCTTAATAAGTTATCATACTCTCATATAGTGAATATGATTGTAAACTACTAATAAATCTTTGTAGATGAAAAAAAAATGACAGTAAGAGATGTATTCTGAAAATCAAATAATAATTTTAAGAGATATTATTTTATTTAGGCAGCAAGATGCATTCTAAAAATCAAATAATAATTCTAAAAACTGTTATTTTGCTAATCACACTATCATTTAGTGAACATGATCGAAAAACTGCAATTATGCTCTTACCGACTAAGAATGAACAAACCAAACAATCGACGAAACCAGCCTGCAGCCGAAGAAGCTAGCCAGCAACCCACGAAGCTGATACCTGACAGGAGGAAAAGTCGAAATGCAGAATATGTTAAGAAGAAAACGACGATTGTACGAAGCAATGAGATTCCACATTCGACTATTCACATTTCGCAATTTCGCATATGACCTTCGCAACTCGGCAAATATGATAATCCATTTTAAATCGCACACTTCACGAGCGTTTAAGAAGGACCGGACGGTTCTATCAAAACCGGTCCGGTTTTACGGTTCGACGGTCGCCGGTTTTTTCCCCGGTTCAACAGTTCGCGGTTTGTTTATTCAAATCGGACTGGTTAACTGATCGGTTCACGGTTGAATCGGTTGAACCGGCTGGTTCATGATTGAACTGACTGGTTCAGTCTGATTTTTAATTCCTTGATAGAAGATAGCATATGGTATAATCCCCAAAATTATAACAACCCAAAGCAGAAGCCAATACAACTACCAAGGCCCGGTCAAACCTACATCTTTGACAAACAACAGTCAAACTTTTCCTCCGCTCCTTCTGAGAAAGAGTCCGAAGCTGGAAGATTTCAGCCCATCTTTTATACCTTGCCGTCCCCTATTTCTGTATTCTAGATACTAGTTATCAGTTTTCCCATTTTTCCATGGCCTCATATTCTGGGAGTGTAGAGGCCTTCTCCTTTGCTTCCCCTTACGCAGCCTCCTTCTCAGAGCTCCTCACTGCCTCCGGCGAAGGCTCCTCTGACAAAAGGCCGATGGGATCCTCTTTGAGGGGATTAGGAGACAGGGGAGGAAGCCTTCCCAAATTTAAGTCCATAACTCCTCCTTCCCTTCCAATCTCGCCTCATCCCTTCTCTCCTTCCTCTTACTTCTCTATCCCCCCAGGCCTCAGCCCGGCCGAGCTTCTCGACTCTCCAGTTCTTCTATCTTCTAACAGCGTGAGCAGAATGAATTTAACAAATTTCGTGACTTTTTAGCACTCCCGCTCATTTCATCCTAAATATGCTTCCTTTATTTAACTTTTGTTTCAGATTCTTCAATCTCCGACCACTGGAACATTTCCTTACAAGGTGCTCGATTTGAAAGGAATCAGCTCTGGCAGTGGCTACAACGAAGGCAGGAAGGAAGAAGGAAGGGCTTACTCTGATTTCTACTTCCAACCCCAAGCCAGCCTCCATCAGGTTTTAATCAATCAAAAACTATTTATATTGGGATATTTCAGGATCCCTTTTTTATTTGCATCTTGTTGTAGCAGAGAGATGTTTTCAGTGGACATCGACAACCGTGGAACTACCTAGACGCCGGCATCAAGACAGAATCGCTGCCTGCTGCCCCAAATCCTTCGGAGATCCAAACCCCTCAGCCAAGCAACAGCAATTTCATGATAAGAGAGCAGAACAAGTCAGAGGACGGGTATAACTGGAGAAAATACGGGCAAAAACAGGTGAAAGGGAGCGAGAATCCTCGTAGCTATTACAAGTGCACTTTTCCCAATTGCTCAACAAAGAAAAAGGTAGAGAGGAACTTCAACGGTCAGATCACAGAGATCATATACAGGGGAACGCACAACCACCCCAAACCTCAGCCCACCCGAAGAAACTCCTCTTACTCTTCTTCCTCTTCCCAACCGCCAATTCCGGCTCTCCCCATCACAGCCGTTGGATCGGAGACCTCCGACCAATCCCACGGCTGCCGATCCGTGGACGAATCCTCCGTCTCTTTCGGAGAAGAGGAAGTCGATTTGAGTTCCCAGTTCGAGGAAGACGAACCCGACGCAAAGCGATGGTAGAATAAAAATACACCTTTTCTTTCACCAAAAGACTCGATTTTTAACTAAAAATTTCGAATTTTGAACAGGAAGAAGGACGGAGAGAACGATGGCGCGTCCGCAGCTGGGAACAGGGCTGTGCGGGAGCCGAGAGTCGTGGTTCAGACCACAAGCGATATCGATATACTCGACGACGGATATCGCTGGAGAAAGTATGGGCAGAAAGTGGTGAAGGGGAATCCAAATCCAAGGTAATTAATTAATTTTTCTTAATACACTTGTATTATCTGTCTAATACTTAATTTCAGGAGCTATTACAAATGCACGACGATAGGCTGCGCGGTGAGGAAGCACGTGGAGAGGGCTTCGCATGACCTCAGATCCGTCATCACGACCTACGAGGGAAAGCACAACCACGACGTTCCCGCTGCACGCGGGACCCGCTCGGCAATCCGCCCTTCCGCTAGGTCAGCAGCCCCGCCCCATCTCTGCGAGGAAGCCTGCGCTAATGATTTCCTCTTCGTCAATCAGCAGCTGTCTAGAAGCAAGGAAGAGCCTCCTAAAGAGGATATGTTTTTGGACTCGCTCCTCTGTTAGTAGAGCAATGTGAATAAAAATGAAACGTTGATTCTGAATACGCTTATAATTTTGTTTATTATTTTTTTTTTTGTATAATTCTCTTGTTCTTTTGAATATTATATGGAATGTAAAAAAAGGGGAAAATAATGGTTTTTTGAACCTGTTATTGGGTTCGTTTGTCCTGCCTGCATAAGCGGAACCTCTGATCCACTCCTTTTTTCTTTTTTCGAGAGAATTTAGGGGCTTTCGCCCAAATTTAGAATACATCAGATAAGTTCATAAGATCAAAGACAAAAAATGGCCAACATTTCCATACTAAAACACATGTGGTGCAGTTGCAGCAAACAAGCTAGGAGGAAGTGTCTCCAATCGCGCATGTGAGTTCACAGTGGTTCCCTCGTGTAGGTAGCAATCATTTGCAAGTGAAGATAAGTCCCGCAGCCCTATCGCAACTGCAGCAGCAGGAAGCATGGGCTGCATGCTGTAGAAAGGAAGTTCAGTTACCCCGTACGCATCATCAGCAGCACGACGCAGGGACTTCTTCGTGCTGCAGAAATGGATGTGAGAGCACAGTGATTCTACAAGTTAGAGGGCTGAGTCTTCAGGTCCTAAAAGAAAGAAAAAGTAGCAAGGCAACAACTAATAGGGGATATGTATATGGCAGCACCGAGTCAATGTCTGTGAGACGTAATATCTGAAGCTGATGATCAAGTCTTGTTTTCCATGTCCGATGTGGTGCGTCCGATTAGCGCTACGTTTCCTTGCAATGTCTATGCACGAAATTTTCGAGTTAAAACTCTCTTTTCTTTCTAGCCATATGTTGTCAATGCAAGTATATTTCTTTCATCATTTCCAAGATACATTGAGCTAGGAAAAGAAGATTTGGTATGCAAATTAGACAAGTCTCTTTATGACATAAAACAATCACTAAGATAATGGTATAAGAAGTTTGATCAGTTTATGCAGAAATAGGAGTACCGAAAAAGTCAGTTTGATCACTGCGTGTATTTTAAAAGATTGCCCCAATGTAATTCATTTACCTGCTCTTGTATGTTGATGATATGTTAGTGACGACTTCAGATCAGTCTGAGATGGATCACATGAAAGAGCAGTTGTCAAAGAATTTTGAAATAAAGAACTTGCGAGAGGCAAAGATAGACCGGGAATGGAAATCTGTAGGGACAGAGAGACATGAAAGATTTGGCTTACTCAAAAGGTGAATTTGGAAAATAGGCTGAAGAGGTTTAGAATTGATGACTCTATAAAGTCTATGAGTATACCTATAGCACCTCACTTTTGTTTGTTTGTAGAGCTATGTCCAAAAATATATTTTGAAAAGGAAGAGATGCATTCAGTGCCTTATGCTAGTGCGATAGGAAGCTTGATGTACGCCATAGTTTATACTATACCAGATTTGGCTCAAGTAGTGGGAGTCGTGAGCCGGTATATGCACAATTCAGGGAAGGATCACTAACAAGCAGTGTTGGGAATATTTTGGTACTTAAAAGGTATAATTACTGTTGGTTTATTATTTCAAAAGCAATCTTTAATAGCTGATTTGTGTGTTGAATATGTAGATTCTGACTATACTGGAAGTTTGGATAGAAGACGCTCAATGACTGGACATGTGTTCACTTTAGCAGGAGGTTCAATAGAGTGGAGATCGACTCTACAGCCTACAGTTGTCATGTGTACAATAGAAGCTGAATATATGATAATTACTGAAACATTCAAGGAAGCTATATGGATAAAAGACTTGCCGGAAGATTTGGGTGTGGAGCAATAAGATGTAGTAGTTTACTGTGATAGACAGAGCGCCATATTCTTAGCTTCTAACCCGGTCTGTCATGCTCGCATAAAGCACATAGATGCGTGCCACCATTTTGTTCGGGATATCAATGAAGAGGGTGATATTTTACTAAAGAAGATCGACACTAAAGACAATCTAGCGGACATGTTGACAAAGGTGCTCATGATTCAGAAATTCACCCATTGTAAAGCTTTAGTGAATTTGAGAACCATCTATATGCTTCTCATTTGTTGGAACTACGAATGTCTTAATTATTTTGGGAGGGGGATACATAGGCAACAAATTTGGTGGAGCTATAATAATAGAGAGCACTGTGGATTCAGCTCTCATGTGGAGCATATGAGATATGAGGTGGAGATTGTTGATTAAGAGTTGTTTTGGAAGCGTGCCATAGCGCGCGTAAGAAAGCGCCTGACACCTGTTTGGACGCCCGAGAGGCGAGTGCCATAGCGCGCCACAGCGCCCGGATGCCAGAGAAGCTGGCATTACAGAGCGCCGCAGAGCCCGAATGCCCGAGTGGCTAGCGCCATAGCACGCCTATAAATATTTTATAAGCCCTTTTTAGGGGTTAAAATAGATAGAATCGAAAATTAGGACAATCTCTATTTGGTTTTGTGTGTGGTGGTTGCTTCATTGAATAAAAAGAAAACTCTTAAAGGTTTGGGTAAAAGGTTTCTTAACTCTAAATCATTGTAATCTTATCCATACAGTGAAATTTCTCTGCTTACCTCCACGCAACCCTATCGCAACTGCAGTAGTAGGAAACATGGGCTGCATGATGTAGAAAGGAAGATCAGCTATCCCGTACGCATCAGCAGCAATAGGACGCAGGGACTTCGTGCTGCAGAAATAGGTGTGAGAGCACAATGATTCTATAAGCTAGAGGGCCAGTTGTCAAGCTTGTACGCTTATTTTCTTGCAACAGTGAGTCTTTAGGTCCTAGAAGAAAGAAAAAGTAGAAAGACGACAACTAATAGACAATATATATCTGGTGGCACCAAGTCAGTGTCTGTGAGACGCTATATTTGAAGCTGAGGATCAAATGTCTTGCTTTTCCTTATTTGTAGCATTGCATGAATTTTTTGAGTTAAAAATTCTATATTTTCTTTCTAGTCAAATATTGTGTGCCACAATTGCAATTAATTATTGGCCACAATTTCTAACATTTGGAGAAAGGTGGGAGGAAAAGTAAATATTGAAGTAAGTTCAATTGCTTCTGTGAGTTAAAAGAGAAGTTGCAGTTAAAGAATAAATGTTCAATAGTTTCTAGTGCTTAGTAGCAGAATGTGCAAGTAGGATTGCATCTTATTCCTGTTTTTGAAGCTTATCAGCTGTTTTCAAACCTAATCAAAACACATTGCCAAATAAGAAGTTTTGTTTGAGTTAGTGAGGATTGAGAAAAATGTGAGCTTTGCAAGCAAATGAAGTAGAATAATAAATCATGAATTCTTAATTACATTGGAGTACAAACATTAAGATGAATATTTTTTTGGAAATTATTATTTAGTCCCTAAATTTTTATGTTTATCTCAATTTATATTCCTTATTTTTATCTTATTCAACTGCCCACCAATGCCAAAAAAATTTTGTAGTAAAGTTTCTTTATTTCAAGAAGAATGATTTGGTAAGAATGAGGAGAATGTGTTCTTATGTTTGTGTGTAGGAAGTGTTTATATTAAAGATGAAAAATATAAGATACATTTATTGTGATAACAGTATAGATTTCATACAGAATGATCTGTGAACACTGTTTTTTGTTTTAAAATTATAAAAAGAAGATTAGAAATGACCAACACATAAAGTAATCTTAAATATTATTTGTAATTACATTGATAAATACAATCGGCTTTGGGATTATGCAGAAGGGTTGAGAAGATCAATCATGTAGCCATTCAAACTAACCAACACATACATCAAAAAGATATATGTATGCTTATCATGGTGACCAAAGATATCTTTTTATAGCATGGAGACCAAAGAGAAGATAACCGTCCGGGTGTGAAAGAACTTGATAGCCATAAATTTCAACCTTGAAATAGCATAGTCCCATGAAGATCACTTGATAAATTTGCAGAAAAACAAAAGACAAAAATCAGCCGATGAAGATGATGCACGCTGAAAAGGAAGATCAGCCTAATTACTATCTTCACATTCAAGTTCTCTAATTTTTATTTTTTAATTGGGTGTATTTTTTTTTGATAGCCATTAGGCTGTAATATTAGGCAGTGAAAATATTTATCTTCTGCGTGACATACATACAATATTGCTCATATCTTATTTTATTGTGTGACAAGTGAGGGTCGGCGTGTGTTTCCATACTTGCTTGCTTCTCAAGCATTGTCACGCGGTCGCCCGTTCCCATCACCCGACAAATGAAGCTGCCTCGAATCTCCATATTTTTTTTCCTTATTTATTTTAATATTTTTATTTTTACGAGGGTCATGCAAAACCGATTATTATATGCCAAATAAATGCTAAGCCAAACCTCCTTCGCAGCACCGAAAAAGAAATTTATTTTTATTATTATTATTCGAATTTTTAGTCGAGAAGAGGGTGAGCAAAATCACAGTTTCAACCGCACGAAACAAAGCAAAACCCACAAAATCCCCAACTAGACTTTGACCAGCAAGCGTGACCATTAACCTAACAGCCAGCTGAAACCAAGAGGCCCCTTTTAAGCAGAGAAAATTTGTTAAGAGCAGCATAATCATCGCTGGATACATACAGTCCCGGTGCAAGTTTAAGAAGCTTAAAACACATCACTCGTGCCATTCAGAAGCAATAAGTAATGCATCTCAGATAAGCAAAAGGAAGAAGGCCGCATCAGCTACCTTATAACACAACACTCCTCTTCCTCCTGCGACTCCTGCAGCTCTACCAGCATGGACTCCTCTATGCAAACAGAATATGGCATTGTCAGTTTCACGATGCCACGGCCCCAGCAAAAAAAAACTTGTTTATACACTAAGTCTAAATATAATTTAGACTAACTAAAATGCATTAATTACATTTATGGGATATTTAACCATAAAATAGTATACAACTATACAATCCAAAGTACTATTTGAAAACTGCAAATACAGTGCTGAAATATGACTGAACTGAAATAAACAACTGAAAAAGAAAAATAAAACTGAATTGCATAAACTATTGAAATAGATGTCATAAACTAAAATAACTGAATGTCATAATAAACACTAGAACCAAAATGCATATGGCATAAAACATGCAACAAGTAATGTGCCAAATGCACCGTAACAAATACGTTTGTGCCCAATGCACTGCTAATAAATCTTTAATTTGTGCCCAAATGTACCACTAAGCATATCTTAGATTTGTGCCAAACGCACTGCTAAATATGACAAACATATTGTGCCAAACGGACTAATATAAACAAGGAATTGTGCCAAATGTACTGCAAATAAAAAAAATGATATGCATGACTGAATGCTACAATATGCATTGAATGTGATAGAAAATACTAACAACAATATTGTATTGAAAATACTGAAATAAACATATTGTGATATAAAATACTGAAAATAATAGTGTACTGTAAAAACCCTTTAAAGTAGTAATAAGTGAAACTCTTAAATATTGAGGCGTATTTTCAGATAATGACAGAGTTCCTGATAAGAACTCTAAAGTTAAGCGTGCTCATGTGGCAGCACTCTTAGGATGAGTGACATTCTGTGAAGTTATCTTCTAAGAGCAAAACATGAGATCTTTCAGGCCAAAGTGGACAATACCTTGGTGCTTAAGAGTTCAGGCTGTTACAAATGCCATCAGAGTAGGCCATAGGATGTTAAATAGGAGCTAAGTGTCATACAGGGCAAAGTATCACTTCAAGTGTGCATCCTCCTGAACCTGTAATGGTTAATATGATACATGGTTGTGTGTATCTCTTGAACCTGTAGGGGCCACCTCTAGTCCTATCTACCCAATGAATAGTTATTGAGTTTGTGTGTGGATACTAATGAGGATGTCAGTTACTTAAGTTTGAGAGATTATAAAGACTCACTTAAGTAGTAATAAGTAAAACTCTTAAATATTAAGGCACATTTTCAGATATTTATGGAGCTCTTGATAAGAACTCCGAAAGTAAGAGTGCTTATGTGGGAGCACTCCCATGATTGATGAATTATTATGAAGTTATATTCTGAGCAAGAAATCATAAGGCCTTTTTGGCCAAAGCAGATAATACCTTAGTGATTAATAGTTCAGGCTGTTATACGTATTGAAATGAAAAATACTTAATTGAAAGTATAACAAGAAAAAAAAAACATCAAAACATCAAATTGCTATCCCCTTTATTATCTATTTACCTGATTTTATCTGCCTAACCAGATGCTAATATATAATCAAATCATAGCCTAAAAACAAATAAATACAAATTGAACTGATTAATTAATAACATCTTGCAGAGATTCTATTTAACTTATTAACATGTTTCCAAGTTAATTTAATAGATCACATGTAATGCCATAATATTAAGTTAGCAAAGATTAGCCCAACACTAGAGGTTACTGTAGTACTTAATACTCAATTAGTATAAAACTAACTCACTATTAAGCACTACGTGGCTGAAAATCTTATTGAGATAAGGAAATCAAGTAATTAAAATAGTAATATATATATATATATATATATATATATTATTCAAACTATCCAGAGTAAAAGAAAGAAAAATGCATTCATCACAGAAAAGAAAAGTAAGAATATATAGAATTATAGTTATTACAAATAATTTTAAAAGTTATAAAATTCTCCCATCCTCACAATAAGTAAGAAAACTACAAGTCTTCACGAGTGCTTTTGAAGGTCAGGATCTGCTCAAACTTCAAGCTCCTCAATAATGTAACAGCCCAAACTCTTAAGCACTAAGGTATTGTCTACTTTGGCCTGAAAGCCTCATGGTTTTGCCCTCAAAAGATAACTTCCCAGTATGAGCATGCTTAACTTTGAAGTTCTTATTAGGAATTCTGCCATTATCTGAAAATACGCCTTAATACTTAAGAGTTTCACTTATTACTACTTAAGTGAGTCTTTACAATCTCCACAACCTAAGTAACTGACGTTCTCATCAGTATCCACACAGATTTAAGAATCATCCATTGGGTAGATAGGACTAAAGGTGATCCCTACAGGCTCAAGAGGTACCCACAACCATGTAGCATCTTAACTATTATGGGTTCAAGACACTGCTCATATGAAGTTATACTTTGCCCTGTATGACATTTAGCTTCTATCTGACACCCTATGACTTGCTCTGATACCATTTATAACAGCCCAAACTCTTAAACACCAAGGTATTATCCGATTTGGCCTGAAAGTCTCACGATTTTGCCCTCAGAAGATAACTTCCCAGTATGTCACCCATCATGAGAGTGCTCTCACATGAGCACGCTTAACTTTAAAGTTATTATCAGGAACTCTACTATTATTTGAAAAGACTCCTCGATATTTAAGAGTTTCACTTTAACTACTTAAGTGGGTCTTTACAAATAATCACTTGATCTATCGTATTTTATTTTTAATAAGGTAGGACACAACTAATAAAAGAGAAATAACTGATTAGACTTAAAAAGTCTAGTATATTTTAGGGTTCCACTAAGTTTTAATTATTTAAGTTAAGCGAATATTACATTAGCCATTTAAATTTTAAATAAAATAGTGCACTAAGCAATGAAAGAAAATATGTACTAAAAATATAATGGCTAAAAAGTAAGTAAGAATAAGTGAAAATTTTCATAGGAGGCTGCTTTAGCCTACACATGATATGTAAGAAAAAAATATCAACTTACATCTAAAATACTAACGTACATATGAACAATGAAAGAAAACATGTATATGTCAATAGTAAAATATGCTAAGTAATAGTAAAATAAAGCAATGTAAGGATAAATATGAGTAAATACTGAATAAACATACATTACAATTAAACTGAAAGTGAAAGTTATAAAATTTAATGCATAAATAGGAGAATGTACAACAAAGTAAATTAAGTAAAATAAACTTCAGTCTCAAGGACTGAGTTAATATAGTCATAAGACCATGATAAATCATTCATAATCAATAAGATTGTGATAAATATATGTTAAGTTATTTATCTTATTTAAGGTTTTATTCTGTGAGCAAATTATAGAACAAATGAGAAGTTAAGCATGTTTGCTTACCCACAATTTGCGGGGTCTTCCATAACACACACACTGTGGCACCCCACCACTTAATCCACAAGATTAAGCTAAGGGGTGGTGTGTCACTCTGACTAACTCTTCACTTACTATTGAATTAGGATAAAATACACAATCCACCTAATAGGGAAGGAGTAATTACAGAATCAAATGATCAGTCACTATATAAGAATTCATACAGAGTATGGAAGTAATTTAAATAGAAAATATCCAAGCATTACAATAAGAATAACATGGAATATAATTCAGAATAAATAGCATAGTAATCCAAAATACACAATCATAAATACCTGTATTATTATATCACATTAAAGCTTAAATACTTAAAAGCAAAATTTTCTAATCTTCACATGCAAGAAAACTAAGCAGCAGCTCCAGGAGAAAAATCTTATTAGACAAATTGTTTAAGTACATTTTAAACTAATAAATTTTATGTGTTTTGTAATATCACCATTTAACTTTCCTCTAAGCAATAATTAAATCAAGTAAGGGAGCAACTAGCACAAGAGAATAGGAGAAAAAGCTATAAAGAATATTTATAACTCTAAGCAAAAAGGAGGCTAAGACATGCCTCAAATATAAGCTAAACAAGGTAGGGCATATAAGTATACATAACTGATCAAGCACTGAAAGAAAATACTATATCCTAAATATGCTGATGATCATAAACTTATGCAGGTTTAAAATACAATGAACTCAGCAATGATACATATAAATAGCAGTAATAAATATAATATCCTAATATATATATATATATATATATAAGCAAAATAAGGAAATGGTTGACTGAATGAAAAATACCAAAGCATATGCAAAACATCAATACTATATAAGAATGTCTGTGTACTAGCTGCCACGTAAAAAAAGGCTAATCTAGCCTACTGGATATAAAAAGGATCTTAGTGTCAATAAGGAGGCTAAGGCGCAAAGCTATATTCTTCTAGCGTCATCAAGGAGGCATAAGCATAATATATGGTTTTCTCCTAGCATCATCAAGGAGGCATAGGCAAAAAACACATAACAAATATTCTCCTAGCGTCAACAAGGAGGCATAGGTAGAAAATAAAAGCAAAGTCTTCTCCTAGCATCAACAAGGAGACATAGGCAGAAGACATAACTGAGAGGCAACTCTAACACATGGTAATCATTTACCTTAATATTTTCATAAGGAATTTAAGGAGTCTCCTTAATTTCCTAAAGTTTTATTTATGCATCAAAGTCTTATATGATATGTCTAAGGAAATATGGCACAAACAAATCAAGGAATGCGTAGCACAAAGATTAAATAGTGAGCAATGGACTCTACTAAGCATGGTAATATCATTTGTTATCTAATTTAAACGTTCTAACTATTCCAAGTTATACAAGTTCAGGATCTCCAATTCCTACTATCGAGTGTAACTTAAAAGCTCATCCTTATAAGTTAAAAAGGATTATAGCTGATCATGTTCTAATTTAATTCAATCAAATATGACTACAAGTTCAATCAATGAACCATACATCCTAGTTTTTTGAATTTATACGTTCTATCTAAGATCAGATCAAGATCTACTAAGCTATAGATTATGGATTAAACACCACGCGATTGAGCTTAATCGCATAATCCAAAAGGATAAGTCATAAGATATAGGCTTTATTCTAAAAGTGATCTATTGATTAAAGCAAATCCTATTAAGTAATCAAACTTAATAGGATGAATCTCTTATCCTAAATCTAGGGTTAAAAGATAAAATAATCAAAATAAGTTGTAAGAGTTTAGAAACTAATAAAAACAAGAATTCATTCATTGAAAAACCCTATCTTTCAATGAATGAAATCTAACCTATGATCTATTCTTAATCTTAGGAATAGTTCTATTGTGAAGTGCAAAATCTTATGAAAAGACTTAGAAAGATTTTTAAGGATTTTAACAGATTTGACTTAATAGCTGATTTTACTCACTTAAATGATTTTAATATACTTCTAATACTAATTTTAGTGATTTATTAAAGAAATTAGGAGTTGAGAACGCTTAACCTAAATTTTGGGCAAAATGACCATTTTGCCCCTGCTTAAGGGTCCAAAAATCTACTTTTGATTTAAGGGTCCAAATTGAAGTTTCTTGGTACCAAATGATTCCTTATTATTTACATGAAGATAGATAGTAAGTACGCTCAATTTGGACAAGAAACGGATCATATAGGTCCAAACTAAGATTTTGACCTAAGGGGCAATTTAGTAATTTTAATCTACTAGGCCCTCAATTTTTGTGCAGTTTATTGTTGGTTACTGTTCAAGGATTCCATAGAGTCTAAGAACACTGCATTTTGAGATCAAATGGTTAAGTTATAACTATTTCAAATTCTAAAAGCAATTCGGTAATTTTGGTCGGTCAACGGGTGACAAAATCGAACTTTTCCGTTTGAAGTCCAATTTTAACATACTCAGTTTCTATAGCTTCTCTATAATATACTGACTGTGTTGACAGGGAGTAAACCTAATTTAGACTTCAAATAGTCAAGTTATGGCCTAACTAAGGTTAAGAGTATTTTGGTCATTCTCTAATTTTTTAAGGTTCAGATTCTAAATATTATTTCAGTTATTGATGACATTGAAATTCTAAGTTAGTTAGCATATTGAATTTTTGAATTTAGAGTTGAATTGACTAAGTTATGGTCATTTAAAGTCTAGGGGCATTTTGGTTTTTCTTTCCTAAAATCAACTATGGGGTCAAAGGGTTGACTTTTTATCATGATATTAAAATAGAAAAACTAATACTACCACAGTGACGGGGCTATTCTCCTTAGTATTTTAAGACCCATATTGCAAATGTTTGGACAACTAGGTAAAAAGTTGTGAGGGTTTAATTAGGTCATAAAATGTCACTACGTTATATGTACCCCGAAACTAATTTTTGCATTGCGCTATTTGATTCCTTTTATTTTTTCGAGTAAAATAAGACCTATATTGACTATGTTTGGATCATCCTATAAGAAGTTATTAAACTTCTAAGTTTTATTTAAAATTAAATTAAGTTAATTTAATTAAACATAATATTTATTAATTTATTAAATAACCTTATTATTTTTAATAATTATTAAATTAACTAATTATTTATTACTATTGATATTAATCACAATTTGATTTAATTAACTTAATTAATTAATCCTAATGATTAAATCAATCCTAATTAATGTTAACTAGTTAATTAATATCATTAAAATATTATTTAATTTATTCATTCAATTATAATTTATTGCCTTTAATCAGATTTAATTCATTATTTTTAGAAAAATAGATAATTAACTTAATTACTAATTGTTATTAATTAATTTAATTTGATAATTAATTATTTAAATCATTCTATTGCTTATTTAAATAAATCTGATAATGATTAATTAATTTAACTTAACTAATCATTAAATTTGTCTAATTTCATTAAATTAAACTAATCTAATAATTATTAACTACTTAAGCCATCTACTTGTTAGAAAAATGCATCTTAATTAACCTAATTAATATTTAATCTTGCAGTCTTAAATACTTTAATTAAATATTATCTACTAATTATATTTGATACTAATTAATAGATTAATTTAATTATTATACTTAAGCTAATTTAATCATCCTGCTAATAATATATATATATATATATATATATATATTTATTCTAATATTTTTTTTCTGCAGGTAATTATGTCGACGGGACCCAGCATGCCATGTGGCTGGAGCCGATTGACGCAGCCACGTATGGCGGGGCCCACCCGCTGGTGCTCGGGGTACCTGCGGGGCCCGCAGGGGACACATGGCGGAGCCCCTGTGGCGGCCGCCCCTTCTAATCATAAGGCTTAAGGAGTGGTCGTCACTAAGCACATCTTATACTTAATATTAGGTTGGAATTTAAGACTCCAATCCAATCTTAAGAAAAAGATGTACTTTTTATAATAAGGTAAAGATTAACAATCACTTAATGAGTATCAGAGTGCGGAAGAAAAGTACAAACTGAAGTAATCATCCATACTATAAAGTAAAGACATCCAACTCAGAATATATACAATGCAGGAAAGTAAAGCACTATTTAGTCATGTATTATTACAAATATTTAAAGTTTAAAGAATTGTAATGTAAAATACTCTCATCATCACAGAGTAAATGTAAAGCAATCTAGTAAGTGGACTAAGGTCCCTCAGTAGTCTGGACCTCCTCCTAGATCTACTCCTCTGTAGGCTCAATCTCCTCAAAAAGCTCAGAATCTACTATTATCAGTTTTATAATGGTAGGGCCCCAGCCAACAAAAGAAAAATCTTGTTAGACAAAATGCCTAAGTACATTTTAAGGTAATAAATTTTATTGTATTTTAATGATATCACAACTGGAATTAAGCATAGCATAGCGGTAAAGCGACAAGAAAGGAAGAACAAATTATGAGGTAGAAATATATCTCAACACAGGCTGCAATACAAGGTAAGTAAAGTATAACTGTAATATACTAAGTACAAAGAAAAGTCATAATGAATATGATCAAACTAACATGCCAGTTATAGTATAAGTAAAAGTATTGTACTGAAAATATAAAGACTAGCATCCTAACATGCTCTCAAATAAGTAAAATGGCTGACATACAGAAAGTTCTGAAATGTAAAGGAACTGCAGAAAATGAAAAAAAATATGAAACAAAAATATGCTAAAATAGTAAAGTAAAGTAAGTCTAAAGTGTAAAGAAAACATGTAAAGTAACTGTAAAGAGACTGAAAAGTAAATGTAAGTAATGTAGATTAGAGTACTGTACGTGTGAGATACTCTTACTTAGTCTACCAAAAAGTAAAGTCCATCTAATAATCTAGGAGAAACATCCTAGATTAAAGTAATGTCCACCAAAGAGGCATCTAGGAGAAACATCTTAGATCCTAAAGTAAAATCCACAAAGTATCTAAAGAGCATATAGGAGAAACATCCCAATGCCAAAGTAACATACCATAGGAGAAATTCCCTAGGCAAAAGCTATCATAAAGTAAAGTCATACTAAGTGGCAGGCTAAATAAAACATAAACCACAAGTATAATGTTGATTATTAATGTTTCTTTTAAGATTATGCATATGATATATGAATGAAGTTCAAATTATATTATAAAGTATGTATCAAGTATTTAAGTATGTCCAAAGGTATAAAAAGGCTTAAATAACACGGAAATCATAGCAATTTCAAATCAAAGAAATAATAGCACTACACAAACTTTATGATATCACTTATTTTCTAATTTAAACATTCTAACTACTCTAAGTTACATAAGATTCAGAATCAACAATTCCTACTCTATCTGTAACTTAGAATCGTGAACCTATAAGTTAAACTTAATTGGGATTGGCCACATCCTAATTATAACTGAATCAAAGTCGTCTACAATATTAAATAAATAAATTAATTATCCTACTTTATTATTTTATAAATCCCAAATAAACCTTGATTAGCCAAATCAAGATTTAAAGGATTAAGAATCAAACTCCAAAGAATGAAGTTTAATTTCTTAATCACAGGGTCATCTTAAGGACTAAGATTTAATCCCATCTCACTGATTAAATGTTAAGGCAAATCCTATTGAATTAAATCAAGTTTAATAGGATAGATTTCTAATCCTAATTCTAATGTTAAAAGATCAAATAATCAATTAATAAACTATGAAAAATCTAATAAACTAGCAAAATCAAGGTTTCACCTTGATGAGTAACACACTTTACCCATTAGATGAATTCTAACTTAAGATTTATTCATAATCTTAGGAATTTAAAGTTATTAAATCTAAGAGTATCACTCAGACACACATCCTAACTAAAGTTATAAGACCTAACGGAAGATCTAAGAAGTTCAAAGGAAAGGAAGATCTGTCATAATTCACTTAAGTTTTACTTAAGACTCAACTTAGGGTTTTCATCAAATTTCTAATTTGAGACTTAGAATCATCTAAATCAAGGCCTAAAACATTTTAATTACTATATATCATGATTTAGGAATGAAATCATATCTTAAATTCATTAAACCCTAATTTTTGGGCAAAGAGACTGTTTTGCCCCTCCTTAAGGGTCTAAATTTCACCTTTATGAATTAGCACTTAATTTGGGATTTTAATAATGTGGAATGATTACTTACTGTCTAATATGAGTTTAGACAGTAAGTTCATTAAATTTGGTTAAGCATTAAGCCTTATAAGGTCAAATTAAGGAATTTGACCTATAAGGGAAATTTAGTAGTTTTACTTTAAAGACACCTAAATTTCATGTTAGTTTACTGTAGGTTATATCCTAAGGTTTCCATATAATTTAAAATTATTAAATTCTGATGTGTATTGGCTAAGTTATAGCCAATACAAGTTCTAGGGTTTAAATGATAATTAAGGGTTCTTAATTAAGATCCAATTTTTCTAACTTCTCCAATTGATATCCAAATTAAGTAAAATAAGTGGCTATGATTTACAAATGATCCACTGATTTTATTGACTAGTGGTGGGTTCAATTTGGAACTTAATTGGCTAAGTTATGGCCTAATTAGGGTCTAGGGTGATTAATGAGTGATTAGAAAAATTAATCACCAAATCACTAATCCAACCACACCATTAGATTCTAATGAACTCAAGGAGTTCTCTAAAACTTAAATTGTTTAATTTGGATTATCAGATTTACTAATATTCACTAATCAAGTTTTAGAGTAATTAGGAATGTTTAGCAAATCTAACCGTTGGATCCTAAATATTTTTGTAGATCTCTATAAATTAGGTTTTCCTAATCTAAATAGATATTTTTGAATCACTTAATTTAGAGCTTAATTGACCAACTTATGGTCAGTTGAAGTTCTAGGGTTAATTGACCTAATTAGGGCTATGTCCTAAATGTGATTAGTCAAATTTTAATCCAACCCACAAAATTGACACTACTAGAATGTTCCTTAGGGTTTTTTGAGTATTTTGAGACCCATATTGAGTATGTTAGGGTAAGTGGTTACAAAGTTATGGTAGTTCAAAGTTTTTGGGACATTAAGGGCTTAATTAGGGGTCCTACATGTCACTAGTTGAAATAATGATTCAAACGTAAAATTGACAGTGCCAAAATATTCCTTTCATTTTTTTGATTCCAATGATATATAATTTTAGTGTATTTTGATTCAAAGGTTGAATTTTATGAGTGCTTGAATATTTATAATTATCTAATTTAAACTATTTAAATTTTTAATCATATCATTCATTTTATTTAAATTTCTTTTCAGATAAACGGCGCACGCGGAATAAAGGCACTAATGGGCCGGCCTGACAAAACTTCGGATCCAGATGAACCGGGTTCGGCCCGACCCAGGGAGGGAGAGCTTCTTCCACCCGATAGTTAGACGAAGGGGAAGTTAGGGCTGAACCCCAATTTGACGCACGATACTCCACTTCACACGAATTTCATGCCAAGGGAGAGATCTTTACCTGACACTCTAATTAACTCAATCGATCTAACCTTAAATATCATCTGCTACAATATAGAATGATGCCCTAGCTTATCTAGGTTAAAGAAGGACTGGAAATCAATGGTATCGAGCCGTATGCTTCTAATACGAACACACAGGAGACACATTCAAGCAATTAATCCATTGAATAAAGGAATTAAATACAATAAGTAACAAATTTTGAAACTAAGAAGAGGTGAAAGGTTGAGTACATAGGTTTAATGGCATGCAACGGAGAGGTCCCTTGGCGAAAAAGAAGGTGTTCTAGGCACGACCACAGCAAGCGAAAGGAAGGATGTCGAACTCACAAGCCTTGACGAAGCTAAAAAAATGGGATCGTGAGCGGCGGGTGATGCGTAGGCGTGGAAAGGGGTGCCGCGTGTAGAGCCGAGGAGCACGCGTCGAGACCTGTAGCTGATCGAGGAAAGTAACATTAGAGCCGTTCGATTGAGATGGCATAATCGATCAAACAATCGGATGGGGTGACGGCTGTAGCAAACGACGCTTAGTATAATGAACGACGCTTTAAGTAAACTGATAGAATTCATTGGTTTAATTAAGTAATATTAATATTATATTAATTTATATCATTTTTATTAATTAAAATTTGATAATTAGACGTATCCCAAAAATTCCCAATAAATCACCTATAACTAATTGAGGGGTGAGGAATGCAACGGTGCGATCAAATTTTTGATCCGGAGGGTATTTAATTATTTGATTTTTTGAGGGATTTAAATAATATTAAAATATTTGTCAAAAATCCAATGACTTCCAAATGCATCTAAAACTTCACCCCTAACTAATTTGGGAGTGGTGAACGCAATAACGATGTCAGCTTTTTAATTTGATGTCAAAATAAAAAGTCAATTTCTAAGTTTTGGGATTTTCCAGAAATCCATATTTGATTCAATTGGTTCCAGATTTGGACTGGATCTTAGAGATGAGCTTCTAATGACTTAATTAAGGCACTAGAACCATAATTAGGACTTGGATTAGTCCTAATTAACCTAAGTAACAACTTGGGTTGTTACAGCCCCATAGCCCGCGGGCGGGTCTGCAGGTGGGGCCCACGCCTGCGGAGGCTAGCGTGTGCGAGGCCCACCGCCTATGCACGTGGACCTGGATCGAATCCGGGTCGGGCCCGGATCGACCCGGCCCGAACCACGCTCGCCTCACCTTTCCCGAACGGTCGGCACTAGGGCACCCATTTCAGAGGTTCTCCCGGCGCCGGAGGGGTTCGACCCGCACGGCCGATGGTAGGCCTTGTCGAGGCCTACCCAATGGCACCTGGACCGGTGGTAGAGGGGCACAGGGCGGTGAGGAAAGGCTAGCCCTAGCCGTTAGGGTTCGGTCACGGGACTATCCTAACGGTTTCCCTTATAGATAGCCTCCATAATTGACTCGATCGAGCCACGTAGACGACGATCGGATCCAATTGATGCCTAATTTATCATGCAGAATAGCATTATCGACAATCAATTTGCATGGAATTGAAGAATTGAGTGAGAATGAGGTACCTTGAAGTTGATAGTGGAGGTTTTAGGGTTTGCTAGATTCGACTTCCTTAGTGCTTCGAAGGCTACCCGATCTGTCCCACTTGATCCTAACACACGAGGAGGGTTAATGGGGTCTTGGCAGAGCTTGCAAGGCTCTGCCGGGCAGGGATTGGCCGCAGCTCGCGGCAGCATGACACGCGGAGCCCGGTAGCTCGCTAACGAAGGAGGCGATCCCTGAGCCGTACGATCAGACAGATCAAACGGCTTTGATCGACCGTTCGATCCGACGGAAGAAGGAAATGGTGCGCGGAATTTTTGACGGCGCCAGTGACAGTGCCGTTAGGCTTAAATATTAATATTATTTATTTAATTAATATTAATTTCCTATTTAATTTAGATAATTAAATTGATTTTAAAAAAATTCCAAATATTCACCCCTAGCTAATTGAGGGGTGAGGAATGCAACGGTGAGGTCAAATTTTCAATCCAATGAGTATTTTAATTTCCTAATTTTCGGGGTATTTAAATATTATTAAAATATTCGTCAAAATTTTGACAACTTCTGATTGACACGAAAACATCACCCATAGCTAATTTTGGGGCAATGAGCGCAATGATGAAGTTCGTTTTTTGATTTGAGGTCTATTTAAATAGGTCAATTTTAGGGTTTCTAGATTTTTTTAAAAATCAGGATTCGATTCATTTGACTCCTGATTTGAACTGGGTCTTAGAGTTCAACTCTTAATGACCTGATTAACACTTAAGACCAAGACTAAGACTGAGATTAGTGTTAATTGACTAAGGTAACAACTTGGATTGTTACACACACACACTCTCTCTCTAGAATATGTGTGGTCTCCAGATCACTCTATAGTTTGCCTTGGCTCAAATATTCACCATATGAAACTTCATTATTTAATGCTTTTAAGTTTATTTATTCACAATATCTTAATGAATATTTAATGTTGTAATATCAATGCGATAAGCTGAAATTGTAAGCCGTTGTAGTATGACAAGTAAAGCAAGTTCAGTCTCATAGACTGAATAATCTGAAAGGCATAATCATAAGATTATAATAAACATTCACAATCAATAATATTGTGAGATATACACTATATATTTATTTATTTTGTGTTTTATTATGTGGACACATAACAAGTGACGAGTCAAGCATGTTTGCTTAATAATAGTATAAGTGGGGTCTCTTGTAAACACACATATTTCCTTTTATAGAAATTATGTGGTCTCTTGATACTCCATAGCCTATCCTGGCTCAATAACAGCTGTACATTATAATCCACTGCATGACACCCCTTGGAAGAATATTTAAATGTTTAATTTTTATTTTATACACAAAGTATTAATGTATGTGATATAGCACATCCTAAGAATATTATCAAAGGCCCAATAATAAGAGCCATGACTAAAATTCAAGAGAAGAATTTGAAGGTGGGCTCAATTACAAGAGCCCAATCAAAAGCCTAATAAAGAGCCCAAATATTGGGCTTACCATTTGTATTTTGTTTTTATTAATATTGTACTTTTTTATTTATTAAGGCACATATTTGGCTAGCCGTATCATGAGGAAATTATTTAATGTAAGTAGTTGGAGTTACTTCCTTACTAATTACCAATTACCTATCTTTCCCTCCAAAAATTCCCTCCATATTTTTACTCCAAAGCTCATAGGGCAAGAGACTTATTGTTACAACCCTAGTTGTTATCCTAGCTAAATTTAGATTTATTTAAGCTAAACTAAGTTCTGATTTTTATTTTATTAGACTCAATAGGTCATTTAAACATAACCCCAAAAGTTTGGGATCAATCAGAGCTAAATTGAGAATTTTGGTATTTTTGCCTATTTTTGAGCCCCCTGTGAACCTGCATCGCTGGCTTGGTGAGCTCGGAAGCACTTCAATTCCTCTCGGTCGCAGCCATTCCTCACTCCTCAGGTATAGCCTCTGTCCTCCTTCTGTCGAGAAAGTAGAGAGAGAAAGAAATTAAATATTTTATATTCTTTTATTTGTTTTTCTTCTTTGAATAATAATAATATTATTATTGTTAATTTTATTAATATTAATATTATTACTATTATATACTTTTATTTCTCTCATTTTTTTTATATATGTATATAGTTCCTAATTTCTGTAACTTTTATTTTTGTCATTTTCTTTTTTTTATATATATGTATATATTTCCTAATTTCTGTAACTTTTATTTTTATTATTTTCTTTTTTCTATATATGTATATATTTCTTAATTTCTGTAACTTTTATTTATGTCATTTACTTATATATATATATATATATATTTCTTAATTTCTGTAATTTTTATTTCTGTCATTTTTTTTCTATATATGTATATATTTTCTAATTTATATAATTTTCATTTCTGTCATTTTTTTTCTATATATGTATATATTTATTAATTTCTGTTACTTTCATTTTTATCATTTTTTTCTATATATGTATATATTTCCTAATTTATGCAACTTTTATTTCTGTTATTTTCTTTTTTTTTTCTATATATGTATATATTTCCTAATTTTTACAACTTTTATTTCTATCATTTTCTTTCTATATATATATATATGTATATATATATATATATTATTTATAATAATAAAAATTATTATTTTATAAAGATAAAAAATCAAGATAATATTAATATTAATATTTTTAAAATAAAATAAAAAATATTATTCTTTTTTATTTAATTATTTATATGCAGTATTTGTATTACTATTAAACTTTGACCCGCTTTTATATATTTATATGAGATTTTGTACTTAGAATTTGAAATAAATGATCAGAAATCAGTATTATGGGTTTATTCAGGTTGATCTCAAGTTTGTACAGATAATACGTTAGGCTAGGGTAGACTGATATCTAGAGAAATAAGGAAATTGCACATAATTTTTGAGGGAGAATGTGTAGTTAGTCAAGAACTCACATCTCAGATAGTTAGATAGACGTATCTAACTCATCGATTATTCTGTAACTTTATCCAACAGAATAAATATTATATATTATTGTATTTTCTTTCAAAATGAGCGCATATCTTAAATATGTATATTACATTAATAATCGTAGCATATCATACTTAAATATCATATTTTATTTTCTCATGCAGAATCATGCTGCTTAAATGTAAATTTTGATATCCTACAAACCTTACTTAGACTTTTGTGTCTAATTAAATCTTTTTTTTTTCTTTTCTTCCTTTTTTTTTGGTTGCCCTGTCATACACACACACACACACACACACACACACACACACACACACACACACACACATATATATATATATATATATATATATATATATATATATGGCAGTACAGGATCAATCTATGGATCAAGCCTTTGAAGAAGAGCTGATATATGATGGAGCAACTTAGATGCTAATTTTCTTAAAGTTTAAATTTTTTGCTTAGTGTGTAACAAATTTTGTAAAACAATTATTATCTTTATAATGAATATATTTCCTTTATTATTCTGCTATTTTAAAATGTTACAATGAATGTGGAAGTGTGTGTATTTTATATGCCTCTATATACACTGTTATACTAAACTTCGATATAATCCTGGGAAGTGAGCACCTGATGCTGGATTAGCTATGCTGACCCAGTGACGGGTCGCCACAGTTGGTATCAGAGCAGAATTGGGAGAAAATTAGTATCAAAGTATATAAGCCATTATTCATGCAATTGGAATTCTAGAATAAATAAAAGAAGAATATAGAAAGTGTGAATTTTCAAAAATTTTCAAAAGGAGAATAAATAAGTAAATATAGGATTTATGCAAAATAATATACTTTTAATTATTTTTTTTAGCTAATAAGAATACTTTTATTTTCATCTAGTATTTGATAATTATACTTATGTAAATTTACTCCAATAAAAGAATAATAATAAAAATCCTATTTTTCAGATGGATCCTAAAGATTCTCCTTTGATCATCGGAACACATTTAAAAGATCCGATATATGCCAATACTTCCGAAGACCGTGTCGACAAGTTGTTTGATATTGTGAATGCTCTATTGGAGCATGTGGATACACAAAATCAAATATTTTTAAGGCTTCAGACACAACAAACACTCCATATAAATAGTCATACTTTTATACTATTAGCTACCCATTTTCCAAACATCGAGATAGATGGACTACTTCAAGCCTTTTTAAGACTCTAACCACCAGTATTCAATGGAAGTGCTAATCCAATAGATGCTGAAGATTGGGTAAAGAAGATAGAAAAAATACTAACTAGCATGAAATTTCCACATACATATATAATTAGATTAACTATCTTTATGTTAGAAGGAGAAGTGGAACGCCGGTGGAAAACCACTGCAAGCTTACAGTTTGTAGGCGTAGATAATGAGAATATTCAATGGGAAGAATTTGTCAAAGCTCTTAGAGCCAATTACATCCCTCCTTCTGCTCAAGCCATCGTGGAGGATATGTTCATGAAGTTATGTCAAAACAAATGTAGTATCACTGAATATGAAATTGAACTTTAAAGACTATCCCGTTATGCACCACTACTATTGAGCACTGAGCCTACTCGATGCAGTCAATTTTTAAAAGGATTAAAACCTTCTAGGATAATTAGAACTAAACTAAACTCAAACATTAGGATCCCAAGTGACTTCAAAATTAGAAAAAATAAAAAATACTATTGGACATAGTATATTTTTATGATTGTAATGCCCAAGTTTGGGAATAATTTGGGCAACGAATACTCCTGAATTAATTTAAATTATTTAAATTCAGTAAATTGGGAAAATTAAATACAAGTGCAAATTCAACAATTTTAGTGTTGTTGGATTAAGAATATTATAAAAAGGCTACATAAAAAGTTTCATTGAATTTAAAGCTCCGGATTAACCAGAATTAATATTTGACAGAATTAATATTTGAAGTTTTTATCTTCAGAAATTAATAAAAAATAAAATATTTCTCCAAATTAAAATTTTTTTATGTGAGTGTGTTTTTCTCATCAAGATTTACCTCCATGTTAAGTTTTGTTATTTTTTGGAAAAAATGGAAGAGAGAGAAAGTAGAGAGAGAAAGAGGAGAGAGAAAGATGAGATAAGAAGGAGGAAGTAAAGATCAAATTGAACACTCCAACAATCATGACAAATTTTCTCTCATCTAAATAATGGATGAGAGAGAAAATAATTAAATAAATAAATAATTTTAAAAAAAGTTTATAATTACACCCCCTCCCCCATTCCTCCTCTCCTCCCCCATTCCCTTCCCCACTCTTTCTTTTTCTCCCACCTCTCTTCTCCTAACATTTCCTCCTCTTCTTCCTCATCCACCATCGGTTCCCCCATCAACTTCCACTAAAGCCTCATCAATCACCAAAATAGAATAAGAAATGTGTAAGAAATGAAAAAGAAATGAAATATTTTCTATTCTTTCGTTTCTTCTTCTTCTTTGAATAATATTATTATTATTAATGTTAATATTATTACTATTATATACTTTTATTTCTATCATTTTCTTTTTTTTCTATATATGTATATATTTCTAACTTTCTGCAACTTTTATTTCTATTATTTTCTTTTTTTTTATATATGTATATATTTTCTAATTTTTGTAACTTTTATTATGTCATTTTTTTTTCTATATATGTATATATTTCCTAATTTCTGCAACTTTCATTTCTGTCATTTACTTTTTTTTTCTTATATATGTATATATTTCTTAATTTCTGTAACTTTCATTTCTGCCATTTTCTTTTTTTTCTATATATGTATATATTTTTTAATTTCTGCAACTTTCATTTTTGTCATTTTCTTTTTTTCTATATATGTATATATTTCATAATTTATGCAATTTTTATTTTTGTCATTTTCTTTTGTTTTCTATATATGTATATATTTCCTAATTTCTGTAATTTTCATTTCTGTCATTTTTTTTTCTATATATGTATATATTTCCTCATTTCTGCAACTTTCATTTATATCATTTTTTTATATATGTATATATTTCCTAATTTTTATATATTTTATTTTTATTATTTTTTTTTCTATATATGTATTTATTTCCTAATTCTTACAACTTTCATTTCTGTTATTTTTTTCTATATATATATGTATATATATATGTATATATATATATATATTATTTATAATAATAAAAATTATTATTTTATAAAGATAAATAATCAAGATAATATTAATATTAATATTTTTACAATAAAATGAATAATATTATTCTTTTTCATTTAATTATTTCATTTGCAGTATTTACATCACTATTAAATTTTGACCCACTTTGATATATTTATATGAGATTTTATATCAGAATTTGAAATAAATGATCAGAAACCAGTATCATGGATTCATTCAAGTTGATCTCAGGTCTGTATAGATAATACATTAGGCTAGGATCAATTGATATCTAGAGAAATAAGAAGTTTACACATAGCCTTTGAGGGGGAATGTGTACTTAGTCAAGAACCCACATCTCAGATAGTTAGATAGACGTTTCTAACTCATCTATTATTCTGTAACTTTATCCAACAGAATAAATATTATATATTGCTGTATTTTCTTTCAGAATGAGCACATATCTTAAATATGTATATTGCATTAATAATCGTAAGCATATCATACTTAAATATCACATTTTATTTTCTCATGCAGAATCATGCCGCTTAAATACAAATTTTGATATACTACAAACTTTACTTAGACTTTTGTGTCTACTTAAGTCTTTTCTTTTCTTTCTTTTTTTTTGTTCGCCCTGTCACATATATATATATATATATATATATATATATATATATATATATATATATATATATATGATAGTTCAGAATCAAGCCTTTGAAGAGGAGCTGATATATCATGGAGCAACTTAGACACTGATTTTCTTAAAGTTTAAATTTTTGCTTAGTGTGTAATAAATTTTGTAAAATAATTATTATTATTATATTAAATATATTTCCTTTATTATTATGGTATTTTAGAATGTTACAATGAATGTGAAAGTGTGTGTATTTTATACGCCTCTAAATACACTGTTATACTAAACCCTGATATGATTCTGGGAAGTGAGCACCTGATGCTGGATTAGCTATGCTGACCCAGAGGCGGGTCGCCACAGCTAGTGTCTCGGGTTTGGGACTGTTGCGGCGCACTGTAGCGAGGGCTTTTAAATGAGCGTCGAGTCTGGAATTGGATAGTCCCGCTATAGTGCGCGGTAGCGCCTAGCTTTCGGGTTTTGACCCGCTGCGGCGCACTGCAGTGCCGAGCTCTCAGGTTGGACCGTGGCGCGCTATAGCAATTTTTTCTCTCAGGATTGCAGAAGTGCTCTCAGGTTCCCCAGTTCTCTTTCTTCCGCTCTGGCGCGCTGCTGCGCGATTGGACGCGCTGCGGTGGGTTTCGCCTAAAATTCCACCTTCTGCTCCAGATTTGCCTTTCTTTCTTGTTTTCCCTGAATTTGTTAAAAATCATATCAAAGCATGTTATTATAAAGAAAGATTTGTATGTTTTTTTGCTTTATTAAGAAATAACTTTTGGACTCATCACACCCCCACACTTAAATTCTTGCTCGTCCTCGAGTAAGCTCAAAATGCATTTTTTGATTTTTAAGAGTATGGATTCAATTCTTTAATGACAATGTGAAGTGTTTGATCAATTCAAATAAATGTTTAATTGAAATGATCTTTTAGTAATTCACCCTCAATAATTCTGAACTTAAGTTCAATTACCTAGTCACTTCCCTTAGTCTTGAATTTTAAGTTTTGGGATGCTGTGTCTTGAATTAGGAATGAAAAGTTCTTTTTAGAATTTTATGACTGAATCAAGGCATGATTAAGTGACTCAGAGTTTATTCCATGTGTTCTCCTTCTAAAAAGTCATAATGAACATATCAAATTCAGAAGAGATAATTTTTATTATCCTGTTTTACTTTCTTTTCACTCTTTTGGGAGAGATATTTTTTATCATCCTTAAATTATTTTATTTTTCTTGCACAGCTCATAGGGAGAAATATTTTTCTTCATCCCTTTCTTAGTTCATTGTAATCATGAAGTCCTATAGGAGCCTAGCCAGTCATGAGTTCATTCTATTCTTGCCATTCATCATTCTAATCCCTTAATTTTTCTCCACCCCCACACTTAGATTCTTAGCATCATCCTTCCAAATTGTTGGAGACTAAGTGCAATTTAGGATTATCACCCTTATTTAGAAATCATTAGGGATGTCACTAAGTTCAATCATTTTTTGTTAAGAAGTTTGATGACTTAGTTCTTCACATTTGAATTTGTTTATTGAATCCATACAGTGAAAATATCAGAAAGTTTAACTCTTGCAGACTATAACAACAAATAGGGGTTTGACAAAGTCCAAGATTCATTTATTCAAAAGGAAAAAACAACTACAAAAGAAACAAAAAAAATGAAACCAACAAAATAAAACTTAAAAAAAAATAAAAATGAAACAACCTTCTCATTCATCCTCTTCTTCTTCTTCTTCTTCTTCACTCTTGGAACATCATTCCCAGAGCTTCATGGAATTGGGACACGAACTGGCGCATCTGGGCTATTTATGACTTGCAAAATTGCATGTCCCTTGCCATGGATTCTCCCAAGTCTTTTTGGTGAGCATACATGTGGCAGCCGCCCCTTAATCAAATAAGTGTTAAGAAGTGGTAGTCACTAGTACCACGAACATTACACTAATAACATATCCGTGATACTAATCAAGAGCTGAGCAAGACTTAATATAAACATACATATAGTATAGCAGTGCAAAATAGATAGAAAGGAAGCATCCAGACACAGTCCACATTAATTTATTTACATATAATACATTAAATGCAGAATAGTAAGAATAAGAAAACATAATTATTACACTTTTAATAAATACAGGTCAAGAAGGTGGAAGCATATCTCCTTCAAGGAACTGCACTTTACTTTAACCTGTTAGCAGCTAAATCCTCAAGCGTTGGATCTGACCTATACTCCTGATCTGCCATATGTACATATATGAAAGGGCACAGCTAAAAAAGAAAATCTGATTATACTTTAATAAGTCTAAGTATAATTTAAGCTATTATAATTGCATGAATTTAAAGATATCACCACTTTACTGATACTACTAACCGAGCAAAATAAATATGTGCAACAAGCTACAAGGAAGGGATAACTATAAACTATCCATTTATAGCATTCAACATATATGTGAAATAACATACCAAGACATGAAAGTAAGCAAGGTAAAGCTAAAGGCAAAAGAACTGCAACTACTATGATAATTCCACTCTTAACATAATTATGATCATATTAACACATGCTGAGTATATAAAAGAAATACAAGTACTAAAAACATGCAATTCTAGCATCCTAAATATGCAAATATATATAAGTGAACATATGAGTATACATACAACATGCTAATTAAGAAAAGGAAAAGAAAAGCCACTGAGATATGTGGCAAAAAGCAAAACAATCAAGTGCAATGTAAAGCCACTAAGACATGTGGCAAAGCAAGCAAATACTGAAAATAAAATTATTGAAACATGTGGCAAAGCAAAAATAAAACAAATACTGAACAATCCAGCCAAAGTAGCAATAAGCCTAAGACATAGTACTGTCATACCAACCAATAGGCCATCCAGGGCATCCAATATCAATCAATCAATCAATCCTCAGCCTAGCCTTCCAAATATGCTAGGTCTGAGTCCAGTCTATACAATACTACTACTAAAGAGGCAGACTAAGCTAGGACATATTCTATCAACTGCAAATAATACAATAATTGAATGATATGAAATTCAAATTCTAACTTAGGATGTATCATCTATATCCTAAGTTTTCCTATTATGCTCAAGGAATAAGGCTCAATATACAAGGTATGCAAAGCAATCTAGTCAAAGCAAGCAAGAGACTCAATCTAGACTATGTGATATCTGTTGTCGTCTAATTAAGTCGTTCTAACTATCCCAAGTTATACAACTTAGAAGCATAGCCTTATAAGTTAAAAATAATCAGGACTGATCAGGTCCCAATTTAGTTTAATCAAATTTGACTATAAGTTAAATAATAAATCATCACATCCTAATTAATGATTTGAGATATTCTCAACTAAGATCTGATCTAGATCTACTAAGCTAAGGATTATGAATTGAACACCACAACATTGGGTTCAATCACATGATCCAAGGGTAAGCTTAAGATCTATGGTTCAATCTAGAAGTGAACTGATGATTAAGGCATATTCTATTAAGTAAAAATCAAGCTTAATAGAATGGATCTCTATCCTTAATCTAAAATTGAAAGACAAAATAATCAAAATAAAACTATAAAAAATCTAAAAACTAATAAAACCAAGGTTTCATTCATTGAATAAATCACTTATTCAACGAATGAGATCTAACTTAGTGTCTAATCCTAATCTTAAGGAAAGAGCTTAAGGTGAAGTGAAGTTCCTAAGGAAGTACCTTAGTTTGACTCTAGGTTCTAATCCATGTCCGCATAATTTACAGTTTTCAACTAAGTTTATGATTACAACTTAGTTAGCAAAAGTTCATATATCCTAATGTCATGTTGTTTAAATAACAAACAAATCCTAATGATGCTAAGATCTATGCAAGTGGTGTACGCACTGTACATAGAGCTCAAGAAAATAACATAATTAAAAAATATAGAACTCAATAAAATTCTAAGTACAAAATGTACCTGGCACATGCATTTTGAGTCTTACAACCTGATGCTTGAATGAAAGGTGCAACTTAATTATGAGCCTCTTTTGTGATTAGCAATCACACCACTTAGATTATTTGAGTAAGCAAACATAGGATAATGAATATTTGATAGGTGCAGATTGCCCAAAAATAAGAGACCAATGATAAGCAAAGCTCACTAAGATCACTTATAACTATGTAGGAGGTTAATAAAATTATCTTAAGCTTTGGATACTAGTACTACTATGACATTTAATAAGCAATATTTCATATATTGGGAGACTTAAACTCAGTTAAAGGGTGCTAGAAAATCATTAAGTTTGCAATTTCTTCACCTTAAATTCTATATTTTAAAACCAGCGAGTAATTCTTTCTCTAGGCTAAGTATTAAGAACGTAAATATTTTATCGATTGATGAGATTAAGCAAACATAAAGCATTTTTAATGGATTCGTTCTTAAGGATGCTTTTGAAATGACATGAAGGTAGTAGAACCTCATTTCTTTCCACATGGGCTTGAGAATCAATGGAAGTTCAACCCATGCATTTCATATGAGTTAATCTATGGCATTAAATTATTGAACAAGAATATATTCATATGGTGAGTGTGATATATACAGATTATTTGACAATGTTTGCATAGATCTATCTACTTAATATGAAAGATTTAAATTATGCTAACACATATCTATGCATACCAAAATGATGAGCCCTAATACAATCATCTCACCATACTCAATAATTTAGATTTAAGATTTTTGGTTAGGTCTAGAAGTTACCTTAACAACACTGGTGTAAGGTTGGCTAGATTGAAGGGATGGTAGTAGCACCTCTCGGCCCAACTGAGAAGAAGAAGGAGGAGGTCCATTGGCTAGCCAACGCCTCTCGGCCTCCTGTCGAGAGGGACGAGCTGCGACGAGGCCACACGCCGAGGAAGAGGCGCTGAGGAGATCCTCGACCGCTGGCCGAGCGGGAGGATTGAATGGGTCGGGGGTGAGAGGAGGAGCTGCCGACGAGTAGGGGAAGAGCAAGAGGGCTTGGCTGGATGAAGGATGGATTGGTGTTCCTTGGCTGCTCCGAGAGGAGGAGTTGAGGAGCTTGGAAGGATCGCGAGAGGAGATGCTCGGCTTGGAGGGAGGAGGCTCGGCTTGCGTGCGAGAGGGAAAAGGGGTATTTTAGATGAGAGGAGAGTTTAGGTTTTTAGAAAGATTTAGGTTAGAAGAGGAGTTATATGCTCTCAACCGAATTTGATGAGAGCCACTCGATCAAGATCTAGTGGCTAAGAGTTGCTGAAACTTATAAGGGTTGATTGAATAATCAAATAAACTCTAAAAATTACGAATTTGGTATCAAAACGACCGTCTCAACGAGATGAACGCAAGTGTCTAAAAATTATTATATTTGGACAAGTATTTTATTTTATGTTAATTTTTAAGTGAAAACTTCAAAAATTCACTACGATTAATCCGGAGCCCGAAAAATTATGAAACTTGAAACATAGAGTCATCATATAATGCGTAACTCAAATCTACAAAAATTTCTAAAATCCAACTTTTATTTTATCTTTTATCAACTCCGGAAGTTTAAACTTTATGAATTTATTTAAGACGATCCGGGACCCCGATTGCGCTCAAATTTTGGCAAGTGGATTCCCTCAATATGCTTTATTTGATGATATTTTTATTAAATTTTTATTTGACTAAAATTGAAATTCAAATTTTGACTTAACCTTCCTGAATTTGGGATTAATTAATCCATTAATAACTCGGGTTGTTACAGACTCTCCCACTTAAGAACGATGTCGTCCTCGACATCACTGTTAAATGAAATGGGCAAAAGTCAAATTCTAATAATCACCACGCACCATTGACGCATATCCTAACATTAATCATAGAATAAAGGTATTATGCTTGCTAACTAAGCGATTAATGGCATATGAAAGTTTGTCTATATTTATCTTAATTCAATTGTAAACATCTAACACTTAGAACCCGATCTTTAATATTTTCTAAGAAGGTGAAACCAAGACAAGCATATGCTTCCGAAACCGACATTTAATTTGCAAACTCAAGAATACTCAAGAATATGTGAGTTAAGTTGTTTGAAAGAGATAAATGGCTTTGAGGGAAGGATTGGAGAGTTTAGCACCAGCAGCTGGATTAGGTGGCGTAGTAGGGTATGCTACCACTGCCCTTTCCACTACTAACTAGGGAAACAAACAAGCAACAAATGCCACTAACCACTCTAATGAGCCACCAATGTGCTAGACTCAAGAAAAACAAACGTGATGACGAAACAAGCATCAAGAAGAAAAGGCACGAACCGGAAATGCAAGACAATTTTATTCCAAAATAGAATGAGATATTCAAATGAGATTGCATAATTGGTTGCGATATATAAAAGCAATTGCCAAGATCAACACTTTGAATAGTCGGGAGCATGGCATGGGAGGGCGACAATCACATTGTTGGCACAAGCAAGTAAGAATAAACTGGCCGACTTTGACCCCTTTGGAAATGGTCGAACATAGTAGTAGAGCAAATCAATTATAAAGCTAAATGTTTTCAAACGCTCTACCCAATAATTCTAATCCGCGTAATTCTCATTTCAATTTCCATAATCACCATTTAATTCCTGCATTACTTGTGTATTTGCAAGAAAAGCGAGCATTTAACATAAACCATCAAATCACAATGCTAATTCAAATGGAATATATACAACTTCTAAGTGATGATGATATATAAAAAAAAAAGAAAATCTTCTCGTTAAGTGCTTCGACCTTTCCATAGCAGTATTAAATTGCTGTTTAGTAAGTTGCACATGCTGCTATTATTAGTTGAAGAAAACATATGTGAAATTGGAATGATCATTAACTATATTTAAATCTCTTGCAAGCATCCTTAAAAATTATTTCAAGTTGTTGTCAACATACTATGATGACGGTTCACTAAAGTCTCATGTCAAAAATGCTGCATTTCATAACAAGAGATCACCAATAGCTCAACAACAACAACCCAAACTTAATCCCATTAAGTGGATATCACCTGCAACTCATTTCTAAAAAGAATAATGATAATCAATCCATTATTTGGCAACATAAGCTCCAGTCCTTATCAAAGTTCGCTGCTAGCATTGCCATATGAGTGAAGCATGAGCTAATTATTCTGAGTAAATTTAAGACAAATTTGAGTTCAACTTTCACATAAGACAACCATTTTGTGCATATGCTTATAACAAATACTGCTACTAGTTCCTTTATGTTATTATAAACAGATAACCATCATTCAAAAAAAAACTGCAATGCCTTCCTACTAGGAATCACCTTTATAAGAAAAATTTAAAATTTATATATTTAAACTATTTAAATGCAAAAGGAACATGCAAGAACTGAGCAACAATGAAACCTTTATGCAATCGTCTTGGACGTATAATATTAGACCACATCTAATGAAAACAAGCGACTTTTTTTTTTTTTTTTTTTGCAGGTTTATGAATCATTGTACAAAATCTTAAAGCTCGCTGGAGTTGGCTGATGCCAAAAATCAATACAATAAAGGTTAAGTGCAGTAAAATATATATTATCTACCATGTATCATGATTGCAAGTGAATTTTCAATACGATAATAATTTATACAAATTTCTATAAACTTAAAGTCACGGCCATCTCGCACCTAAATTTAGATTGTAGTGTTTCTAAGAATCACCGCATCCTTAAAGAAGGCTCAAGTTAATCATTTTGGCATTGTTATGCAGTAGCTAGCATAAGAAAAACATAGCTTCTCATCACGAGGCCCTATCAATAGTTATACAAGCACAAAGCAACCCCTTTCATAAGGTTGAAAACTTCCTAATCGACAAGTGCAGCATCTATATGATCATATTAGTGCATAGTGCTTGATTCCAGTAGGGTCCTAAGAATTTATATTAACTGAATATAAAAGAACCAAATGGTTAAACATATGCCAATTGAAAGTCTATAATATATTTCCCTTGATTAAATAATCAACCACATAAAAGTGAATCATATGAACTTCAATTTGACCAACAACGGCAATATTTAAGAAGGCAGAGCGCAATAAGGCTAAGTCATGGCTTATCTATCAAGCTTGTACAAATGTACAGGACATTAGAAAAAGCAAAGAGAAAAAGGATAGCATGCGAAACTCATAATAGAAAAGCGATAAAACAGCCTTCGATCAATTTAGATTTACTAATAATAAAAGTAGCAATACTAAAATGAAAATGAAGAAAAATAAAAATAAAAATGAACAAGTTGACCACTACTAAAATACTAAAATGAAAATGAAGAAAAATGAAAATAAACAAGTTGACCACTACTAAGACTATGCACAACTAGGTTAGCATTGAAAAACACTTGTTCAAGTTGATAAGAATATAATCTATGAAAGTGCGGATATACATATATAAAACTTCTTAATATGTGATGCATATAGTAAGTAGCACTAAGTACCCACCAAGAATCTCTTCACCGAAAATGCGGTATAATTAAAACTGCTCCTCATGTAACATTAAGAACAAGCGTCCCCTCTTATATAGTTTATTCATGTCAATAAAATAATTACTGTGCTAGAATAAAATCATTTGGTACCACAAGCAAAATATTTTAGCACTATATAGCTGAGAAAAACTAAATATAGCTATGTCCTTCTAGCTTTGAATTTTAGAACACATATGTAAGCAATACAAAAACAAGATTCCAAGTGCAACTAAAGTCTTATGCAACAACAACATTAATAATAGCTAGAAGGTGCATGTTTCTAATATAGACCTCATCATCCATGGCAAATAAAAATTCCAACGCTTAAGGCTCAGCAACCAGAAACAGTAATACATGAGGTTTAACAAGATAGAAATTTTGAAAGTAGTTAAGTTCTGCTAAAACTAATTAAAGCATTGGATGGGCTCTTCAATTTGATTGCAATAATTTTTATTACTTACATATAATGGAATTAAATAATATTTCCATATCATGAATGCATCAGTTTGGTTCAATGTTGTTATTAGAATAAAAAGGGTTATTAAAATATGTATGTGTTTGTTTGGTATTATTGTAACAATGCATACAACATTAATTAAGATCTACCGTATTAAATAGCTTGTACTATTGTGCTACATAAAAGTCATTTTGCATAATGAGAATATTTAAGCTTTGCATAAAAAAAATATACCAAAATAATCAATGCAAATAGATAATAAGCCAATGCAAGTCATTCCATAAGAATCAATCTAGAAATGTTGTTCACTATGACCACAACATCAAGCCTTAATCCTACATGGTGGGGTGGGCTACATGAATTATTTGTTTCCATTGTGCACAAAATATGAATACATGACAAATCAGATTATATTTTTGATATTGTTCACAAAAGAATAAATAATTTTTGTTCAGTAAATCTCCTATTTAAAACACTTGGTAATTATATGCAATGCTGGTACTAGATAGCCTGATACCATTCTATAAAATATAGCTAAATAAGGATGTATAGAAGAGACTCATCATAAGATCATATTCCAAATGCTTTTAAAGAGGTTGAGAGTATATATCTGAGCGTAGGTTGAGCCTATTTGACTAATAAAGTTGAAAAGTTAAATGAACTTTCTATAGAAGTTGTTTTATTTATTTATTTATTATTATTATTAAAAAAAATACGAGATTTAGCAGTCTTGCAGATAAATTTCCTTTGCGAAATCTCTTGGCATTTGAATTTCCAAAGCTAATTTTTTTTTTAAATGTCGATAGACATACCAGCAGCATCATTCTCATCCTTAATAGGAATATGAGTTGAACTAATTTTCCTACAGAATTTGATGATTCAACTGAGCAAATTAACAATGAAATTTAGGATAAATCAGTTGACGATGCTAAGTTTATAACAGGTTCATAATTCATAAGCATATTAACTCATAAGTTGAACCTCTTTATAGAAACCGCGTGGAGTCAATAGTTCAAAAATTTGTTAATGCAAAACACTACCTGAAAACTGAAAGTTAGCATTCCATCCATTTGGACCATTCAGAGGACACGTAAGTCACCCAACATATATTCAAGGCATTCTAGTTAGCCATAAAGAGGTCAATATTTCATTAGAAAGGATAACTGTTTTGTCTCTTTAAATGTATTTCAATAGTATTCCCTTAAATTAGTATCCTCCCCTTTTTAAATTCTTTGATTAATGATGATGACCATTTTAGAGTCGGCAGCCCACCATTAGGGTAATTTATTGGATTAATAAAATATCAAGGAAACATGTACAAAGGAAATTTCTGTAAATTTGTCTGCAGCCGAATTCATAAATTCTGTATTTATCGCTTCCTTTCCTATTATTGGTGATATAATTCCTAGCTTAGAGATACTCTTAAACTTAATTTATAACTTCCCCATCTTATCTCCACAATTGATTTAAGTGCTTCGCTATATAAGAACATCTTTCCAAAATCCACACAGCCTTAAGGAAACCTAAAAATAATGCACGACAAGTTTGCAAGTTAAATCTAATTTCTACATTATTTTATTTTTCACACTGATTGGGTCAAATTTAATAATCAAACTTTACTTGACATGCTTAAGTTGGAAGTGAATTTATTGATAACCTAAGGAAATGAATCATCAGAATAAATGGAGTGGTTGAGATGATTAAGTACATCATTGCACGTGTCACTTTATTCTTCCAACATATTTTATTTTTCTAATACCTTTAAGAGTGACTCTTTTCTAAGTCCTATAAGATCTATGTTGCTTTCTCAAGATGTTCTCATCATCCTAAGATTTCAATGTTGTATTGAATGAACTGTGGATCCAAATACTACTATACTCATGTTTGCCAAATCCTGCTCAACATAAGAACAAACCATTAGGTAGATAGGAGCATAGCCTCTATCTGACACCCATGGGTTTCTCTGATACTAACTGTGGCGGCCGCCCCTTAATCAAATAAGTGTTAAGAAGTGGTCGTCACTAGTACCATGGACATTACACTAATAACATATCTGTGATACTAATCAAGAGCTGAGCAAGACTTAATAGAAACATACATATACTATAGCTGTGCAAAATAGGTAGAAAGGAAGCATCCAGACACAGTCCACATTAATTCATTCACATACAATACATTGAATGCAAAATAGTAAGAATAAGAAAACATAATTATTACAATTTTAATAAATGCAGGTAAAGAAGGTGGAAGCATATCTCCTTCAAGGAACTGCACTTTACTTTAACTTGTTAGCAGCTAAATCCTCAAGCATTGGATCTGACCTATACTCCTGATCTGCCATATGTACATATATGATAGGGCACAACCAAAAAAAAAAAATTTGGTTAGACTTTAATAAGTATAAGTACAATTTAAGCTATTATAATTGCATGAATTTAAAGATATCATCACTTTACTGATACTACTAAGCGAGCAAAATAAATAGGTGCAACAAGCTACAAGGAAGGGATAACTATAAACTATCCATTTATAGCATTCAACATATATGTGAAATAATATACCAAGACATGAAAGTAAGCAAGGTAAGGCTAAAAGCAAAAGAACTGCAACTACTATGTTAATTCCACTTCTAACATGATTATGATCATATTAACACATGCTGAGTATATAAGAGAAACACAAGTACTGAAAACATGCAATTCTAGTATCCTAAATATGCCAATATATATAAGTAAACATATGAGTATACATACAACATGCTAATTAAGAAAATGAAAAGAAAAGCCACTGAGACATGTGACAAAAGTAAAACAATCAAGTGTAATGTAAAGCCACTAAGACATGTGGCAAAGCAAGCAAATACTGAAAATAAAATCACTGAAACATGTGGCAAAGCAAAAATAAAACAAATACTAAATAATTCAGCTAAAGTAGCAAAAAGCCTAAGACATAGTACTGCCATACCAGCCAATAGGCCATCCAAGGCCTCCAATATCAATCAATCAATCAATCCCCAGCCTAGCCTTCCAAATATGCTAGGTCTGAGTTCAGTCTATACAATACTACTATTAAAGAGGCAGACTAAGCTAGGACATATTCTACCAACTGCAAATAAATAATAACTGAATGATATGAAATTCAAATACTAACTTAGGATGTATCATCCATATCCTAAGTTTTCCTATTATGCTCAAGGAATAAGGCTCAATATACAAGGTATGCAAAGCAATCTAGTCAAAGCAAGCAAGAGACTCAATCTAGACTATGTGATATCTGTTGTCATCTAATTAAGTCGTTCTAACTATCCCAAGTCATACAACTTAAAAGCACGGCCTTATAAGTTAAAAATAATCAGGACTGATCAGGTCCCAATTTAGTTTAATCAAATTTGACTATAAGTTAAATAATAAATCATCACATCCTAATTGATGATTTGAGATGTTCTCAGCTAAGATCTGATCCAGATCTACTAAGCTAAGAATTATGAATTGAACACCACAACCTTGGGTTCAATCCCATGATCCAAGGGTAAGCTTAAGATCTATGGTTCAATCTAGAAGTGAACCGATGATTAAGGTATATTCTATTAAGTAAAAATCAAGCTTAATAGAATGGATCTCTATCCTTAATCTAAAATTGAAAGACAATAATCAAAATGAAACTATGAAAAATTTAGAAACTAATAAAACAAAGGTTTCATTCATTGAATAAATCACTTATTCAACGAATGAGATCTAACTTAGTGTCTAATCCTAATCTTAAGGAAAGAGCCTAAGGTGAAGTGAAGTTCCTAAGGAAGTACCTTAGTTTGACTCTAGGTTCTAATCCATGTTCGCATAATTTATAGTTTTCAACTAAGTTAATGATTACAACTTAGTTAGCAAAAGTTCATATATCCTAATGTCATGGTGCTTAAATAACAAACAAATCCTAATGATGCTAAGATCTATGCAAGTGGTGTACGCACTGTACATAGAGCTCAAGAAAATAACATAATTAAAAGAATACAGAACTCAATAAAGTTCTAAGTACAAAATGTACCTGGCACATGCATTTTGAGTCTTATAACCTGATGCTTGAATGAAAGGTGCAACTTAATTACGAGCCTTTTTTGTGATTAGCAATCACACCACCTGGATTATTTGAGTAAGCAAAAATAGGATAATGAATATTTGATAGGTGCAGATTGCCCAAAAATAAGAGACCAACGATAAGTAAAGCTCAGTAAGATCACTTACAACTATGTAGGAAGTTAATAAAATTATCTTAAGCTTTGGATACTACTACTACTATGACATTTAATAAGAAACATTTCGTATATTGGGAGACTTAAACTCAGTTAAAGGGTGCTCGAAAATCATTAAGTTTGTAATTTCTTCACCTTAAATTCTATATTTTAAAACCAGCGAGTAATTCTTTCTCTAGGCTAAGTATTAAGAACGTAAATATTTTATCGATTGATGAGACTAAGAAAACATAAAGCATTTTTAATGGATTCGTTCTTAAGGATGCTTTTGAAATGACATGAAGGTAGTAGAACCTCATTTCTTTCCACATGGGCTTGAGAATCAATGGAAGTTCAACCCATGCATTTCATATGAGTTAATCTATGGCATTAAATTATTGAACAAGAATATATTCATATGGTGAGTGTGATATATACAGATTATTTGACAATGTTTGCATAGATCTATCTACTTAATATGAAAGATTTAAATTATGCTAACACATATCTATGCATACCAAAATGATGAGCCCTAATACAATCATCTCACCATACTCAATAATTTAGATTTAAGATTTTTGGTTAGGTCTAGAAGTTACCTTAAAGAGGAGATGCTCGGCTTGGAGGGAGGAGGCTCGGCTTGCGTGCGAGAGGGAAAAAGGGTATTTTGGCTGAGAGGAGAGTTTAGGTTTTCAGGAAGATTTAGGTTAGAAGAGGAGTTATATGCTCTCAACCGAATTTGATGCGAGCCACTCGATCAAGATCGAGTGGCTAAGAATTGCTGAAACTTATAAGGGTTGATTGAATAATCAAATGAACTCCAAAAATTATGAATTTGGTATCAAAACGATCGTCTCGACGAGATGAACGCAATTGTTCAAAAATTATTAAATTTGAACGAGTATTTTATTTTATATTAACTTTTAAGTGAAAACTTTAAAAATTCACTATGATTAATCCGGAGCCCGAAAAATTACGAAACTTGAAACATAGAGTCATCTTATGATGCGTAACTCAAATCTAGAAAAAATTCTAAAATCCGACTTTTATTTTATCTTTTTTCAACTCCGGAAGTTTAAACTTCCCGAATTTTTTTAAGACGATCCGGGACCCCGATTGGGTTCAAATTTTGGCAAGTGGATCCCCTCAATATGTTTTATTTGATGATATTTTTATTAAATTTTTATTTAACTAGAATTGAAATTCTAATTTTGACTTAATCTTCCTGAATTTGGGATTAATTAATCCAGTAACAACCTCGGGTTGTTACAATACATCTACGCCAACAATTTGACAGTGAAAGTCTGACCGGTGGACGTCGAAGCTTCTCTTTCCTCTCCCCTTCACTTCTTGCTCTTCTTTCCCTCTTGAAGTAGATGTTCAGGTTATGGTGAGTGAGAGGAGCTCTGGGAGGAATGGCCATGTCACTGGGGGATACCTTGACCCCTTGCTCAAGGCATATCCCTATTATCAAATATTCAAAGGTGAGTGCGGTGCAAGGCCCGGTCAGGGTGTTATAGAGCTGCTCTAAAATAATCCTAGAGACATAAATGTCTCCAGATTGTTCTATTGCTCAAATGAGCAGCGCTCGTGACCTTGTCACCTCACTCAAATTCCTAGATGGCATAATGATGCTGGAGATGAGGATGTGCCATGCATTACGCGAGTCTATGAAAAGAGCTTGTGGAATGTTGGCCAGGGATTCTCTCCACCCTGTGTCATCTTGTGAGGGCGCTAACAACATCCGCCAAATTTATTTCATAGTTAATGAGAGCCAGGTAGGAGCATTCTTCCACCATCCTAAGCTCATAAAAGCTCTTGATCTCCTCAAGTCTGAACTTAACTATCTTTCCCCGTACAAAAATTGCATGCCTCTTTACGTGAATCACATTGGCATACACTTCCTGTACGATAGAAGAAAATAAGTCGGTCTGTAAAGAGACCAGCCTATCCCAACCTTGGCCGTGGACATTAGGGTAGTAGACCGGATAGGGGAGTTTGAATCCCCTTTCTGGGATGAGCTTATTGCGGGAATTTATTTGATCGTGGCGTTGTTCCGCCTCCGTAGAGGAGAAACATTTTTTGTTGAAGGGGCCTCCAGAAGTTGTGGTTCCAGCCTTCTTGTTTATGATGTTTTTCCTCTAGGAAGCCATTCTAGAGGAGAGTGTTTGAAAGGTTTTTGAAATTGAGTGCAAAAGTTTTAAAATTAGAACAAGTGTAGAATCTTCTCCTCTTCTCATGGTATTTATAGCAAGAAAATTTTATGGAAGGTTTTAATTTGTTAATCACCTTCAAAGCATAAATAAGGATAGTCAAAGATTGCTTTAATGTCATGCAATGAATGTGACTGAAATTAGTTTTAACTATGTCGAAAATAATCAACTTTTGCAGCAATTTGTTCAGGTTTTTAGTTCTAAGGCGCGCTGTAGCGCCTTTGACTGCTTGGGGAATCCAAAGCAGTCAAAGTGACTTCCAGATATGCGTTAGATGCTGTGGTGCACTGAAGCATGCTATCACACCTCAGAACTTGGCAAAAGTTTTATGCGTACAAACATCTGCTGCAGTGTGCCGTAGCAGTGAAATCCACTACAACACGCTATAGCGGCTGAATCCGCTGCGGTGCGCTGTGGCGGGTAATTTCGCTGCAGCGCGCTACAACGCATTCAGGAGCAAATTTTTTTTTCAGCTATCATTTGGCTTCCAGCAATCATTTCATTCACAAGAGTTAGGTTGTTTTATTCTAACTATCTAATCCTAAGTTTAAAATTAAGCAAAATAAAAATTGGGTTGCCTCCCAAGAAGTGCTTGGTTTAATATCACCAGCCTGACACATTTAAGATTTTTTTCTTAGGTATTTTTTTAATTGGGGGTTTTCTTTTCTAAACCATAGAAGAACATGAGTGAGCACTAGCACACGCTGTGCTCAAACTCATAAATTCACTTATTGCATTCCCTTCTGCCCCATTTTCAGAGTTGTCTACAGAGACTCCCTTCTTCTTTTTCTTTCCTCTCCTTATTTTCTTTTTCCTAACTACTGTTTCCTTACCCTCCCCTCCAGATAGGGAGCTAATGCCACTCTCAGTTTCTTTCCCACTCAGAACCAGTTTCTTCAGATATAAAACCTTACATATGTCCTCCTCCCTCAATTTCTTTCTCCATTCATATTTCATCATTTTCTTCTTGAACAGGGTGTGTTTTAAGTCAATAATAGCAGCTTTACCTTAAACCTTAATGCTAATTATTTCTTTAACAACATTGATAATGGAATTAGTACTAGCTAGGAAGGGTAACCAAAAATGATAGTGGAATTTTCATTCCACGTGTCCCATTCGCAAATAATGAAATCAGTAGGAATCCTCCTAAACCAATAGGTACATTTTTAATTATGCCTAAAGGGGTTCTTTAATCGAGATTGGCAAATTCTAAGATTGTATAGGTGGCCTCCATCCCTCCTGACCTAAGCTGCTTGTACACATGATACGACATAATGTTGACAAAAGCCCCAAGATCACATAAAGGATCTAAAGGAACCTCGTACCCTATCATGCACGGGGTGTTTAACCTCCCGGGGTCCTCACTTTTCAGAGCTATAAGCCTCTCATCTCCATATTTTCTATCCCTTTCTTCAACCACTAAACCTCTTTCAACTGTCTCACTATTTTTATTTTGGTCATCACTCTCAATTCCTTGAGAATAGATAACACTCACCGTTTCCCTCAGATTTACTTTCGTAGAACTGGGCAAAGCTCCTTGCCGATGCGTGGTCAACTGTTTTGAGATCTGCCCAAGCTAAACTTCTATGTTCCTAAGGGATGCCTCTATCCCTTAGATAGAAGCATCGTGTCAGGTGATTGTTGTTTCTGTCCTACGCATGAATTGGATGGTTTCAACCTTGAAAGCATTAAGAGCTCCTTCCAAGTTTGAAGATTGAGGTTAGTAATTATTCCATTGTTATACCCTTATTTATTTGATGAACTCCCCCCATCAAAATTTATGTGGTTATTATTATTACTCCAAGAAAAGTTAGGGCAATTTTTCCACCCAGGATTATATGTGTTGGAGTAAGGGTTGTTCATAGAATTATTATTACTCAGTTTGTGGTGCAAAAGGGTTGTTTAGGTTGCAGTATTTGCTTGGATGATTCCCTCCACACAATTTACAATAAAATTCTTGGATACTACTCACATTCATGGTTTCTATTCTATTGTTTAAGGCCTTGATTTCATTTTGCAGGGCTAATATTTGATTTTGTTCGTTGGTTTAATTAGCCTCTATCTTTTTTGTATTGAGCCTCTCAATAGGTCATTGGTAAGCGTTTGTCGCCATTTCCTCAAGAAGATTAAGGCCTCCTCTTGGGTCTTGCTACCCAAGAATCTGCCCGCGGCTACATCTATGAGTGTCTTTGTGGGTGCATTCAATCCATAATAGAAAGTTTGCATTCGCATCCACATCGAAAATCCATAATGGGGGCAACGCCTTAAGCAGTCCTTAAAGCGTTCCCAGCCATCATATAAATTTTCCCCATTCTACGGGAGAAATTTGCTATTTTATTTCTCATCATGCAGGGAAATACTTGGCTAAAAATTTTCTAGCTAAGTCATCCCAAGTCCTTATAGACTCACCAGACAGAGAGTTGAGCCAAACTTTTGCTCTAGCTCTCAAAAAGAACGGAAATAATCTTAATCTAATGACATCATCAGAAACTCCATTGAATCTAAACATATCACATATTTCTAGAAAATTGGAAATGTGTGTATTGGGATCATCAGTAGCTAGACCACTAAATTGGTTATTTTGTACCATGTTTAAAGTTGACTATTTTATTTCAAAGTTGTTTGCTTGTATAGTAAGTCTAACTATGGCATTAGGTACTCTTCCTACAGTTGGTAAGGCATAGTCTGTTAGAGGTCTACCCCTGTTATTTTCTAACAGCTCACTAGGAATTGCTTATAAATTTTCTATTTGGGCTTGTTGTTGGTTTAAATTTGTTTGTTCTCTCCTAGCTTACAAATAGATTTTTTCAATTTCAGGATCAAAAAAAATTTCAGAGAAGTTTCTCTTATTCATGCAATTTAACAAGAATCAACTAGCTATAATAATTTAGCAATCAAGCTATTAAATCAGCAATTCAAATCAGCAAACAGATTTTAGCAAACTAAATTCCTAGCAATTTCTAATTCAGCAAACTAAATTCTCAACAATTTCGAATTCAGTAGTTCAAAAAATTCAGATTCAATAATACAGTTCCAACAAACACAATTCAGCAAAACAAATTTCAACAATTTAAGGTTCATCAATAGTTTCCTACAATATAGTTTTCAGGATTTTTTAAGTATTCAGCAACAAAGCAACTAAATTAAAAATCTAACTAGCACTACAGTAAGCACAAGAGTAATTACAAAAAATAATAATTAAATGTAAAATAAATACAAATCTAAATCACTATTTACTTGCAGATTATACTTAACACAAAACTAAAAATCATTCCCCGGCAATGGCGCCAAAAACTTGACAGACCGCAGATACATGTCTGCGCTTGCACGCAAGTGTACGTAATCCGAAGTAATAAAGGACAATGTGTTCCTTAGATTAGTCCTCTAATTCTGACAAGTTCATATCTAGTGCACAAAGTGAACACACTAGGGTTCTACCTCAATACATAGATTCTTATGAGATCATATTTAATTTATTTAGAACTCCTACATCTAGGTGATCAAAAATAATCTCTTAGTTAGGTGATCTCACAAGCATTTATTTCCACCAATAAGTTTCATGCTCATTATACGCAGTTTAGATAAAGAAGCGGATTCACCGGACCACATGGATTATGTCACATCATCCATAAGTACTCAATGCCCTCTTCCTCCTTCAACGTCTGCTGAGCCACAGAGCTTGGTTGGTGGCTCTTGGCTCACAAGCATCAACCTCTCGGCTGAGCTCATCGTGTGGTGTAGTTATGCTCAAGAGCTTGTCACATAGCTCTAAGCTGTAACAGCACACACACCTATGCTCAAGGCCAATTGGTGAGTTGTGGAGCTTAAGATGATTATTTTAATAAGTCATTTCTTCCATTTAAAACCTGAGGTGTTTTACACCGAGAATCCTCGCTCAGCGATCTTGGATTGCGGTGAGGACCTTTATGTGCATTACCTCTATATTTTGATTGTTTATATGACTTAGTAGTTTTTCATCTAAGAAACAGATTTATTCCATTACAGAGTTTGCAAGCATTCCCAGCATTTATTCACAAGCATAGAATATAGATAGACAATTAAACTTGATTTCATTCATTGCAAGAATTTTTATACAACACCTTTTACATCCCCTACTCATCACACGATTACAGCCCAACCCTCCCCAAGGAGGGTTTAGCTCTCCATTACAAAAGGAATGCAGGAAATTACATGCAAGAAACTGAACCTTTTCATGGTTCAAACTAAGGAAAATCAGAAGATAAGTTTAGAGGAATACTAGGAACTGCCCTTGGCATTCACTAGATTTTCTCCCTTTGCCTTCTCTCTTCTTCTCCTCTAGTTCCTTGGTGTGGTCTGCTTTCTTTTCCTTGAATGGATCTCTTCTCAATCCTTGGTGAGGTCTCCTTCTTCTTCTCACAGTAGCTTATAATTTCAGGTCAATGAGTGTCAAATTTTGGAACCCTTTCTTAGTTTTAATTGGTAGTATTTATAGTGAACTCCTCAGCCCTTTAAGCATAAATTTTGCCATCTCTTCAATTCCTTAAATTAATGGCCAGCTATTAAATTTTATTCCTTTTATTCTCTTGGGATCCAGCATAAATTAATGTGATTTTAGTTTTCAAATGGCTGGGGAAGTCCAATGGTTTGAATTTCTGGCCTTCCCTATGAATTCATAAATGCTCTGGTCTGGGAAATTCTGCATAGGGCGCTGCGGCAGTTTTGCTATATAACAGATTTTAACTGAATACCCGCTGTGGTGGGTGGTAATGCCGAGCTCTCGGTTGGATTCCACTGAAGCGCGCTGAGCGGGTAGCTTTATATATTTTTTATGTCTTTTCCCTTGGATTTGCTACAGCGCGCGGTAGCGCTGAGCTCTCGATTTGGTTCCGTTGCAGTGCGCGGTAGCGCTAGTATCTCAGGTTTGAGACCGCTGTGGCATGCTATAGCGAGGGCTTCTAAATGATCGCTGATTCTGGAATTGGATAGTTCCACTACGGCGCGCGGCAGCACTGAGCTCTCAGGTTTTGACCAGCTGTGGCGCACTGCGGTGCCGAGCTCTGGGGTTGGACCCATTGTTGCGCACTATAGCGGTTTTCTCTCCCAAACATGCAGAAGTGCTCCCATGTTCCCCAGTTCTCCTTCTTTCATTATGATGTGCTGCAACGCGCTTGGGTGCACTGTAGTGGTTTTGGCTCAGAATTCTTCCTTCTGCTCCATTTTTGCCTTTCTTTCTTGGTTTCCCTGAATTTGTTTAAAATCACATCAAAGCATGCTGTTCTAAAGAAAGATTTGTTTGTTTTTCTGCTTTATTATGCAATAAATTTTGGACTCATAAAATTTCAAAGTGAAAAATTATCATTTACCCTAAATGTCATGTCCTAAATCTCATAGAGAATAACTTGAATATTTTGTACCAAATATAAATGTTAGAATCTTTGATTGCTTGTGCGACTAATTAGAACTTAATAACCGAACTACATGAAACCTAAGTGCTTTAGATTGTAATCAAGTGCTAATTCCTTTTGGTTAAATTTAAGATTTGATTAGGCTTAATTACTTATTTTTTTACTCAATGTGATACTTATGAATATTTAAGAACTTTAATTTTGGTTTGGACTCCTTGGTTTAATTAATTTGACATTAATCAGTGTTTAAGCTTAATAACCTTAAGAATTGATTTAGTTAATTATTTGATCTTGAACTTGAAGTGAACACCAACAATACACAAATAATGCACTGATTTGCCATTGATCCTTAAACTAAACATTGGATCTTGATTTGGTTAAGTTAGGAGTTAAACCATAACTTGTCTTGATTAAGATCTAAACCTTAATTACCTTAATCAATTGACTTTGATTGAAAGACAAATTCAACTTGCATAATTCCAATAATACATCTGACTTGACATTGATTTTAACTTATTGAATTAGAAGTGCCAAGGTAATTAAGGAACTTATGTAATTACACATTTGGACTTAAGCTTAAGATCTTTGATTTTCTCTTATATAAGACTCTTAGCATGAAGATAATTATAAAACTATGTTGATTTACACAAGATCAAATTTTAATAATACTCTCGATTATACCCCATAATTATAGTATATATATATATATATATATATATATATATATATATATATATATATATATATATATTGATCAGATGGGTTTACCCATCTTATCTAATCAAAATAAGCTTAATAAATAAAACTTATAATTTTTAGCATAGATGTTGGGTATGTAAGATCTTGATGATCTTACATTAAGTTTTATATGGTAATAATATTAGCCTTGACAAATGTTAACACATTGAGGTAGGAAGGACTTATTGTGACATCTTGAGGTAGGAACCTAGATGATCCTTCTTTACCCTAGAAGTTTGACCTTAGATCCTTGTGGTAAAATCACTTAAAGTACTTAGAATGAGATTCCTCCCATGTGGTAGTAGCTTATATTAGGTGACCTTTTGGTCACATCCTTGAAACCTTGTGTAGGATTTACCCCAATGGAGCCCGAATTCATAGCTTTGGTGCTCCTTGTTGATTAAATTGAATTAACTGAACTCAGATTATTAGTTGAGTATAGTAGTGTATATCCATAGTGCTAGATCACTTAAGTAGTATTCAGAGTTAGTTGATTCACTTTAATGTAGGATTATCTGTGTTCCATCCTGTGAGTTTAGTTGGATGTAATCCCACATATAATAAATCATCTAAATCTAAGAGTGTTATAATTAGGGACTTAAACTCTTAGTTTGATTGAATATAAATTGCCATCGGGTGATGCCACATATCGAAGATCACTTCCATAGATGTGGTTTTAAACAAACTAAGTAATTCAAATCACCCTCTTTAGGACACTAAGTATGCTTGTAATTAGGGTATTTAACATCTTAGTTTGAGATATAAATTATCATCGAGTGATGCCTCCTATCGAAGATCATTTCAATAGGTGCAGCTTTAACAAACTGAGTGTTAAATTTACATTTCTTGGAAACATACTAAATATATGTATACAACCTTTCCAACTAATGATTTTAAATAAAATCCTTATTAAAACAAATTATTGGAATTAGGACTAGGAGTTAGAATCCATTTAAATTGATTCTGCACAATTAAGACATTTGATTCATTATTTGATTTTAAAGCATTTTTTGGATTTCTAAATTTTAAGACATGTAGAGTAGAGACATGAGCATGAACATAAGCATGATGTATAAGTATCAGTGATGATTTATGGGTTACAGAATATTGCATACATTGATCGGGGAATTTTAGGATGCATCGGCATCACAGTAAATTGTATTCCCAACCAGATGTATGTAGATATTGGACCATATTACTTATAGCAGTTTAGTGATATTTCGGTTACATATCAGTGGTATATAGTATTGTAGCATATACAAATGCATTATTTCAGTGACATACATTATAATCTTACATATTATTTACTCAATTTCAGATCATATACTATTTTTATTCATTTTTAGTATTCAGTATACAGCCAGTTTTGCTTTACTTCAATTTTTATACAGTTTCAGATATTTAGTTACTTTTATAGTTTCCTGCAGCTCTAATTTATGTTATTTAAATGTGAAGAAAATAATTAGAACTGTTTAGATTAGTTTTCATATGTTTGACTTATTGTCTAACACATGGTACTTTTGGGATCCGATAATTTGTTAGACCCGAGCAGCTTATCGAGCCAGGTTAGGAGGATGTTCAAGAGGTTCTGGAGGAGTTTGTGGAGTCTTAGTGGATTTATCCCTTAGCTTTACTATTTTTGATTAGTTATTTCAATTATCTACTTAGACTTTATTTCAGTAAAACTGTTTATAATAATTGCTGGATGTATTTACCTTTCTATTATAAGATGAATGTTTTCATTCAATTTCAGTGATGAATATTTTTAGATGAATATTTAGCTTCTGCACTCAGTTTATATATTACTTATACATAGTATTATTATGTGATCAGCATACTAGAAATGTTGATATTTTATACATTTATTAGATTCTTCATATTATATTTTAAATCCAATGTATGTATTTGTCTAACACTTAGGATAAGGATATAACACTTATCTTAAGTATTAGCTCTTGACCCTCCTTTGGGGTTGAGTCAGTAGCCTTTAGTATTAGTTTGAGCTATTCGAAAAGATGGGAAATTCCTTTTCGAGTAGCGCGCCGCTCAGTCACTGTGGCGCCCTGCTCCCCAAGCCCACAATCATTAGGCTAAGGAGTGGAGTGTCACTCATGGAAATCCCTCACTCAATATTGGATTAGGTGAGATCTACAATCCACTGCTGAGGTAAGGATGTGCACACAATATATATAATAGATTCAGTCACTACATCTACATATACAGAGTGCAGAAGAATATGAAAAATAAAGGCTACATCCATTCACCATACATCATACATGAATTAAAACATGATAGCTCAGAAAATAATAAAGTGTAGAAAGTAAACACAGTCACAGAACCTGTATTATTATATTATTTTAAGTAAGGTTTATTAAATGAAATAAATAATACTCTCATCCTCACAATAGGTAAAAAGGTATCTAAATATCCTCTAGTCCAACCTGCTGCACCTCCTCTAAGTAAGGTTCCTCCTCAGGCACAGGCTCCTCAAACTGCTCAAGTTCTGACATTATCAGTTTCACAATGCCAGGGCCCCAACCAATAATGAAAAATCTTGTTAGATAAAATATCTTATTAGGCAAGTAAATTTTATTAAGCATTTATTAATATCACCATTTTACTCTAAATAAATCAACATCTATCTAGCATGGGAGCAAGTAAGCATACAAAGGAATATGAATAAGTTATAAATGCAATCTTTATAACTAATCAAGGATTGAGGCAAAAGCATACCTCAAGTAAAAAAAACAAGATAGAGCATATATATATAATACCATAAGTAAAGGTATTGAAAGAAAAGTCTAAACCTAAACATGCTAATGATCATATGACACATGCAAATTTAAAAGATAAATCTAAAAATGGTACATATAATATAAACAATAAAATCTAGCATTCTATATAAATATATAAGTAAGCAGGTAAAATAGGAAACACAACTGACTAAAATAACATGCATCAGCATCATAATATACAATATGCTGAAAAATTGAAAAGAATATATAACTATCATATCATAAAGAATTGGCCAATTTGGCCCAGTATATTCCCATAACTTTTCTGGGCTAGGGCGAATAGAGATTCTCATAGCCTTTCTGGGATAGGGCATAAAGAACAGAACAGAAGTAAAGCAATGCTGAAGAGGTAGATAATACTATGTAGAATCTCTTAGTTATTTTACTTTTGTTTCTGTGGACACATTCGGAAACAGCTGAGAAGTCAATTGCGTTGGCAAGACTAGGCGGGTTCCCAGCTTAACACACACTCCTCAATGAGTAATGTTAAGCATCCTTATTTCTCCTTACCCCTATCCATTGGGGTAATGTGCACCATAATCAACTAAAGACTGAACCCAAATGCAAATGTTTTCCTAATATTCTAAGTTTTCATTTTCATGCAATAATATTTTTTTTATATGACATGTCCAAAGGAAATAAGCATAAAACTCAAGGAATGAGTAGCACAAAGTCAAATAGTTAGTAAGGGACTCTACTAAGCATGGTGATATCATTTGTTTTCTAATTTAAATATTCTAACTATTCCAAGCACACAAGTTTAGGATCTCCAATTCCTACTATTGAGTGTAACTTAGAAGCTCAGCATTATAAATTAAAAAGGATTAGAATTGATCAGGTTCTAATCTAATTCAATCAAATATGACTATAAGTTCAATCAATAAATCATACATCTTAGTTTTATGAATTTAGACATTCTATCTAAGTTCTGATCAAGATCAACTAAGCTATAGATTATGGATTAAACACCACGAGATTAGGTTTAATCACATAATCTAAAAGGATAATACAACAGATCTAGGCTTTATTCTAAAAGTGATCTATTGATTAAGGCAAAAAGTAAATCAAATTTAATAGGATGAATCTCCTATCCTAAATCTAGGGTTAAAAGACAAAATAATCCAAATAAGTTGTAAAAGTCTAGAAAACTAGTAAAACCAAGGATTAATAATGGAATAACCTTATTATTCATTGAATGAAATCTATCCTATGATCTAGCCATAATCTTAGGAATAGTCCTAATGTGAGGCGTGATGTCTTAAGAAAAAGATTTAGAAGAAAATTTATGAATTTAACTATCTTGACCTAATAACTGATTTTAACACTTAGAATGATTCTATTACAGTTCTGATATTAGTTTTATTGACTTAGAAGAGAATTTAGGGTTTAAAGATACTTAACTTGAATTTTAGGCAAAATGACCATTTTACCCCTACTTTAGGGTCCAAAAAGTGACTTTTTGATTTATAGTTCTAATTAGAATTTCTTATAGCCAAATGATTTCTTATTATATAACATGAAGATAAATAGTAACTACGCTCAGTTTGGATAAAAACAGGTCCTACAGGTCCAAACTAAGGTTTTTGACCTAAAGGGCATTTTAGTATTTTACACTTAATGGAATCTAAATTTTTTTGCAGTTTACTTTTGGTTACTACTCAAGGATTTCATAGAGTCTAAGAACACTGCATTCTGATGTCAAATGGCTAAGTTATGACTATTTCTATTTCTAAGGGCAACTTAGTAATTTTGTCGGTCAATGGGTGACAAAAATGAACTTTTCTGTTTGAAGTCTAATTTCAACAAACTTAGGTTTTATAGCTTCTCTATAATATACTGAGTGTGTTGACAAGGAGTAAACCTAATTTGGATTTCAAATGGTCAAGTTATGGCATAACTAAAGTTATGGGTATTTTTGATAATTTTTTGATTTTATATGGTTCATATCTTAATTATTATTTCAGTTTATTGATGACATTGGATTTCTAAGCTAGTTAGCACTTTAAATTTCTAAATTTAGAGTTGAATTGACTAAGTTATAATTATTTGAATTTTAGGAGCATTTTGGTTATTTTTAGGGTAGGTCATAAATGTTACTTTTCAAAGTAAGCTTTAAATGAGGAAACTAATACTTCTACAGTATTGAGACTAATACTTTTACTCATAAAAGTTGTGAGGGTTTGTTTAAGTCCTAAAAGATTGCTATGTTGTATGTACCCTGAAACTAATTTTATTACTTCATTTGATTTCTTTTATTTTTATGAGTAAAATGAGACCTATGTTTGCTATATTTGGATTATTATATAAAAAGTTATTAAATTTTAAAGTTTTAATTAAATTAAAATCAATTTTATTTAAATTACTATTCATTTATTTAATTTAAATAATTTATTATCTAATTAAATTAATTAAAAATATTATTCATTCCAAAATTATTCACTATTTTAATTAAATTAAGTTTAAGCTAATCATATCAATTTAATCATAAATTTTAATAACAATTAATTATTTATTAATTAATTAATTAAGTTGACTAATGATCATTAACTAGGATTTAATTAACTAACTTAAATTAGTTAATATCTAATTAAGCTTAACTACTCTTAATAATATTTATTAATAATTAATTTATCTATTTAAGTATTATTACTAATTAACTAATAGTTAATCACTAATCACAATTAATTAACTACTAATTATAATTAACAGTAATTTAATTAAACTATAATTCCTATTTTAATATATATAGCTATATATATATAATTATATATGCATAATATATAACTTTTATTAATTTTTCCTGCAGGTGGGACCCATGCTGCCACGCTGCAGAACACGACTGAGCCGCGGCGGGCCCCACTGAGGATGATAGCGCCATCAATGGCGGGACCCTCGCACCACGTGTCACTCTACCATATGCAGACAGAGGACTAGCGGGCCCCTCCTGACGCGGTCGGTAGTGACCGCGGGACCCACAGTCACACGGTTTTACCTGCGTGCGGGCCCCGCACTCCATGCGTGCAGCAGAGGCCACACATCGACACACGAGAGGGAGCGGCTGGGAACAGTGCCCACTAATGCAAACGTGGCAGCTGATGCGGACGAGACCCGCGCAAGGATGGGCCAGCCTCGGGTCGACCCGACTCGAGCCAGAGACGCTCCGCCTTCGCCCTCGATATTGAGATCTAGGGTTTGGGAGGACGGCCGTCACCGGTGATGCAAGACCTCGGCCTGCACCTCGATCGCACGGGCTCGACGAGCCTTCCCCAGCCGTGGTCGAGCTGAAGCCGGTGGAGCCCGGAACTACTAGGAAACGCTAACCCTAAGCTACGGATCGATGAGACGAAGAGGTAATAAATTGCTCTGTGGATAGTTCCTAAAATGTGAGGGGTCAGTCCGATGATACTTCAATTAGACGACACCTTATTGCAATCCAGACATTGAAATAAATATCCAGACAAGTAATTGATCATTAGAGGAAGAGTTAGGGGAGAAACGGGGTACCTCGGATGGACAGCTATGGGGCGTTGAAGACTCGACTTTCCTCAGAGGCTCGACTGCAAACGGGGGACCTTGGACGAAGGCTCCTGAGGTCCTTAATGGCCTCAGGATGGAGCTTGCAAGGCGAGCACCGCTGGGATAGGGTGCGGCAGCGGTGGTTGTCGCGTGGCGTTGCTGCACACGTGCGGGACGGAGCCATCGAGGATGAAGGAGGTCGACTGTTCGATCTTTGATCGAACGGTCCAGCTGCGCCATTTGATTCGGACGTCAAGCTTAATGGATTCCCTATTGAGGGGACAGCGTGGGGACGACGTCGTTAAGGATAAAATTTAATTAATAATTATTTTAATTATTAAATATATTTTCCTAATTTAAAATTAGATAATTAAATGGTTTCAGAAAAATTCCAGATATTCACCCTTAGTTGATTGAGGGGTGAGGAATACAACGACGATGTCAGATTTTTGATTTGACGAGTATTTTAATTTCTCTATTTTTGGGGCATTTAAATATTATTATAATATGCATCAAAATTTTGACGACTTCTGATTTGCACGAAAATATCACCCCTAGCTAATTTGGGGGCAATGAGCGCAATGGGGAAGTCCATTTTTTTATCTGAGATCTATTTAAATAGGTCAAATTTTAGGGTTTCTGGATTTTCCAGAATTCTGATTTTTGATCCGATTGACTTCTGATCTGGACTGGGTCTAGAGGTGAGCTCTTAATGACTTAACTAAGCTATCTAAACCATAATAAAGACTTAGATTAACCTTAAATGGCTAAGGTAATATATTGGGTTGTTATAGACTCCCCCATTTAAAAATGATGTCGTCCTCGACATCACTCAAGTGGGAATAAGATGGCAAGAATGAAATATGACTGGAATTTGTAAGCTTGGAATGCTAAGAAATAATACCTAGATTCTCGAAGAGTCTTGGATATTTGACTCGCATATCGAATTCCTTCTCCCAGGTTGATTCGTTGCAAGAAAAATTCTTCCACTGGACTTTGATCATATTGATAGCACGACTCCTAAGTTGCTTGCGGTCACGGGCCAGAATTTGGATTGGCTCCTCGACATATGATAGATCTGACTGGATCTGAATCTCGGGGAACTGCACGAGGTGAGATGAATCTCTGAGGCACTTCCATAGTGATGATACGTGAAACACATTATGAACTACAGAAAAGTCATCCAGAAGATTGAGTTTGTAGGCAGAAGAACCTATTTTGGCTGATACTATGAACGGACCAACATAACGGGGATTAAGTTTTCCTGCTAAGTCAAATCTGGAGACTCCTTTCATTGGAATGACTTTTAGGTATGCGAAGTCTCCAATGTTAAACTCTAGAGGACGGTGATGAAGGTCGTGGTATCTACTATGGCGGTCCTGGGCTGCACGAATTCGTTGTTGAATCAACTGCACTTTTTTGTTTGTCTCTTATACTAATTCGGACCCATACAGCGGAACACTCCCCGTTTCTGACCATTCCAATGGGGTACTACGCTTCCTACCATATAAGGCTTCATATGGAGCCATCTTGATGCTAGCTTGAAAACTATTGTCGTAAGCGAACTCCACTAGTGGGAGGTGATCTCCCCAAGATCCAGCAAAGTTAAGTATACACAGTCTGAGTAGGTATTCGAGAACCTGATTTACTCGCTCTATCTAACCATCTGTTTGAGGATAAAATGCTATACTCATTGCTAGAGTTGTGCCTAGATCCTGATACACGGCTTGCCAGAACTTGGAGGTAAATCGACTATCTCTATCGGATACGATTGTCTTGGGAATCCCATGGAGTCTGATTATCTCTTTGATTTAGAATTTTGCAAGTTTCTCAACTGAATTTGTATGATGAACTAGAATGAAGTGAGCAGACTTAGTCAATCGGTCAACTATGACCCAAATAGCGTCGGCTTCAGACCTTGTGCGAGACAACCAGGTCTCTGATGCTCTGCCTTGACTAAATTGCAAGCGTGGCACTTCGCTAAGGTCTTGGTACATTTTTGAACTTCCCGGATGAACTTGAACTAGCACCTCCTGATGCATGGACTTATGGATCCATAAGCGGTCTCCTTGACAGATGGCACCCTTATGAAATCGAATATCAGTATGATGACCACTTTCGATGGCTTGCTTGAAATTTAGGTACTCATTATCTTTAGTCTGAGTGATATATACATCTCTGTGGAATGTGGGCTCCACATTAATCATTGAGAGCATCGTACTCACTTGGTCATTACGTGTTAATTAGATGTCTAATTTATGGAATTCCTCTTCAAGGGGACTCTTGAAGATAAGAGCATTGAGAGTGGCATAATAGCTCAGAGCGTCAGCTATAATCTTCACTTTTCCAGGGTGATACTAGATATCAAGGTCAAAGTCACTCATTAATTCTAGCCACCTCCTCTATCTGCAGTTTAGCACTCATTGAGTGAATATGTATTTCAGACTCTGGTGATCAGTAAAGATTGAGTACTGAATCTCATAGAGGTAGTGATGCTAGATTTTTAGGGTGAACACTACAGCTGCTAGCTCAAGGTTGTGAACTACGTAGTTCCTTTCATGGGGCTTCAACTGATAAGAAGCATACGTGATGACTCTCCCTTCCTGCATTAATATGGCACCTAAGCCTATACCTGAGGCGTCAGTGTAGACTTGATAGTTCACTCCCTCTTTAGGAAGGGCTAGAACTAGAGCGATGGATAGTGTGTCCTTCAATACCTGAAAGGCCTCCTTACATGCTGGAGACCATTCGAATGGCACTGCTTTCTAGGTTAGCTTAGTCAATGGAGAAGCTATCTGGGATAAGCCCTTTACATAATTCTTGTAGTAACCAGCTAAGCCTAAGAAGTTTCTGATGTCGGTCACTGTCTTGGGCTGAACCCATTCCTGGATAGCGCTGACTTTGTTATGATCGACTTTAATACCCTGGGCATCTACCACATGCCCTAGAAAAGCTATATAATTGAGCCAAAATTCACACTTGGAATATTTAGCATAAAGTCCATGGTTACATAGTTCTTCTAGCACCATTCTTAAGTGCGCTTCATGCTCTTTCTGGTCCTTGGAGTAGATTAAGATGTCATCAATAAAAATGATTACGAATTTATCAAGGTATGGTTTAACGATGTGGTGCATCATGTCCATGAATATTGAAGGTGCATTTGTCAACCCAAATGACATCACTAAAAGCTTGTAATGTCCATAACGAGTCTTGAAGGATGTCTTCTCAATATCTGCGTCCTTGACTTGCAGTTGATGATAGCCTGATCGTAGATCAATTTTAGAAAATACCTTGGCTCTTGCCAACTGATCGAATAAGTCATCTATGCATGGCAATGGATACTTATTCTTGATCATGACTTTATTCAGTTCATGGTAGTCAATACACATATGCATAGAACCTTTCTTCTTCTTTACGAATAGTATCAGTGCTCCCCAAGGTGACGAGCTTAGCCTAATGAGACATTTCTCTAGCAGTTCTTGTAGCTGTTTATTCAACTCTTGCAATTCCTTGGGCGCCATACAGTAAGGAGCTTTAGAGATGGGCTGCGTTCCTGGAACGATGTGTCAATTGCAAATTCCACTTCCCGTATAGGAGGAAGACCGGGTAAGTCTTCTAGGAAAACATCAGTGAATTTGCAGACGACGAGGTTCTCGGATAAGGAAACACCTTATTTCTTTTCTCCTAGTATTGTTACTAGGAAGGCATCACGACATTTCTGAACCAATCGCTTTGCTTTTATAGCATTGATTAGCGATGCTCGAGTGCTAAGGTTACCAATAAAGGATCTGGCCTTACTACCACTACCCAAGGTGATCTTCTTCTTTGTGCAGTTGATAGTAGCGTTATATTGGCTTAGCCATTTCATGCCTAATATTACATTAAAATTGGCTATTGGGAGAACTACTAACTTGGCTTTGTACTTCTCAGTTTCAATTGGAATTTGTACCTTGTAGAACTGGCGAGTTGGCAATTGTGTTCCAAAAGGTAACCCAACATTAAGAGGATTGGCTAGGCGACACAAGGGTAGGTTAAGTGATTTTGCCTAGCCATCAGACACAAAGGAATGAATAGCTCCAGTGTCAAATAGAATGTTACAGGGTTTGTTATTTATGCAAATCGAACCTAATTGCAGAGGTGATTAATTACTAACTACGTAAAGCAAATAATGATTGTAGAGATAAAAGGGGTTTGAGAGCGTGTACCTGATACCACGTGATTGTCTTTTGCAGTCTCAACTGGTGTGAGGGTGTATACATGTGCAGGACCGGCAGGCTTATTGTTGTAGGTCTGCCATGGAGGTGGTCACAGTGCATTTGGGTAAGGGCCATTAGCTGTCTCATGCCTTACAGCTGAAGTAGATGGTGGTGCTGGAAGAGTTGCAGCAAGCTTTTGAAATAGGTCGAAGGCTTGGCGGCATTTGGAGCGGTCGATCTGATCATCGTCAATCATCTCTGTAGCCACACATTTATAATAACCGTGGACTACCCGTCTATAGGTGAAGCACACTTGCTTCCCATGGTAACACCGACCATATGGGTGTGGTTTTGTGTAACCATTGAATGGATCAGTAGGGGAACTTCGGCCTCGAGTTGGTATACCATAGCCCGTTTTGGGGGATTCTGTTAGAATGATGTGGACCCGATAAGCCTCTTGGGTCCTTCCTTGGCCTAGTCCTGCTCTACCACCTTGGCAGTTTCAAGTAGCTCCACAAAGTCTGTTATGCGGAAAGGGTTTACTTGGCTCCTGATGGAGGGTCGTAGGCCACTCTAAAAATGGTAGCAGCAGTCTAGCTCAGTAGGAACTAAGCTAGTGGAAAACCTGGCAAGGCAATGAAACTCTGCCTTGTATGCAGCTATAGATTGGTCACCCTATTGTAATTTCAAAAACTTGTCTCCCAAGCGATGTTTGGCAGATAGAGGGATGAAGTGGGACTAGAAGGCCTCAATGAATTCATCCCATGTGATATCTTCTAATGTTACCTCAGCAAACTGCGTGCTTCGGGTGGTGTCCCACCAGTACTCGGCCTCATCTTGTAGGAGGTGGGTAGCGAGATGGACCACCTCTGAGTTAGGGCATTTTATGCTTGTCGGGTTCTTCTCCAACATTTTTATCCAGGTGGCTGTGTCGACTGCAAAGAGACTCCCATTGAATTTGGGGGGTCTCAAGCGGAGGAAACTGTGCAGCAGTCCATCTGTGGACTGAATGTGATGTTGATGGGAGTACTGTAATGCTGGTGCAACTTCTGCCACGGTACGGTACTGGCTTATTTGAGCTACCAGCAATCGTTCCATCCGCTCGGCCTGCTTGGCCTGAGCGTCTGTGGTCGTATTGGCATACTTTTTACTGGATTTTGCCTATTTTTGGTGAGATTCCACCATTACTTTGATGACTTCTAGCAAGGCATTCACCTCATTAGATGAGGAGCTAGAAGGAGCAGGAGATGGGCTCTGTCTGGGATTCATTGTCTTTTACCAAAATCTGAATTAAAAATAAACTTTCAGAAATCCGGCAAATAAGAGATCATAACATTCTATCTCTTTTATTAATCAAAACTAAAGATGAAAAATACATCATCAAAAATAGTAGATAGAACATAAAATAATGAAAGACATCAACTGAGAAAGCATAGAGTCGATCCTATGTATTCTTCAGTGAAAGCATGGGAAAGCCTGCATAGGTTATCCTTTGATGCAGGCGATTCACTCTGTGCCTGAACGTCCATTGCTTTTGGGACCACCACTCCTTGGCGTAGTCCTGGAGTAGGAGCTCAACAATGCTAAGCCGGATACGATCTGGGTAACTTAGCTCGTCGAATGCTTTAGTTACTCTCCGTAACCATTCCGTGGCCAGGATGGGGAAATCCAGTCCCGTGTATACACCATCTTCTAACATCCTTTCTAGTATTCTAGCTCCCACTAGGGAGACTCCCGGGACTTCCCTCCCGTATTGTTTTGCCGTAAGCACATCAAATTTCCACTTATTCTCAAAGCGAGTATAGAAATCGCTCATTGACATGATAGTGTAGTAGTAACCCTAGGTATCCAGATCAAGCATCATAAGAATAATAATTTAATTCAAAATTAAGATACAAAGATGCATAAAGTAGAATAGGTAGCATATGAATTAAAGCTAGAAGATTCATCCAATATATCTAGCAGTGAAGGCACGACGAAAGTCCACATAGGTGACCTCCCTTTGCAATCCTTCACGCCGACGGGTAAGTGCCTGTAGGATGATACTCCACCAATCATTGGCTCTGTCATGTAGGAGGCGGGATACAATGGGGATCCTAATGTTGTCTGGGCAGTTAATAATTCCAAACACAAAATCTACCCACTTTGGCCACTCCTTGGCTGCAATGAGGTGATCGTATCCCTTGAATACGCTTTGCTGGATTAATTGATTCATCATTCGAACTTCGCGGTCTGACACTCCTTCTATATACCACTCGTGTTGCCGATGAAGTTGGACGATGTATTCCCACCTATCTTCAAATCGTTGGTGGTGCCACCTAAGCATCATCGTTGTATGTCTAGTATTTTTCTAAGTCACATTAGTTTACTGATATGTTACCTGTGCATGCATTTCCATACTTTTATTATTTTGAGCTATTGATCATGGTGTTTGTATGTAACTCCTATATTTAGTTAATGACTGATTGGTAGAAGAATCATCCATTAGGTAGAGTGGAAGACAAATTCCAATCTAACACCTAATGGGATTCTTTGATACCAACTGTGGCGCCCCGCTTCCCAAGCCCACAATCATTAGGTTAAGGAGCGGAGTGTCACTCATGCAAATTCCTCACTCAACATTGGATTAGGTGAGATCCATAATCCATTGCTGAAGTAAGGATGTACACATAATATATATATATATATATATATATATATATATATATATAATAGAATCAATCACTATATCTATATATACAGAGTGCGAAAGCATATGAAAATTAAAGGCTACATCCATTCACCTTACATCATATATGAATTAAAACAAGATAGCTCAAAAAATAATAAAGTGCAGAAAGTAAACACAGTCACAGAACCTGTATTATTACATTTTTTTAAGTAAAGTTTATGAAAAGAAATAAATAATAATCTCATCCTCACAATAGGTAAAAAGGTAGCTAAATATCCTCTGATCCAAGTTGCTGCACCTCCTCTAAGTAAGGCTCCTCCTTAGGCACATGCTCCACAAACTGCTCAAGTTCTGATATTATTGGTTTCACAATGCTAGGTCCCCAGCCAATAAAGAAAAATCTTGTTAGACAAAATATCTTATTAGGCAAGTAAATTTTATTAAGCATTTATTAATATCATCATTTTACTCTAAACAAACTAACATCTTTCTACCATGGGAGCAAGTAAGCATTAAAAGGAATGTGAATAAGTTATAAATGCAATCTTTATAACTAAGCAATGATTGAGGCGAAAACATATCTTAAGCAAACTAAACAAGACATGGCATACATATATAATATAGTAAGTAAAGGTATTGAAAGAAAAGTCTAAACCTAAAAATGCTAATGATCATATGACACATGCTAATGTAAAAGATAAATCTGAAAATGGTACATATAATATAAGCAGTAAAGTCTAGCATCCTATATAAATATATAAGTAAGCAAGTAAAATAGGAAACACAGCTGACTAAAATAACTTGCATCAACATCATAATATACAATAAGCTAAAAAATTAAAAAGAATATATAACTGTCATATCAGAAAGAATTGACCAATCTGGCCCAGTATATTCCCATAGCCTTTCTGGGCTAGGGCAGACAGAGATTCCCATAGCCATTCTGGGCTAGGGCATAAAGAACAGAAAAGAAGTAAAGCAAAGCTGAAGAGGTAGATAATACTATGCAGAATCATTTAGTTATTTTTCTTTTGTTTCCGTGGAGTCAAGCACGTCTACAAGACAAGGCAGGTTCCCATCTTAACACACACTCCTCAATAAGTAGTGTTAAGCATCCTAATATATATTTACTCTTATCCATTGGGGTAATGTGCACCATAGTCAACCAAAGACTGAACCCAAATGTAAAAATTTTCCTAATATTCTAAGTTTCATTTTCCTGCAATAACATTTTTCTTATATGACATGTCTAAGGAAAATAAGCACAAAACTCAAGGAATGCATAGCACAAAGTCAAATAGTAAGCAAGGGGCTCTATTAAGCATACTGATATCATTTGTTTTCTAATTTAACCATTCTAACTATTCCAAGTAACACAAGTTCAGGATCTCCAATTCATACTATTGAGTGTAACTTAGAAGCTCGGCCTTATAAGTTAAAAGGGATTAGAACTGATCAGGTTCTAATCTAATTCAATCAAATACAACTACAAGTTCAATCAATAAATTATACATCCTAGTTTTATAAATTTAGACATTTTATCTAAGATTTAATCAAGATCTACTAAGCTATAGATTATGGATTAAACACTACGAGATTGCGTTTAATCACATAATCCAAAAGGATAATATAATAGAGCTAGGCTTTATTTTAAAAATAATATATTAATTTTGGCAAATCCTGTTAAGCAAATTAAACTTAATAGGATGAATCTCCTGTCCTAAATCTAGGGTTAAAAGACAAAATAATCCAAATAAGTTGTAAAAATTTAGAAAACTAGTAAAACCAAGGATTCATTCATGGAATAACCCTATTATTCAATGAATAAAATATATCGTATGATCTAGCCCTAATTTTAGGAATAATCTTAATGTGAGGTGTGATGTCTTAAGAAAAAAATATAGAAGAAAATTTAGGAATTTAACTATCTCGATCTAATAACTGATTTTAATACTTAGAAGGATTCTATTACAGTTCTAATATTAGTTTTATCGACTTAGAAGAGAATTTAGGATTTAAAGATGCTTAACCTAACTTTTGGGTAAAATGATTATTTTGCCCCAACTTTATGGTTCAAAAATCAACTTTTTGATTTAGGGTTCTAAATTAGAATTTCTTACTGCCAAATAATTTCTTACTGTCTAACAGAAGATCGGTAGTAAGTACACTCAATTTGGATAAGAAACGTGTCATACAGGTCCAAACTAAGGTTTTTGACCTAAAGAGTATTTTAGTAATTTACACTTAATAGAATCTAAATTTTTATGCAGTTTACTATTGTTTATTATTCAAGAATTCCATAGAGTCCAAGAACACTACATTCTGAAGTCAAACGGCTAAATTATGGCTATTTTTATTTCTAAGGGCAATTCGGTAATTTTGTCGGTCAACGGGTGATAAAAATAGAACTTTTCAATTTGAAGTGGTATATCAGCAAACTCAGGTTCTATAGCTTCCCTATAATATACTGAGCGTATTGACAAGGAGTAAACCCAATTTGGACTTCAAATGGTCAAGTTATGGCCTAACTAAGATTAGGGGTATTTTGGTAAATTTTTAATTTTCTCTGATTCATCTCCTAATTATTGTTTCAGTTTATTAATGACATTGGATTTCTAAGCTACTTAGCACTTTGAATTTCTAAATTTAGAGTTGAATTGACCAAGTTATGGTCATTTGAAGTCTTGGGGCATTTTGGTTATTTTTAGGGTAGGGTCCTAAATGTTACTTTTCAAAATAAGCTTCAAATGGGGAAACTAATACTTCTACAGTATTGGGACTGTTCTCTTGAGTATTTTAAGACCCATATTGCCTATGTTTGGATGACTAAGTTAAAAGTTGTGAGGGTTTGTTTAAGTCCTAAAAGGTCGCTATGTTGTACGTACCCTGAAACCAATTTTTGAATAACCTCATTTGATTTCTTTTATTTTTATGAGTAAAATGAGACCTATATTTGTTATGTTTGGATCATTGTATAAAAAGTTATTAAATTTTAAAGTTTAAATTAAATTTAAATCAATTTTATTTAAATTACTATTCATTTATTTAATTTAAATAATTTATTGTCTAATTAAATTAATCAAAAATATTATTCATCTAAAATTATTCATTATTTCAATTAAATTAAGTTTAAGCTAATCATATCAATTTAATCATAAATCTTAACAACAGTTAATTATTAATTAATTAATTAAGTTGGCTAATGATCATTAACTAAGATTTAATTAAATAACTTAAATTAGTTAATATCTAATTAAGCTTAACTACTCTTAATAATATTTATTAATAAATAATTTATCTGTTTAAGTATTATTACTAATTAAATAATAGTTAAGCACTAATCATAATTAATTAACTACTAATTATAATTAACAGTAATTTAATTAAACTATAATTACTGTTTTAATATATATATATATATATATATAATTATATATGCATAATATATAATTTACTTTTATTAATTTTTCCTGCAGGTGGGACACATACTGCCACGCGAGGGATTGGTCCGACGATACTTCAATCAGACGACACCTTATTGCAATCCAGACATTGAAATAAAGATGCAGACAAGTAATTGATCATTAGAGGAAGTGTTAGGGGAGAAACGGGGTACCTCGGATGGATGGCTACAGGGTGTTGAAGACTCGACTTTCCTCAGAGGCTCGACTGCGAAAGGGGGACCTCGGATGAAGGCTTCTGAGGTCCTTAATGCCCTCAGGACGGAGCCTGCGAGGCGAGCACCGCTCGGATAGGGTGCGGCAGCGGCGGCTGCCATGTGGCGTTGCTGGACACGGGCGGGACGGAGCCATTGACGACGAAGGAGGTCGACTGTTCGATCTCTGATCCAATGGTCCAGCCGTGCCATTTGATTTGGACGGCAAACTTAACAGATTCCCTATTGAGGGGACGGCGCGGGGACAACGCCGTCAAGGATAAATTTAATTAATAATTATTTTAATTATTAAATCTATTTTCCTAATTTAAAATTAAATAAGTAAATGGCTTCAGGAAATTCCAGATATTCACCCTTAGTTGATTGAGGGGTGAGAAATGCAACGACGAGGTCAGATTTTTGATTCGATGAGTATTTTAATTTCCCAATTTCTGGGGAATTTAAATATTATTATAATATTCGTCAAAATTTTGACGACTTCCGATTTGCACGAAAACATCACCCCTATCTAATTTGGGGGCAATGAGCGCAATGGCGAAGTCTATTTTTCAATCTGAGGTCTTTTTAAATAGGTCAAATTTTTGAGTTTCTGTATTTTCTAGAATTCTGATTTTTGATCCGATTGACTTCTGATCTGGACTAGGTCTAAAGGTGAGCTCATAATGACTTAACTAAGCTATCTAAACCATAATTAAGACTTGGATTAACCTTTAATGGCTAAGGTAATATCTTGGGTTGCTACAGTCACCGGTTGATTACTTTTTTTTTGCGTGTGACGACGGGGCGGGGCTCAACAACCATTTCTATCACTGCGATGCCAAAGTCAATACCAACGGAGTGCCGATCACACATACACATCGTGATCAGATTTTTGTCAGCAACCTCTGAACAGCTAAGCTCCTGCCTTAGCTGTAATGCTAGCTTCCACCCTGTCTGCAAAGCCTAAAGCAGCAGCTCCTGCTCCCAGGTTGACCTTTTATTGTTAAGGCCAGTGACCCCAAAATAAGCAACCAACAGCTCCTGCCTGAGTTAATATGTTAACTCCTGCTTCGGCGCCTTAGGATAATGATGTTGTCTCTAGTATGTCTTAAATTTATTTTTATTTCAGTCATTATCATTTCAACTTTTCTAAATATTTCATATAGTGATATCTTATTATTGTGGTAATCATAGGCACCTTAATGATAAGTAATAAACACTGTAATATTCTTTTTGATACTGGAGCAAGTCATTCTTTTGTATCTAGAAATTGGGTTAAATCTCTTTGTATACCGTCATATCGATTAGCTAACTTGTTAAGTATCGAGCTACCCTCTAAGCCCGTATGCAATCTCATCAATTTTATAACTTAGAAATTCATATTGGAAATTTGAAGTTCGAAGCCAAACTAATAACGCTACCAATTTCCAATTTTGATGTAATTCTGGGTATGAATTGATTAAGTAAACATGGTGCTTCCATAAACTTCCAGAAGAAGAACATTACCCTTGGAAGTGGAAGTCAATTAAAAATATTCGTGGGTAGATTTAGTACTCAAGCTTTATTAATCAATGTGATGAAGGTTGAGATGCTAGTTCAAAAAGAATGTGATGCGTATCTAGTAACAATGTTAGTTGAAAAGAAGGAAGATATTCCTATTTCAGAAAATCGTGTAGTATCAAAATTCCCTGAAGTCCCCTTGTTCGAGAGGTGGAATTTGAAATAGAATTAATTACGGGAATGCATTCACTGTCAAAAGTTCCTTATCGTATAGCGCCTAGGGACCTTCAAGAATTGAATAAGAAGCTTCAAGAGTTGCTCAAGAAAGGTCTCATCCGACCAAGTTCATCTCCTTGGGGAGTGCCAGTGTTGTTTGTGAAGAAGAAAGATGGATTGATGCGCATTTGTATCAATTGTCGTGAGATGAATAAAGTAACTATTAAAAATAAATACCCATTGCTGCAAATCAATGATCTATTCGATCAACTATCTGGAGCTAAAGTATTTTCCAAGATCGATCTGCAATCAAGTTACCATCAGTTGAGAGTTAAAGATGCGAATATAGAAAAGACAGCCTTCAGAACTCATTATGGGTATTATGAATTCTTAATAATATCTTTTGGTTTAACTAATGAACTGTCCATCTTTATAGACTTAATGCAGCGTGTGCTGAAGATATATTTGAACAAATTTGTCATCGTCTTCATCGACAATATTTTGATTTTTCAAAGAGTAAAGCAGATCATGAGAAACACTTAAAATGGTGCTAGAAGAGCTTAGAAACCGTGAACTTTGTGCCAAGTATTCCAATTGCGAGTTCTGGCTTGACTCAGTCACTTTTTTGGGTCATGTCGTAGACGCTCAGGGAATCAGTGTAGATCAGAATAAGGTTAGCGTTGTTTAATATTGGTCACAGCCAAAGTATGTGACTGATATCAGAAGCTTTCTAGGACTAGTGAGTTATTATAGAAAGTTTATTAAAGACTTTTCTTAGATAGGGCCTCCTTTAACAAAGTTTACTCCGAAGGTAGTGCCATTTATTTGGAGTGCTAAATGTGAGAATGCATTTCAATGGCTAAAAGGTGCTCTATATTCTGCCCCAGTACTTGCCCTACATAAGGAAGGTCTCAATTACCAAGTCTATACTGACTCTTTGAGAATACGCTTAGGATGTGTACTGATGCAGGAAAAGAAGATCATTGCTTATGCATCTCATGAATTAAAACAACATGAAAAGAATTACCCTGTCCATAATCTGGAATTAGCCGCTGTAGTTTTTGCCATGAAGATTTGGCATCATTATCTTTATAGCGTCTAATGCTACATTTTCACAGATCATCAGAGTCTAAGTATATTTTCACTCTGCGCGAACTCAACTGTCATCAGCAAAGATGGCTTGTGTTAATCAACGATTATGATTTAAACATCCAGTTTCACCCCCGCAAAGCAAATGCAGTTGCTGATGCACTCAACCGCCATGCTACACTATCCACTATAATAACTTCCAGTTCCTTAGCAGAATAATTCAGTGAGCTCGATATCTGGCCCGTCCATGGTGCTATGATAAGTGAGCTAATATCCATGAGTTCCATAAAACCCACTATTTATTGTGATGTCTCCATCTCATAAGCAAAAAGATGAAGACTATCTGAAGTTAAAAATGGAGATCGAAAGTGGCCGTCATTTTGATCTGCTCATGCGAGGAAACGTGCATATCAAAGTGATCGTTTATGGATTCCTGATGAATCCATAGATTATATCTAAATAAAGGGAAAAATTCATCTATTTAAGATTTTTATGCTGCTCTTAAAATCAATTTTCTCTATCTTTTTCAGGGAAATGGAATCCAAAGAAGTTCTAAGGTATTTCTGCAGAGTTTTTAAAATTTATTAAAGAAAAAACCATTGCATCGCGCACCGCAGCGGGTTGCAGCAGACATATCTAACTATATGAAAATTAATCTCAACTAATTAAACAGTGCTTTTTGCAAAATGACCCGCTACACCGCGTGGTCGTGCGCTGCAGTGGTCTGCAACAAAAATATTCATAACTTTATAAAACGGGGGGCTCAACTAATTGAACAGTGATTTTCACAAAATGAGCCGCTACAGCGCGCGGTCGCGCGCTGCAGCGGTTTGCAGCAGAAATATTCATAACTTTATAAAACGGGGGGCTCAACTAATTGAACAGTGATTTTCGCGGAATGACCCGCTATAGCGCGCGGTCGCGCACTGTAGCTGAAATATTCATAACTTTATAAAATGCGGGCTTAACTAATTGAACAATGATTTTCGCGGAATGACCCGCTACAGCGCACGGTCACGCGCTGCAGCGGGACATCTTCAAAAGCTCAAACGCGGTAGCGCGCAGCAGCGTAGGACTTGGCGAATGTGCGAAGGATCATTGCACGATGCAGCGCGATGCGGCGCACTGCAGCGTCCCGTCGTAGATTTTTTCCAGACATGCATTAAATGCGGCTCAGGACATGACATATATCCTTCATTTTGTTCCCGCCATCATTCCCTGCTGCAGCCCATTTTATTTGAAAAAGGAAGCTTTGAGGTGATGTTTTGGGTAAACAATTGAAGATTATTGTCACCTCACCATAAATGGAGGTTAGTGTCATGATGAATTCATATTCTTATATGAAAAAGCTGGTTTGAAATAAAGAAGAGGATGGCAGCCCCCCCCCCCTTCCTATAAATACCCCTCCTCTTGACCAGAGGAGGGTTCACAATTTTAGCCAAATTCTACTAAGTAAGGAGGAGAGCCAAGGGAAAAGAGGAACTCCTCAAGGGTGGTAAGGCAAGCTCTTGCTTTGGAAGAGAAGGAAGAAGGCAACATTAGAGACCTAAGGAGGGAGCATTGAGAAGGAGAAGAAGGATTCCGGAGAACTTCTACGTAGTGTTCCAAGTATCTTCTAAACCCCACTCTTGTATTTCTTTTTAGTTGACCATGAAAGGGTCTTTATGCATGTATGTGTTTTTCTTATTTTCTTGTGCAATGAGTAGCTAAACTCCCTTGGGGAGGGTTGGGGGTGAAATCCCATTTGCATGATGTAATATTAACATATGAATGTTTTTCCCTCAAGCATAATTTGTTTGTGATTTTAATGTCTTGCTAAAAAATTTTTGTCTAATTAGTCTTGAATGTGATTATGAGAAAAGAGCTAAAAAAAACAAATTCCAAAAACTAATTATCTTGTGCTCTTTAGCTCACCTTAGGTTGGATGCAAGATTATGAGTGCATGCAGGCTTGGAACTATGTGAGAAAGTTCATAAGCTCAATGCAACTCAATCTAAGCTCAACCAAAGAGTTGATGTAAGTGATGCTAAGACCCACTAATTGAGTTCCTTAGCTTAACATAATTGAGGTAGAGGAAGGAAGTGTTGAGTGCTCATAAACTAAGTGACATAGTCATTGAGCCCAACATGTGAATCCATCATCTCAACTATGTATGATGCGAGTGATGCTCGTAGTGGAAATGAATGCTTGTAAGATCCTAAGGTTTAAAAATCAAGCTCTCCTTGATCAAGAGAATAAGATTAAAGTTTAAATCCCAAGAATCTTACAAGAATCTTTGTGCCAAAATAGAATCGAATGTGAGTTCATTTTGTGCATGAGATTTGAACTTGTAAGACCTTGAGCTAGACCCAAGGACAACAATGTGCACTTAATTTTAATTAAATTAAATGATAAAGCTTGAGGAACCAAACAACGTGAAGATTACGTCATGGCATGTGGGATGGCCCCAACTCTCCTCTTTCTTAAATCTTGCTATTTTTACTTAGTGAATATTTGTGCTAATTTTAGACCACTCATCCAATGCATACTATAGCTCAAACATTAGTGAGAATAGATACACCTTAGTGCCAAATTAACCAATTCTCTGAGGATCAATAAATTCTCAGAAAGTCAGACTTTCCACTTATTACTTCAGACCACATACACTTGCGTGCAAGCACAGACGTGTATTTACAGTCTGTCAATTCCCAAATCCATGCATCAATAAATCCTAGTTGAAAGCCACAATTATGGGTACCAAGTCCATCCCAGGTGAACCAAAATATATCAAGATCTGAAGAAGTCGTTCTAGTGGCCTGTAATGAAGAAGAGCATAACAGAATTTGTTGTAAAATACCATGCTTGTAATTTGGCTTAAGCAGAACACCAAACTCCCGGAGGTCTTCTCCTACCTCTAGAAATTCTCGAATGGAAAGGGTTCGACATTTCCAGAGACTTTGTAATGGGTTTACCCAAATCAAGGTATGGTGCTAATTCAATTTGGGTCATAGACGATCGACTGGCTAAATCAGCACATTTTATCTCAATGCGTCAAACTAATTATGTGGAAAAATTGGTGATGCTATATATTAAGAAAATTGTTAGGGTTTATGGAATTCTTAGATCAATTGTATTTGATTGTGATAGCAGATTGTAGCGCCCCACCCCGTTGTCGCACACAAAATAAACTAAATTCGACGGCGGAGCAGCGCGCTACTCGGGAAGGCATAACCCATCTTTCTGAATAGACTACAACTAAGCCATACTGAAAGCTGCTGACTCAACCCAAGAGGAGAGTCGAGAGTCAATACTTAAGATAAGGTTAATATACTTATTCTAAGTATTAGACTAATACATGCATTAGATTATAGAGGTATGTAAGGAATCCAATATATGTTCTAAAATATCAGCTTTCTAGTATGTTGATCACATCATAATACTAAGTATAATAATAAAATAATAGTGTGTGAAAGCTAAAGTAGAACATCTAGAATACATTCATCACATAATAGTAGTAAACATTCAGCTCAAAAAAGAAAAGTAAAATGCATCCAGAATTATTACAAACTGATTATCAAATGATACAAAAGTAAGGCTCAACTGAAGTACTAGAATAAAACCAGGAAAGTGACTAGGCTGAAGGATGACCCACTATGGCTCCACGAACTCCTCCTCGATCTCATGCGAGTCCTCTTGCCTGGCTCAACAAACTGCTCAGGATCTAGCAAATTGCCGGATCTCAAGAGTACCCCGTGTTAAACAAGAAGTCTAACATATCGAAATTAAATTAAACAGTTCCAAAATATTTAGAATGTAATAATAAAGTAAATATAAGTACAGAAAAGTTGTAAAGACAACTAAATAATTGAAATTATGTAAAACTGAGTAAAGTAAAATTGAACTGTAAACTGAATGCTAAAAATAAATGAAAATAATGAATGATTTGAAACTGATGTAAGAACATCCAACGCAGTACTATATGCCACTAAAATCATGCATCCGAATATGCCAAAACACTATATTCTATTATTATGCAATGGAACTATCACTGAACTGTTATGAGTCATACGGTTCAATGTATACATATATCTAGATGGGAATACAATTTACAGTGATGACGATGCATCCTGAAATTCCCCAGTCAATGTGTGCAACATTCCATGACCCATAAATTATCATTGATACTCATACATCATCGATGATGCTCATACAATATGAATATGCTTATACTTTTATACTACATGAGTTAAATCTAGAAATCTAAAAATGCCTTAAAATTTGATAATGAATTCAAGGTTTCCATTGTGCAGAATCATACTAAAAGGATTCTAACTCTTATATTCTAATTTTGATAATTAGTCAAAGTTGAGATTTTACATAAGAATCATTAATTGGGAAGGTTGTATACACATGTTTAGCATATTTCCAAGAAGGGTGGTTTTTAACACTTAGTTTGATTAAGCCACACTTAACAAAGCAATCTTCGATAGGAGGCATCACCTGATGGTGATTTGTATCTCAAGCTAAGTCATTATAATACCCAAATCATAAGCACACTTAGTGTTCTAAAGAGGGTGACTTGAATCACATAGTTTGCTTGAAGCACACCTATGGAAGCGATCTTTGATATGAGGCATCACCTGATGGTGACTTTTATTCAAACTAGCTAATGGTCTAAATCAGTAATCATAATACTCTTAAGATTGGATGATTTATTCTATATGGGACTATATCCGACTAAACTTGCAGGGTTGAACACAAACATAATCCTACATTAAGATCAATCAATCAATCTTGAATACTACTGAAATATTCCAGCCTTATGGGTACACCCTACTATACCCAACCAATAATCTGGGTTTAGACGATTCTATTTAATCAACAAGGACTTATCAAAGCTATTAATCCTTACTCTAAATGGGTGAGTCCTATATAAGGCTCCAATGGTGTGATAAAAAATCACTCAATATAGATTTCTACCACAATGGAGAAGTTCCATTGTAAGTACTTTAGGTCGTTCCTACCTCGAAATGTTAAGATCAACTTCTAAGGTTAAGTGGGATCATCTAAGCTTCTGCCTCAAGATAACACAATAAATCTTCCTACCTCATTAGTTTAATGATTATTACGGCTAGTTTTATTAACATACAGGACCTAATGTATGATCATCAAGACCTCACATATCTAAATATTAAATACTTTCATATGAGATTATTTATTAATTTTGATTAACTATATCAGATGGGTGACCCCATCTAACCTAGTCCTAAACTACCATTATGAGATGAAATTAGGTATCTTATTAGGATCTGATTTTGTAAAGAATCACTATAGATTTTACATTTGATTTATATGCTCATAGTCTTAGTTAAAAGAAAATCAAAGATCTTAAGTTTCAAGTTCATATGCTTTAATCAAATAAATTCTATGGCTATCTTGATACTTCTAAATTTCAATAAATAGGGATCAATGCCAAATCAAGTATGTTATTGGAGTTATGAGAGTCAAATTATCTTAAATCAAATGGATTGATTAAGTGATTAAGAGTTTGGATCTTAATCATATTAATTAGGGTTTGACCTCTAATTTAACCCAATTAAGATAAATTGTTTCTTTATAGATCAATGGAAAATCAGATAGATTAGAGGTGTATTATTGATGGCAATCTAAGATCTAGGTCAAGTACTAACCCCTTGATTAAAATCTTAAGATTTCTTAAGATTAAGAAATTTAATTATCATTTCATGAAATTAAGAGTTAAAGTTGCATATGAGAGTTTATTTACTTTCATGCTACTGTCATAAAATCATAGTAATAGAAAGTTATAGAAATTTGAGGATAATTAGTGCTAATCAAACCCTAAATTAAGATATATGGATTAGCACCTAGCCCCAAATCCAACCATTAAAACATTATAAGACTTAGCATTTATATTTCATGCATTCAGTTTATTAATCAGAGACTAAGTTTACTAAGATCCAATGATTAGAAACCCTAATTTTTGCTAATCATGGTTTTACAAGATTAGGGCATAATTATAAATATAATAATCAGAAAATTAATTTACCTAGTACGTGCATTTTACAAGGTATAAGATACATAATGGCACCTTAGTCATGTAATTTGGCTAAGTATACATGTTAATAAACCCTCTATAAGTTCTGTAATAATTAAGCTAAAACTAAAAAAACAACCAATAATAGTTCAATATTATTTTATATTCTGATTCCTTATGATTTTCTGATCAATTTGGTATATAATATCATAGGGTTTGGATCAGTGGATCATAAGTTATCACATTAATTTAATTTGTATTTTTCCAATTTAATTTTCCTATAATTTAGATAATTGGATTATTTTCCTTAAGAAAAATGAATCCAATTCTTATTATTAATATTAACCGCTGGCCCAAAATTAAAACTGCACGGGTCAGGGTCCCTCGATATCCAGCGATTAGGGTTAACCCTAATCGCAAAATTCAGAAGCTCCAAACCACACCAGAGCCTCAGACAATTCCCTACACCTTCAAGATTCTTAGACGCATCTAGAGGTCCCTAAATTGCAGGCTAGGAAGGAAGGGATGGCCGGGGTGCTACTCTCCGCAAATCATGTGAGTACCCAATTAGGGGCCTTCATTGTGAGGGGAGTTTCTCCTCATAGAAGCCATGCCAGGACCAAAACTCGATGGATACACCATCAGTGTAGCCAGATGCACCAGAACTATTTACTAAGAAGGGTTGAGCGTGTCCAGATATGTAGGTCCTTATTTGGGCCGATTTTTGAAAATTATAGAAATCTCTCGAGCCAGAGCTATATACTAGGTCGAGCTCCAATTATCTAGACCCAATCGATTCGATAAGTGCAGATACATAATTGCACGGGCAAAAGGGTGGAGACAGTGAGTCCACTCGACTCATAGGGGAAGAAAAGGGTACATTTAAGGTTTGGTTGAGCTGAAACGGCTAGCAGGGATTAAGGCAAAAGCTGCTGAGCTTCAGAGGGATGCGCTTAGGATTCCTGAACACCAAAAATAGCCTTTATCAGCGGTTCACACACTCCAGAGACACATAGGAAGCTCGGGAAGTCCAATAATGGGGAACTCAAACTCCTCCTCAATTGAACAAGGAGCTATAGGAAGGAGTGCTGAGGCTATTTATAGCTTCGGCAGAAGTTTGAGATTGTTCTAGCACTGAGGAATTCGGTTGGAGGTGACCCAAGAGTTCAGGTCACCAAGAGCTCTCAAAGTTTCTATTGGGGGCCTATCGAGCTTAGGAGCCTAGCTAAGGAGCTTAATCGAATGATGAATGGGGCTAATAGCCTTGCTGGGCTGGAGGGAGGAGTGGGGGATAGGCCTGACTCTCGGGGATCCTTCGACTCCTTCGATTGGGCACGGGAGTGGTGAAGACGGAGGTCCACAGTCGTGGGAGGGTCTGGAGCCCTTTGATTGATCGATCAGAAAGGTGCAATGGTCCTGATGTGGAGGATCCTAACGGTTCTGATCCTCCACATCTAACGGCAGATCCGTGGTTTCTAGGATCTGAATCACATCCGTCGGATTAATAGGATGAATGGAGGATACGGCAAAAGCATCACTATTGCGCGACCTGAGCTCCATAGCAGACCGCCCGTGGTCTACATAGTGGATCCTGGCCATTTAAATGCTTTAAAGGTATATTTGCAAAACTGAATTGTTGGAAGCCCTAAAATACAATCAGACCAATTTAATTTAGTTTGAATTATGGCCTAAATGATCTCTAAATTTTACCAAACTTTCACCCCTAACTAATTTGGGGGTAAGGGTTTCAAAAATGCAATCAAATTTTAATTCAGAGATTGAAATATTTTAGGTCTAATTTAGGGCATCTAGATTGATCAAAATGCTAACTTGACTTAAAAAAGTCCAACTAACTTTAAATTTTTAGGATTTGCTTAACTTGATATTCTAAATGCAATGGAATCAAAATTAATGCCTGATTAAATCAAGAATTAATAGGGTAACAACCTAGGGTTGTTATAGACTCCCCCACTTAAGAATGATGTCGTCCTCGACATCATCTCAAGAGAGATAACAATGCATAAATTTTAAGAACAAAATTACAAGTTCAGAATTTAACGAGTACTTGGATCTTCAAAGAGGCTGGGATACTTTCTTCTCTGCAGGGAGGAGATGTGGATCACATTATAGACTGCAGAGAAATCTTTTGAAAGCTTTAATCTATAAGCTGTAGAATCAATTTTCTCTAGAATTTTAAAGGGTCCAACGTAGCGAGGACTAAGCTTCCCAGCTACCCCAAACTAATATACACCTTTCATCGGACTGACTTTAAGGTATATAAAATTTCTAACATCGAATTCTAGAGTATGATGATGAGCATCATGATACTTACTCTGGCAATCTTGAGTTGCTTTAATTCTCTGTTGGATTAGCTGAACTTTACGATTAGTTTTTTCAACTAATTATGAGCCATATACCTGAACGGTGCCAGTTTTAGACCATACTAAAAGAGTACTTGCACTTTCTATAGTACAAAGCTTCATACAGAGCTATGTTGATACTCGCCTGAAAATTGTTATTATATGCGAACTCCACCAAAGAAATATGGCCTTCCCATAAGCCTCCAAAATCTAGAATATAGAGATGAAGAAGATCCTCCAGAACTTGGTTGACTCTTTTTGTTTAACCATCTATTTGAGGTTGAAAAGCGGTGACCATGGCTAGGATAGTCCCCAAGTTTTGATGCACTACTTGCCAGAATTTTGAAGTAAAATGGATATCTCGATTAGATACAATAGACCTTGGAATTCCATGAAGCCTGATGGTTTCCCTGATATATAACCTTGCTAATTTCTCTATGGATCGTTCTGGTGCATAAGAATAAAATGTGCTGATTTGGTCAGTCGGTCGATAATGACCCAGATTGAATCGGCACCAGATCTAGATTTTGGTAAACCCATAACAAAATCCATACAAATACCGAACCAGTTCCATTCAGGAATTGGCAGAGAATGGAGAAGTCCTCCAGGCTTCTGATGGTTTGCTTTAACGAGACTGCATGCATAACACTTCGCTACGAATTCAACCACGCTTTTCTTCATTCTAGACCACCAAAATGATTTCTTTAAATCTTGGCACATCTTAGTGTTACCAGGATGCACTTGATAACTAGAATTATGGTCTTCCACCAAATCTATTATTGCATGGATTTGGGAATCCATAGATGATTTTCTTGGTAAATTACATTTCCTCGTAGATGCTGGTTGAATCGGTGACCACTTTCGATTTCCATTTTAAATTTTAGATAGACTTCATCCTTTGTTTGGGAGATGGAGGCATCGCAATGAAATGTTGGTTTAATGGTGCTCATGGATATTAGCTCACTTAACAAAGCACCTCACACTGGCTTGATGTCAAGCCTTCTAAATTCTTCTTCTAGAGAACTTGACGCTATCATGGATGAAAGTGCAGCATGACGACTGAGCGCATCAGCCATGACATTTGCTTTTCCCAAATGGTATTAGATACTAAGATCATATTCATTTATTAGTTCGAGCCATCTTCATTGATGGTAATTGAGCTCATGTCAGGTGAATATGTACTTTAAACTATGATGGTCTATAAATATAGAACACTGGATGCCATGCAGATAATGATGCCAGATTTTTAAGGTGAAAACTACAGCGATGAATTCAAGATCATGAATAGGATAATTATTTGTATGCGGGTTTAGTTGATGAGACGCATAAGCAAAAACTTTTCCCGCCTGCATTAGCACACATCCCAAGCCTATCCTAGATGCATCAGTATAAACTTAGTAGTTGAGATCTTCTTTGGGTAAGGCTAGAACTTGGGTAGAATAAAGAGCAACTTTTAGTGATAGAAATTCGTTCTCACACTTTGGACTCCAGATAAAAGGTACAGCTTTCTACATCAACTTTGTGAGAGGAGACGTGATTTGTTAGAAACCCTTGACAAATTTTCTGCAGTAACTAGCCAAACCTAGAAAACTCTTGAAATCAGTCACAGACTTTGGTTGTGACCAATCTTGAACTGCACTGACCTTATTTTGATCAACTCTGATTCCATGTGCATCGACAACATGACTTAAGAAAGTGACTAAGTCATGCCAGAATTCACGCTAAGAATATTTAGCGTATAATTCATGACTTCGAAGCACTTCTAATACTAACCACAAGTGGTTCTCGTTATCAGCTTCGCTTCTTGAATAAATTAGGATATCATCGATGAAGACAATGATGAATTTATCTAAATATGCTTTCAATACGTGCTGCATTAAATCCATAAAAATAGACGGTGCATTTGTTAGGCTCAAAGACATCACCAAAAATTCATAGTGTCCATAGCGGGTTCTAAACAAGATTTTCTCAACATCTGAATCCTTAACTCGCAGCTGGTGGTAACCTCATCGCAGGTCAATTTTTGAGAAAACTTTAGCTCCAGATAATTTATCAAATAGATCATCGATACGCGGCAAGGGATATTTATTCGTGATGGTTACTTTATTTAGTTCTCTATAATCGATGCACAGCTGCATCGAACCATTCTTTTTTTTCATGAATAAGACTGGCACTCCCCAAGGAGATGTACTTGGGCAGATGAGACCCTTCTTGAGCAACTCTTGAAGCTATTTGTTCAATTCTTGTAGTTCCTTGGGTGCCATACAGTATGGAACCTTTGATAGCGGTTGGGTTTCGGGGATTAAGTTGATTGCAAACTCTACCTCTCGAACTAGAGGAAGACCAGGTAGGTCTTCAGGAAATATGTCGAGGAATTCACGAACTATTGATTCTCCGAGATAGGAACGACCTCTTTCTTTTCTCCTAATATTGTTACGAGATACGCATCGTAGCCTTTCTTGACGCATCTTTCTACTTTCATCGTATTAATCAACGATGCTTGAGTACATGATCTACCTATAAAGGATTGCAACTGACTCCTACTACCAAAAGTGATTTTCTTCTTTTGGCAATTTATGGACGTGTCATGCTTGCTTAGCCAGTCCATACCCAAAATTTTATCAAAATTTGCAATTGGCAATAAGATCAATTTGCCCTCACAATTCTGTTCTCTGATGGGAATATCAACATTACAAAATAGCTGGGATTGCATACGGATTTCGGAAGGTAACCCGATGCTCAACAAAGATACTAATCGGTATATTGGTAATTTAAGAATTTTAACCCAGCTTTCCGATATGAATGAATGACTTGCTCCCGTATCGAAAAGAATGTTGCAAGATTTATCATTATTATTATGATACTTATAATTATAACAGTGCTGATAAGGATTTGTTATTTAAACCTAAAAAAATATTGAAGCAGAGAAAAATAGAATACAGGAATAGCTGAATATAATAAATTATAAAGCATACCTGAGACCACATAATTATCTTCAAGGGCGGAGGTAGGAGTTAACATATATACCCTTTCAGGTGCTGAAGGTCATTTGTTCTGAGGCTGTTGACCCTGACGGTTATGGGTCGGCTTCTGCACAGGTACAATTGCTTTAGCATTCGAGGTGGGTCCTGTCATTTTAGCAGGAGTAGGCTCTCAACAATTTCTCAGTTGTGCCCGGAATACCTGTTTATGGCGGGAGTGGTCGATGAGCACTCTATCGATTGTTGTCTTAGCATCATAGTTGTAATAACAGTGGCCGCTTTGACCACATGTAAAGCATACGCCACCAAAGTGGTAGCATTTTCTATATGGATAGAACCGTTTGCATTCAAAATTATGAGGTTGGGATTGTTCTGCTTCAAGGTTTGAGACTTTTTCCATCTTGTGATGAAAAAAATGCTCCTTCCTTGGTTGCATCACTATTGCCTTCCTCTTCTGGTCCAGTTGACCTTGAAATCCTTCATGCAGACGAGCAGCTTCAATCAATTCTGCTAGATTCTTGATCTGGCAGGATACTAGATGAGCTTTAATGGAGTCTCTCAGACCCTACAATAAGCGATGACATCTAGATGCTTCGTTTCTAACTAGGTCTGGAACAAATCGCGACAACCTCCGAAACTCTTGTTCATAATCAAACACCGAATTGTTGCCTTGAGTGAGGTGGAGGAGCTCATCCTCCAGGATTACTTGAGACAATGCTGGTATGAATGCTTCGTGGAATGCTTCCAAAAACATATCCCATGGGATATTCTCTATTTTATAATTGGCGAATTTGTTATTCCGCTCGTTCTCCCACCAATATTTAGCTTTCTCTTGAAATAGGTGAGCAACTAAGCGAATGGCTTCTGAGATAGGGCACTTTATACAAGCCAGGTTTTATTCAGCTATCTTGAGCCAGTTTACTATGTCCATTGGATTTAGCGCTCCGTTGAATGTGGGTGTTCTGAGGCAAAGGAAACTGTGTAGGATCCCATTACCAGTAAAGTGTGAGAACGATGAGAATCTTGATGGGGGTGCAGATTGTTATTGAATAGATAAAATTAGGGCATGCATTTTTTGCACTTGTTGCACATTGCTCTCTATTAAAGCTCTCATCAGGCAAGCCATTGGGTTTGATTCTTTGGGTTCGTCATATGACGAGACCACATTCTTGATCGGGGTAGGAACAGAGGGAAAACTAGGGTTCATGACTGTAATTGCAAGTATAAATTCAGCAAAATTAAGCTCCACTATCATTTCATTCATTTCTTTCTCAAAAGAGAAGATACATGGATCTACAAAACACATAATTGAGATGAAAGAAAATGGCATAATAAGATCTCTAAAATCCTAGTTACAATTCTCTACCCAAAAGGTAGCACAGAAGTCATCATATGTGACTATATGGATCCTCTAAGCTAACCTCCTGTAAACTCAAAACCATCAATGACTCACTGATCCCCTTAGTAGAATCTCCACAAATCTCAAGACGACACTCCTCGGTACATGCCATCTCTCGAAGTGTGGTAGTAACATAATCCAACCATTCTATGGCGAGTGCTGAAAGATTGGTACCTCCAAAGGATGAATGGACAAGGATCTTGTCCAGCACTTTAACTCCGTGAGATGATACTTCATCGACGATCCTACCACAGATCTGGCCATCTCGAAGATCATCTAACTAGTAGTCTTCAAATCTTCTAAAGTAGAACCAAAATGTTGACTGCGTGTATTCAATCCCTAAACGTAACTCAACTCATAAGTACTTTATTTATATCTTATTACTTTATTTGAAGTTTATTAAAACCCCAGGATGTCAAATTTATATTTAACAGTTCATAATTTTAATGATGTTATTATGTGCATCTACTTCCTAGGATGTCCTTATTCTAGACATTATCAAATTTTCATTTCTGAGATGACTTGATGAACTTTTAGATGTTGCTTTTTCTACACTTAGTAACTTGTGATCTTGACCTGATATAGAGAATAGATAATAAAGTAGATAGGAATAAACTCCTTATCTGACACTTTATGATACTTCTCTGATACCAACTGTAGCGCCCCACCCTGTCGTCGCGCGCAAAACAAACAAAATTTGACGGCGGAACGACGCGCTACTCGGGAAGGCATAACCCATCTTCCCGAACAGGCTACAACTAAGTCACACTGAAGGCTGCTGACTCAACCCAAGAGGAGGGTTGAGAGTCAATACTTAAGGTAAGAGTAATATATTTATCATAAGTATTAAACTAATACATACATTGAATTTTAGAGGCAAGTAAAGAATCTAATATATGTTCTAAAACACTAGCATTTCTAGTATGCAGATCACATCACAATACTAAGTATAGTAATATAATAACAGAGCGTGGAAGCTAAAGCGAAACATCCAGAATATATTTATCATAAGACAGTAGTAAACATTCGGATCCAGAAAAAAAATTAAAATACATCCAGAATTATTACAAACTGATTACTGAATAATACAGAAGTAAAGCTCAACTAAAGTACTATAATAAAAGCAAGAAAGTGACTAGGTTGAAGGATGCCCCACTATAGCTCCACAAAGTTCTCCTGGATCTCATCCGAGTCCTCTTATCTTGGCTCAACAAACTGCTCAGGATCTACCAAATTGCCTGATTCCAAAAGTACCCCTTGTTAGACAAGAAGACTAACACATTAAAACTAAACTAAATAGTTCTAAAATATTTGCAATATAATACTAAAGTAAATATAACTGCAAAAAAGCTGTAAAGACAACCATTAATAGTTCAATATTATTTTATATTCCAATTCCTTATGATTTTCTGATCAATTTGATATATAATATCATAGAGTTTAGACTAGTGGATCAAAAGTTATCACATTAATTTAATTTATATTTTTCCAATTTAATTTTTCCATAATTTAGATATTTGGATTATTTTCCTTAAGGAAAATAAATCGAATTATTATTATTAATATTAACCGCGGGACCAAAATCAAAACTGCACGGGTCGGGGTCAAACCCGGCCTACACTGTGCTTCTTCCATGCTCCTCTATCCCCCAATATCCAGCGATTAAGGTTAACCCTAATCACAAAATGCTGAGGCTACGGGACACGCCAGAGCCTCAGAAAAATCCCTACACTTTAGGGTTCTCAGACGCATCCAGAGGACCCTAAATTGCAGGCTAGGAAGGACGGGATGGTTGGGGTACTACTCTCACCAAATCGGGTGAGTACCCAATTAGGGGACTTCATTGTGAGGGGAGTTTCTTCTCACAAAAGCCATGCCAGGACCAGAACTCGATGGCTACACCATCATTGTAGCCAGACGCACCAGAACCCTATACTAAGGAGGACTAAGCGCATTCAGATGTGTGGGTCCTTACTTGGGCCGATTTCTGAAAATTGCAGAAATCGTCTGAGTCAGAGCTATACACTGGGTTGAGCTCCAATTAGCCAGCCCAATCGATTCGATAAGTGCAGATATATAATTACACCGGAAAATGGGAGGAGACTGTGAGTCCATCTGACTCACAGGGGAAGTAAGGGGTACCTGGAAGGTTTGGCTGAGCTGAAATGGCTAGCAGTGATCAAGCAGAAGTTGCTGAGCTTTAGAGGGACGCGCGTAGGATTCCTGATCACCAAGAATAGCCTCTATCAGTAGTTCGCACATGCTAGGGACACCTAGGGAGCTTGGAAAGACCAACAATGGAGAACTAAAACTCCTCCTCAATTGAACAGCAAGGAGCTATGGGAAGGAGTGCTGAGGCTATTTATAGCCTCGGTAGAATCTTGGGATTGTTCTAGCACTGAGAAATTGGGCTGGAGGTGGCCCAAGAGTTTGGATCATCTAGAGCTCTCAGAGCTCCCAATGGAGGCCTATCGGGCTTAGGAGCCCGACTAAGGAGCTTAACTGAATTGGGAATGGGGCTAACGGCTTTGCTGAGCAGAAGGGTGGAGTGGGGGACAGGCCTGGCTATTGGGGATCCTCAGATTCCTTCGGTCGGGAGCGACAGTGGTGAAGATGAAGCTCCACGGTTGCGGGAGGGTCAGGAGCTTTCTGATTGAGAGATTAGAAAGGCGCAACGGTCCTGATCCTCTGGATCCTAACGGCCAGATCCGATTGAATACGCGTCATAGGATCCATGGGACGCATCTAACGATAGATCTGCAGATTTGAATCCTAGCCGCCGGATTAATAGAATGAATGGTGGATACGGAGGAAGCACCACTGTTGTGTGACCCGAGCTCCATAATGGATCGCCCGTGGTCTGCACATCGGATCCTGGCTGTTTAAATGGGTTAAAGGTATACTTGCAAAATTGAATTGTTGGAAGCCCTAAAATGCAATTAGACCATTTTAATTTAATTTGAATTATGGCCTAAATGATCTCCAAATTTTTCTAAACTTTCACCCTTAGCTAATTTGGGCATAAGGAATTCAAAAATATAATTATATTTTAATTCTGAGATATAAATATTTTAGGTCTAATTTAGGACATCTAGGTTGATCAAAATGCTAACTTGACTTAGAGAAGTCCAACTAACTTCAAATTTTCAGGATTTGATTAACTTAATATTCTAAATGCAATGGAATTAAAATTAATGCCTGATTAAACTGAGAATTAATAGGGTAACAACCTAGGGTTGTTTTAAAGATTCACTTCCAAATTGTGGCAGGCTGGCATCAAGACTTGGGGACTACCCTAGCCTTGAGCGCCACCTTTCACCCACAAATAAATGGTCAAGCTGAAAGAGTCAATCAAGTCTTGGAAGATCTTTTGTATCTATGTATTCTAGATTTTGGAGGTTTCAGGGAAGATCATATTCCCATAGTAGAATTCATGTATAATAACAGTTTCCATTTGAGTATTAGCATAGCTCTGTATGAAGCCTTATACAGAAGAAAATGTAGTACTCCTTTAATATGGTTTGAAATAGGCAATGTACAGTTATATGGCTCAGACTTAGTAGAATAAATAAATAAGAAGGTGCAATTGATCCAATAGTGAATTAAAGCACTCAGGATCATTAGAGAAAATATCACAATGCCCATCATTGTTTTTTGGAATTCAATGTTGGAGATTTATGTACCTCAAGGCAAGCCCAATGAAGAGAGCAGATCGCTTTGATGTAGCTGGAAAGCTCAGTCCTCGCTATGTCGAACCATTTGAAATATTATAAAAGATAGGCTATGCAGCCTATAGATTGAAACTTCCCGAGGATTTCTATACAGTCCACAATATATTATATATTTCATCATTGTGGAGATGTCTTCGTAATCCATATCATTTAATTCAACTCCCGACAGCTTCTTTCTAGCTGGATATTTCCTATGTGGAGGAGCCCATTAAAGTTTTAGCTCGTTATCAAAAGCAGCAGAGAAATCGCTCCATCCCTATGGTAAAGGTTCAGTGAATTAATCGCTCTCTTGAAAAATCTACTTGGGAAAAAGAGACTGATATGCAAAGGAAATATCCAAGTCTCTTTGCAAATCTAAGTACCTTTAATTTTGAATCATGTACTTAAATTATGTGTTTTCTTTTCCCTTCTTAGGATGATATCGAGGACGACATCGTTCTTAAGTGGGAGAGTCTATAACAACCCTAACTTATTACTTAGCTTAATCTAAATTTAACCATATCTTAATTATAGTTTAATTACATTCAAAACACCATTTTGAGCTAATCCTGAAAGTTTGAGGTCAATTGAACCTCTCTAGGGCAATTTTTCCATTTGATTAGTCTAGATGCCCTAATTTAGACTTAAAATATTTTGACCTCATAATTTAAATCTAATTACAATTTTGAATTCCTCACCCCAAATTAGCTAGGAGTGAAAGTTTGTGAATTTTTGGGGGTCATTTGGACCATAATTAAATTTAAATTAAATTAAATTAATTGCATATAAGGGATCCCTATAAATAATATTTGCAAACCTACCATAAACTGTTTTACTCATCTGGGATCTGCTGCGGAGCCTGGGTCACGCAATAGCGGAACCCCGCGCCATCTCACCATTCATCCCATGGATCCAACGACTAGGATCTAGATCTGCGGAGCCGCAGATCTACTGTTGGATCTGCCTGAGGATCCTACGTCCCGTTTCGCTTCCTTGATCGGCCGTTAGGATCGAGTGATCTGAACTATTGTGCCATATGATCGATAGATCAGATGACATCCGAGGCACCTGACACTATGGAGCTTCATCCCCAATCATGCTCGTTCTCGACTGACCGGATCCCCATACTCTCGACAGTAGGATTTGTCCCCCAATCGTGCGTCCACCTCAGCAGGTTGTTAGGCACCTCCCACTCTCGACCTAACCTCCCAATCGGGTCCCATGGCCTGATTAGCTCCATATGAGGAATTTGGAGCTCATCCATGGCCCGAGCTCCCATGTCAGTCCAAAGATCGATGAAACCTCCTTAGATTTTCCCTGAGGCTATAGATGGCCTCAGGATCCTCCGTTGAATCGCTTGTTGATTAATTGAAGTTGATTCCCTCCCCGCCATTGCTGGTCTGCTCAAAGATTCTCCTGGGGAATCCAATGCTTGCGAACCGCTGATAGAGAGTTTTTTCTAGTGTCTAGGACTCTTAGTGCTCTCTGGATGCTAGCTAGGTCCTGAATTGCCCTCAGTCACCCGATCCGAGCTCCTTCGTCAAACCAGGTACCCCTTTCCATGCTTTGAGCCAATGAGGCCCAAGCTCCCTCCTTTAATTTATAATAGAATGCATTATAAAATCGAACCCAATACACATATAATTGCGCCTTAAGCTATCTTCGATTGATCGATTTGATCGAATGGGCTAATTACTGTAAGAAGGCTGGTCTGAGTAAGGACCCAGTGATCTAGACCACCCTAGAACCAGCCACCTTAGGGGTTCAATCCGTCTGACCTCCCTGAAGGTGTAGGGATTGAACCTAGGGCCAATCATGGTCTCTTTGGGGAGAATTGTCTCCCCACAGTAGCTCTGAAGTAAGGCATCTCAGGTGAGCAAGGTCCGGGAGAACACGACCTCCTCACATGGGGCTTGTGGGTGCGATCGAAGCATCTTAGCCCACTGATTGTGTAGGGATCATATTGGGGTCAATATTTAGTCGGGGCACTCGGAATTTGGCCACAGAAGCTAAGCCTAATTCTCAAGTTTCGGAGAAGAAGGGTTGGGGACAACGGCACTGTGTTGGCCAGGTCAGCCCATGACCCGAGCGGTGTGACAGTGCCGGGTTCCCCGGGCCCCAGTCGACCCACGCCTTTTGGTAATAGGCTGAGCCCATTTAATATAAATTTGATTAATTGGATTTATTTTCCTTATGGAAAAAGATCTAATTAATGGAATCATAGGGAAATTAAATTAGAAAAATATAGATTAAATTATTTGAATAACTTTTGATCCACTTTTCCAAACCCTATAAAATTATATACCAAAATGTTTAAAAAAATGTAAGAAATATAAAATAATATTGCACTTTTAATGGTTAAATTTTCTAATTTAGCCTAATTATTGCAAAACCTAATTAGGGTTGATTAGCATGTATACTTAACCAAATTATATGATTTAGGTGCCATTATGTTTCTAATTCTCAAGTTTCGGAGAAGAAGGGTTGGGGACAACGGCACTGTGTTGGCCAGGTCAGCCCATGACCCGAGCGGTGTGACAGTGCCGGGTTCCCCGGGCCCCAGTCGACCCACGCCTTTTGGTAATAGGCTGAGCCCATTTAATATAAATTTGATTAATTGGATTTATTTTCCTTATGGAAAAAGATCTAATTAATGGAATCATAGGGAAATTAAATTAGAAAAATATAGATTAAATTATTTGAATAACTTTTGATCCACTTTTCCAAACCCTATAAAATTATATACCAAAATGTTTAAAAAAATGTAAGAAATATAAAATAATATTGCACTTTTAATGGTTAAATTTTCTAATTTAGCCTAATTATTGCAAAACCTAATTAGGGTTGATTAGCATGTATACTTAACCAAATTATATGATTTAGGTGCCATTATGTTTCTAATTCTCAAGTTTCGGAGAAGAAGGGTTGGGGACAACGGCACTGTGTTGGCCAGGTCAGCCCATGACCCGAGCGGTGTGACAGTGCCAGGTTCCCCGGGCCTCAGTCGACCCACGCCTTTTGGTAATAGGCTGAGCCCATTTAATATAAATTTGATTAATTGGATTTATTTTCCTTATGGAAAAAGATCTAATTAATGGAATCATAGGGAAATTAAATTAGAAAAATATAGATTAAATTATTTGAATAACTTTTGATCCACTTTTCCAAACCCTATAAAATTATATACCAAAATGTTTAAAAAAATGTAAGAAATATAAAATAATATTGCACTTTTAATGGTTAAATTTTCTAATTTAGCCTAATTATTGCAAAACCTAATTAGGGTTGATTAGCATGTATACTTAACCAAATTATATGATTTAGGTGCCATTATGTTTCTAATGCTTGTAGAATGCATGTGTTAGGTGAATTAATTTTCTGATTATTATTTTCTTAATTATGCCCTAATCTTGTAAAATCATGATTAGTAAAAATTAGGGCTTTTACTTAGCTAAAACCCTTAATTATAGTCTCTGATTATTTGCATTATTTACTAGAACACCCTTGCCAAGTTTAATGAAGTTTCAATGGTTTGATTTGTAATAAGTGCTAATCCATATTTCTTGATTTAGGGTTTGATTAGCCTTAATTACTTTCTATTTTATATGAATTTGTGTTCTTATGCTTTCATTTCAGTAGAATGAATGTTAGAAAACTATTAAGTTAACTTAAGCACTTTGATTGAATGAATTTGGCATAATTAAATATTTAACCTAAATGTCTTAATAAGTGATTAAGTAATTAATACTTAATCCTAAATCTTGAATTTAAACATCAATAATACTTCAATAACTCACTGATTTATCATTGACTCTAAATTAAACAAGTGATCTTAATTTGGTTAAGTTAGAGATTAAATCCTAACTTACCTTGATTAAGGTCTAGAATCCTTAATCACCTTAAGTAAAATGGTTTGATTTAAAGATAAATTAATTTGCATAATTTAAATAATGCACTTGATTTGATATTGATCTTAACCTATCAACTTAGAAATATTAAGATTTTTAATAAGCTATGTGATTGGTCAATCTGAACACTTACCTTTAGATCCTTGATTTCCTCTTAAGTAAGACTACTAGCATAATGTAACCAATAAAATAAAATGGATTTATGAACCAATCATTCTTTAATAATTTATGAGATTAAATCCCAGAATTTTAGCATAAGTGTTAATTAGATGGGTTTACCCATCTAATCTAGTCAAATCAAACCTTAAGAAAGCAAGAATAGTGAAATTAGTGTAAAGCATAGAACTTAGCTTTTTCTTTTAATTTAGGAGTGCAAGATCATTATAATCTTGTCTTACCCTGAATAAAATAGTAATTGTTAAGCCATAAATGAATGATCTATTGAGGTAGAAAGAGCTTATTTTCCATATCTTGAGATAGGAACTTAGATGGTGCTTATCAACTTTAGTTGCTTTATCTTAGACCATTGTGGTATGATTACCTAAGAGCTTAGCATGAGTTTCTTCCATATGATAGTAACCTAAATTTGAGTGGCCTTTAGGTTACATTCTTGGACCCTTGTGTAGTACTAGTTAAATGTAGTAAAGATTCATTAGTTTGATAATCCTTGTTGTTTAAATAGACTTGTGGAAATTAGTAGATTATCAGTAGAATGTGAAAGTGTATATGCATAATGCTGAATCATTTCAGTAAAACCTAGGATTGAATGAGTCATTCTAAGTAAGATTGTAGAGTCTCAATCTTCTCCTATATGATTGGATAAGTATAATCCAGCTTAGAGTAAATTTTCCAAGCTTAAGTATTTCATAATTGAGTAAACTTGGATACTTAGTTTGAGAGAATAAACTATAATCGAGTCATGCATTTTATCATCATGTGCTTCGATAAGTGCAGTTAAACAAACTAAATATCTCAAGTTATCTTTTTAGAGCACAATATTTGGTTGTAATTAAGGTATTTAACAGCTTAGATTAAGAGAATAAATTGTAACCGGGTCATGCCTCTTATCATCTTGCACTTCGATAAGTGCAGTTAAACAAACTAAGTGTTAAATTTTCTTTCTTGGAAACATACCAAATATGTGTATTCAATCCCTTCAACTTATAGTTCTATTTGATCTTAATTTAAATAACTCTGTAAATTAGAATCAAGAGTCAGAATTCACTTAGGTGAATTCTGCACAATGGAGATAAATGGAATCAGTACTTGATATTGAATTGATTTCAGGATTTGTTGATGATTTAAAGCATATCAGCATTAAAATCTTGGCATATCATAATGCATAAGTCATGTCAGCATTAGCGGAGAGATTTGTCTCACCTAAGGATTCTATTAGCGGAGCGTTCACTCACTTAGGAAATTAGTGGTGTGTCTATGAGACACCTAGTCATCATATCAGTGGCATATAGTTCTGTGGCATATTCAGATACATAATTATGAATTCAATGGCATATATCACATTTTTGCAGTATCATTTACTCAGATTCAGATTTCATTCTGTTATATACATATTTCAACAATTATTTGTAGTTTCAGATTTATTTACTGTTCTCTTTACATACAGTTTGAGTTTATAGTTTCAGTTAATTTATTTCAGATTTATACTATTTTGAGCTTTTAGCTATTTTACTATCTTTTTTTATAATTTTGTTTAAACTATTTAAATGTTAAATAGTATATAATTATAAATTGTTATAATAGCTTTTGTTGTGTTAGACTTCTTATCTAACACGTGTTACTTTTGAGATATAATAATTTACTAGATCCTGAGCAGTTTGCAGAGCCAGATCCAGTGGATACTCAGAAGATCCAAGAGGAGTTTGAGGAGAATTAGTGGACTCTTTTCAGCATTTAATTTCTATTCAGCTTTTTAGTTCAGTACGTAGACCTTATTTCTGAATTTGTTATAAAAGTGTTGTAATAACTGTAATGTTCTCTTTTCTTTTTCTAAGATAAATATTTTATTCTATTTTTGTAATATATGTCTCTAGATGTATGATTAACTTCCAGACTCTGTCTTTATATTGCTTATACTTAGTATTATGATTAAAATGCTAGTATTCATGTAACTTGGATTATATTTATATTCTTAATCCAATATACACGAGTACCTTACATAATACTTAATATAATGATATTACACTTATCTTAAGGATTAGTGCTCATCCTTCTTTTCTTGAGATTAAGTTTTAGCAGGTCTTTTGCTCTGCTAGTTTATTCGGGGAGGTCATGTTTCCTTCCCGAGTAACGCACTATTTCGCCGCCAATTTGTTATCTCTTAAATAAATTGCCCGTGGCGATGGGAGGGGCGTTACACAACCTTAGGTTGTTACTTAGCCTAATATTAGCGTAATTGCAGCCTAATTATCATTCCACTGAGTTTATCTGGTTATTAGAGTCAAATCTTAAAGATTTGTAGCGATTCGGAGCTCAATAGAATAATTGAATTATTTTAATTATGTTTAATTAATTAGAAAATTAAGATATTTAATTTGACCTAGAAATCAAAATCCAATTTTTCCATTATGCTTATCACCCCTAAATTAGTTAGGGGTGATGTTTTGGAAGTGTTCAGAGGTCATTAAATTTTCTCAAATATTTTAATATATTTAAATACCCCAAAAATTATGATAATTGAATTGATCTTTAAATTAAAATCCGACTTCAACATTGCATTTCTCACCCTCAAATTAGCTAGGGGTGAATTTTTGAGATTTTTTGGAGCTCGTCTATTAATCTGATTTTAATGCATTAATTAAAAATGGAAAATATTAATAAATTAAAATAATTTAGTTTTAGAAATTCTTTATTTCCCTCTACACTAGGCCCACTCCCTTCTCTTTCCATTTCATGCGAATGATAGCCTCTTCCTATGCATGCAAGGAGCTCAACTCCTCTCTCCTTCTCCATGCTGCTGATGGGAGAGCTCATTGCTGAAGCCATGCCTCCTCTTTCTTTAAATGGGTGCCTCAGCCCTCCTCCCTCTCCATTTGCTGAGCTGCTGAAGGAAGAAGCTCCTAAGCTCTTAAAGAACCCCTAGTTCCCCTCTCCATTTTGCTTTCAACTGAAGTTCCTTCTCCTCCCCAAGCTCCTGAAGAGCCCTCAGCTTTCTTCCTCCTCTTGCTAGCAGCTAAAGAAGCTCTTGAAGAACTCATTCTCCTTCCATTTGTAAGCTCAAGTACCTTTCCTTGTACTATATTATATCCTTCCTTATACCTTTCCTTTCCCCCATTGGATTGATCTAATGGCTGCTTTTTATTATTTATACGATTATTTTGCATTCTTAAAAACTGCATTCAGCAATCGAGCTCAATGGAACTCAATCAGATTCCATTTTAAAGAGAAAATGAATAATGCGGTGTAAAAAAAATTTTGCATAGGTAGTTAGGGCATCATTATTTGTGATGTTTGAATAATCATTTTCTTGTTGATTTTGGTATTAATGGAAAGATCTTGGAAGACATTTCCATTGGTATATGGCACCGCACTTGAGGTGTCCCAAATCGAGAGTATTTGGGTGAATAAAGCGTTGCAGCATGCCGCAGCGCCTGCATCTCTAGAAATCTGGCACTATAGCACACCGCAGCACCCGTGCCTCGAGATATTTAGCACCGTAGTTGTAACGGCCCCAATATTTGGATAGAAGATTAATCCAAATTTTGAGTGTTACCTTAGCACCCAACACTTGAATAGAAGAAAATAGATCAAATGCTAATGCTAAGTGGCCAAGTCTCTTTATGAGTATTTGTTAAGTTAAAAATGAATGAAAAAGAAAGATACATATAAATGCAGATATACAAACATTTACAAATAAGCAAACCACTCATTCATCCAAGTAGTCTTATATTCATTACAGATACAACACAAATTAATAACTGAAATAAATGTAACTTATATAATTTATTTATTACAAGGCTTTTCAATATACATGGCAGTTTAAAAGTGAATTAAAGTTTGACTATGCGAAAGTAGATTTCCATAAGGATTCTTCAAGTACTGGGCCCTGCATTACCTGAATAAAAGGGCTCTTGTTCTATCATATTTTGGTATTTAAATATGATAGGGCAATGCCAAGAAAAGAAAAAGATAGTTAGACTAAACAGTCTAAGTACAATTTAAAGTTAGCTATGTTTTTAGATTAACAAGATATCACAATTGTTATTTACAATTTAAGGTAAGCAGCGGTGTTATAAAAGCTGTAATGTATGGGAAAGTAAAGTAAATGTAACTGTAAGGGAAACAGTATGAAATAACTCGAGTAAAAATACTCTCTTTTAATAAAGTTCTAGCCTATTACTGAAAATTGGTAGGGAAGGTATTTTAAAGGCTAGAAACTGCTATGTGCATAAAATGAAAGCAATATATGATCAAATGGGATTTATGCTGAGTAAGCAAATAACATACAGTGAAGCTTTAATTGAAGTTAAACAACATACACTGTATTTAAACTAAACTGAAATAAGCAATACACAAAACTGAAAATAGAGAGTGTAAAGCTAAAGGAAGTAAGGAAATATCTTAGATTCTCATTCTAAGATAATCATAGTCTAAGACTATGATTTGAAAGCATAACTAAACAGTTATGAAGAGATCTTACAATTTGTAAAAGAATCTCTTATATTATTAGTTAAAGTTACATTTAGAAATACCTCATTCTGTAGGAGTACACAACAGAATGGGCGAGGAGTTAAGCACGTCTGCCTAACCAGATACAGTGGGGAAGATGAACATTCACATTTACCCTCCCTAAAATGTGAAGTTCTAATGTAAACATTTTTATTTGTACTCTAATTGCCTTAAGGCATTTCCCCTTTAAAATTTTAAGAATAATCTTTATTTATGCCCAAAGTCTTGAATATATGTTCAAGGATATGAGGCTCAAAGCTATGCAAGCATTCAATGGATTGCAAAAATTGTAAAGTATGTGATATCTTTTTGTTATCTAAATATTTTAATAATCTACTTTATTATTGGAGTTAATCAAACTCCAAAATTGGCTTATAGATATTTAATCTAAAGTCAATTTTGAATAAAAGTAGAAGGAATTGTAAATGAAATTAGAAAGATATTACAATTTCATTAAATACAAGGAGAACTTATCCAAAGCTTAAAAAGAAAAGAAGCTATTAATTTCAATTAAAATTAAAAATGAACCATTGAATTGAACATTTTAATTTGAATGTTAAAGCTTTCTGAAATATTTCTAAGTCTTAAAATTCTTAGAAAATTCGGCAGAATCTCCTTTGTTTTTGTTCAAATTTTCAATTTTCACAATCAATAAGTCAACTTTTACTGACTATCTCCAGTTCTAAAGTAGAGTTCAATCCTTTTTATAGGATTGCTCATTTCCAGTTCTACAATAGAGTTCAATCCTTTTTACAGGATTGCTCATTTCCAGTTCTACAGAAATTCAACTAAGCAATTTAATAACCTATATCAAACATTTAATAACAAAAGATGCAGAAATAAATTTAGCAACTTAAAAGATCATCGTTATGTGACTTTCGTACATAGCATTTAATTTAGTAATCCTGTATTAGTTTTACAACTCAACCTGCAAAGATTAATATCATTAAAGTTAACATTTAAATATAAAGCCAAATTCATTTGATTTCAATGGCAGCATATGATCTTCTGAATGTATGACAGCATTTGTAATATAACATTAGATGGCAACATGAAATCTCATAAGATATATTGCAGCATTCGTAATAACATTAAATCTTATAAACTAATAGCATCTTATTCATTCAATATTGCTAATTGCTGAAATGCTAACTCAACATATAAGGTATATAGTCTTCTTCATAATAAGTAATGGCATCTCGTTTTGTATTTGAAAAGACAGTATGAAGTAAGTTACAACATTTACTCTTAATTGAATGATAGTACTTGTTATTTGATCTATTGATTTTATATTAAAATGAAAGACAGCATTTAATCATTGTGTCCTTATATAAAAATGGCAGCATTTGATAATATCATGACAAATGGCAGCACTTGATAATATAGCAGCACTTAACATAAATGGCTTCACATAACTATCTATGATTCCTATGAATCCTTTAAGATGAGTTTTAAAGGCAGCATATGGCTTTGATTATAAATATGGCAGTAACAATAAAAATATTTGGATTCTTTTTGAGGTGATTTTATAAGCAACATATATGATTTATACTTTTGATTTTTAAATGCATAGATGAAAGTAATGGCAGCAATCTGATTTATAATGAAATAGATGATAGCATTCAATCATAATTGAACTTAAATAGAAATATTTGCTCTCATAAGATAGCATTATATTTTTCATGATATTTAAGCAACACATTTCCCCTTTTTCATTTGATAGCAGCATAGAATTACTTAAGCTCTCATTTTTACTCTTATCCATACAATTGGCCACATGTAATTGCATTTGAAAAAAAAAAAAATAAAAAAAAAAATAAAAATAAAAAAATAAGAAATTTCAGCATATGGTAATAATAACAATACTCATCATCCTATCCCCTTTATCTCATGACCATTTGTTGGCCAAAAATATGATTCCAATATAGCAGCATTTGGTACCTTTGAATCAATTAAAAATTTTATAAGACTATAGATGATAGCGGCATTTGTGTGACATAATTGGCAGCACTTTGTAGGATAGCATTTAGTTCTACAATTCATTGCATCATTTCATAAATAATAGCCTTTGTAAGAAAAATTGACATCAATAGGTCCACATGAGATGGATCAATATAAAGATGTGAGTCCAACACATATCATGTAGTTTAATTAAAAATAAATTTGATGACAATATTACAACTATTGACAACATTAAATCACTTAAAACCATAGATAGTAGTGATATGGCAGCAATTTTTTTATTCTTAAAAAGAATGACGACAAATGATTCCAATGGCAGCATTTTTATAAAGTAATTGACAGTATTTATAAAACATGAATGACAGTGATTATATGAATGATAGCAATCAATTCTCTATTGCATGGTAGTATTATATTGAACTAATATTAATAGTATTTGTTACTCCTAATTCATGTAACACTTCATTATATAAGAGATGGAAGTAATCTTATTACTTTAGGATGAATGAAAGTCTTTAAATTTCAAAGAACACATAACAATATTTAAACTCATAGTTTATTGGCAGCATAACAAAATTGACTTTTGCTAATGTAAAATAACACACGTTATTGACAATACAGCAGCTGTGGGGTTGTAAAAAAAGTGGATCCGATACCATGTAGAAAGACGAAATATGCATAAACAAAGAGGTAGTAGCAATTGATATGAATAATCATTTCTCCAGGAATTTCAGTATATTTGCATACAAGTATAGATCACTTTAAATACTTATCATGATATTTATTTAAAACTGTAGACCACTATAAGAACAAATGAAATCAGATATATACTAAATTATCCAGCAATTGATTTGATACACTAAATAACATCTTTTTGGATCTTTAATTAACACATGGTAGTATTTGTTTCATCTTACGGCAACGATTTGATTCATAATATGTAATACATCAGTTTAAATCTTATAATATAACTGAGGGCAGCATTTGAATATTTATCCCTATATACTGGATGGTAGCATGTGATTTTAATATAAGAAACGATAATATTAAATTTCATCAGCCTGACTGTACACATTTGATAATAACATAAATGACAGTACTAACTCTCTCATTCCCTTAGATGACCTCAATTAGATCCTATTGAATTCATAGCAGTATTGCATCTAAAAATTATAGCAGCATTTAAGCTTTATTATAGCAGAATTCACCTTACTCAGATGGTGGGACTAGTCCCATTATGATGTTCTTTGTAAATAAAGTATTTGCTTTTCATTAAATAATTGCAATTGGAAAGAACCAATCGAAAATAATATACATCAACTCTCCTTATACTAATCTTAATTTAAACAAGTGCTGAAGGACAATCCTTCAATTTTTGAGAAAAAAATAATCAGCACATGAGCATCAACCTGCTCTTTATAAATGAAAACTTTAATAAGATTAGTAATGAGAATAGATTTTCTCTCATCTTGTCTACATTTTCTCTCAGGATTCAATTCATCCCAACTTGAACAAACAACAATCAAAGAAAATGATAGTCACATTTTCACATCAAAAGAAATCAAGTTATTTAGCTAAGTAATCTGTTATTAATGAATGATTCAAATACTTTGATAAAGGGGCATAAATGAAAAACTTCATGAAAGAATAAATTCATGCTAAAATGTAAGACTTGCCTTTTGATCTTATGCCTATTATTTTCTTCAATAATCATCGTATAAAATTTATAGTAAGATATCATACTCAGCACACTACTTGATTAATATTACTACATCATAATAAATTATGTTTGAGAAAATTGAGAGTTTTCATAAATTAATTGAAGAGATAAAATCAAACTTTAAATATCACAACTCCTTATCCAAATAATTTCCTTATGAATAGGAAACTATGTGAATAAGTCCCTCATTTAACAGCTTAAAGTTCAAATCTACATTCAAACAATACTTGAAAAGAGAATCAGTGATGTACTTGTGTGGAAACAAAATTTCATCACAAGATTATCTATGAATCTTAGAAATCGTTTTAGATTACTATAATTGATAGGAAAATTAAGTGAAGTACCTGAGTTGAGTATTGAAGAATTGCTGCTAGGTTTTTAGAAGATCGCTTGCTTATTAGGTCATTTCTGAAGCTTACCAAGCATCCCTAAATCGAGGCGGTGAGGTCTTAATAAATAAGGGGTAGTATCGGCTAACCTGTACATGGCTTGATGAGGCAATGACGATCTAATCCTCGACGAAGCCTTTCATTGGCAAGGGTTAGCGGCGCGAACCACGCGTCGTCGTCTCTCCTCACGTTCGCTCGAAGGATTAGGATGGATAGGGTTCCGTCTCGAGGAGGATAGGATCGGGGTTTTGGTTGCGTGCGACGGATTAGGGCAGCCGAAAATCGAATAAATGAGGATAAGGAGTATTTTGAGATATATATATATATATATATATATATATATATATATATATATATTGATTTATTTGATTAATTTGAAAGTTTTATTTAATCAATATTTTTATGATAATACATTTCTAATTTAATTTTTTGAGAAATTGCTTTTTAGCTAAAATGAGTGTTACGGACTCAAAAATAAAGTCAAAATTTAATTTGAAAGCTATCTTAATTATTTTAATTACTGAATTATGAAAATATAATAAAATAATCAAAAGTTTTGACTTTCTCCAAAACTCACCAAAATTTCACCTCAAGCTAATTTGGGCATGAGGAATGTAATGGTGAAGTCTGTTTTCAATTCTGAAGTTAATTTAAATTAGGTATTTTCAGAATTATCTGAAACCCAAGTAAAGTTGGAAATCGACAAACGATCTCTAATTCGCACGAAATTTGAGATGGAAACTTCTAACATTATTATAAAAGTAATGAAAAAAATTTATGGTCAAATAGATCTACTAATTCGTATGTAACAACTTTTGGGTCGTTACAGTAGTGCCTTAAAGCGCTATCACGTGAAACCACTGTAGCGCCCAATAGCACTTGAAAACACTGCAGCTTGTCGCAGTGCAGTAACCCACCACAGCGCGTCGTAGCGCCTGGCTGTCGGCCAGGCGAGTGCTACAGCGTGCCGTAGAGCGCGAAACTGCCCAGTTTTGCCCAAACTTCATAATTTTTGTATTTTGATGACTCCATAACCCTAATAATGCAAAATATTCCAAAATAAAAATTGGTTATAATAAAATAATGTATTGGATAATATAGAGGTAATTTTTAAATGTGAGCTCCATTATTAAGAAGCTTAGAAATTTATTTGTTCAACTAGATTTAAATTCTTAATTTTTAAATTTTTAATTAAGTACCAATTGCTTTAGCTCATAAGTGAATGTTAGCATTTATTAATCTATGAATTGCCTTGTATGTCTTTCATAAATAGTAGATGTGCATGTTAGAACATATAACTTCTAATTTGGACACTTAAAACTTTTGAAATCCTTTAATCAAGGATGGAACCCTAAAAAGATTAATTTAAGAACTTAAATTAGTCAAACCTTAATTAATTTTTGATTTTACACTAATACTTAATGAATAATTCAACAATTATCTTATCAGTCAATCTCTATGCAGATAACCCTAATTAAGTCAAGTTTGGGGTCAAACCTTAACTTGATGGAGTTTAATATTAAATATAATTAACTTGAATTAATTGAATACTTGATTTGAACATTTAATAACTTGCATGCATCCAATAGCTCTTGTTGATTTGTCATTGATCTTAGACTAGTAAAGTAAAAGAATTAAGAGTTATAACATACTCATGTGATTTATTATCTAAATCTAAGCTTAAGATCCTCAATATTTTCTTAAGTAAGAATACCAGCATAATATAACTTATAAAATGAAATGGATTGTGGATCGATCAATTCTCAATAACTCACATGATTAAATCCCATGATTGATGTAGTTGATTAAGTTGCAAGTGTTGGAATTGCATACTTAATGTAAGTATCTAAACTATGTGATTGAAATGGTAGATCTAAGTGAACTTTTACAACTTATAATTTAATTGAAATCTAACTATATATTTTAGTGCTTAAATCCTTAATTTAAAGATAATGATCTGATTAACCAAATGTTAAACTTTAAGTAGGTTAACTATTGAGGTAGGAAGAGCTTAATATTTAATTTTGAGGTAGAAAGTTAGATGCACATATATAACCTTAGAAGCTTGATCTTAAAATCTTATGGTAGCATATCCTAAAGATTCTAGATTGAAATCATCCATTGTGGTAGTATCCAAAGTTGAGTGGATTTTATGCCACATACTTGGAGCCTTTGTGTAGAATTTACCACAGTGGTGTATGGATTCATTAGTTTGTTACTCCTTGATTCTTAAATAGTATTATTAGAATGAACACCAATAGTGTTGTCATATGGAGATGATAGTGCATATCCATAGAGCTGAATTATTCAGCATAAAATGGAATTGGTTGATTTATCCTGAATAGAATTGTAGAGTCTCAATCTTATCCTAGGTAATAAGATAAGTATAGTTCAGCTCAGGATAAACATCTTAAGTCTAAAGTGTGTTATAAATAGGGGATGGAATAGCTTAGTTTGAGAGAATAAACTGTAAAAGAATTATGTTCTTTATCTTTATGCGTATTGATAAGTGCAGTTAAATAAATTAATTGTTTCAAGTTACTTTTCTCAGGACACCATAAGTTATGTTTATAATTGGGAAATTTAACAAATTAACTTGAGAGAATAAGCTATAAAAGAATTTTATCCCCTATATTTATGCACATCGATAAGTGCAGTTAAATAAACTAAGTGTTAAAGACACCCTTCCTAGAAATATACTAGTTATGTATATGCGCCCCACCCCCTAATCCATAAAATTAAGCTAAGGGGTGGTGTGTTACTCTTGCTAACCCTTCACTTATTATTGGATTAGGATGAAATCCATAAACCATCTAATAAGGGAAGGAGTAAGCATAGAATCAAACTTTCAGTCACTTAATAAGAATTTATACAGAGTACGGAAGCGATTTATAATAAGAAACATCTAAGCATCACAGTATAAATATAATGAAATACAACTCAGAATATAAGCATATAATAATCCAAACACATAGTCAAAGGTACCTGTATTATTACAACATTTAAGGTTTAAACAAATAGAAGAGAAAATACGCTCATCCTCACAGGTAAAATAAACAGCTAAATATCCTCAAGTCCAAACTGCTGCTCCTTCTCTAAGTAGGGCTCCTCCTTAGGTACTGTATCCTCTATCTACTCTATGCCTGACATTATCGATTTCACAATGTAGGGCCCCAACCAAAATTAAGAGAAAATCTTATGTTAGATAATTATCTAAGTACATTTTAGGCTGATACATTTTTATGTATTTTATAATATCACCACTTTATAATTTCTAAGTAACAATATATCAAAAATAGGAGCGACTAGTAATACAATAAGAAAAGAAAAAGTTATAAATAATATTTATAACTTAAGCAAAAAGAGAGGCTAAGACATGCCTCAAATGCAAGCTAAACAAGGTAAGGCATATGAATATAAATAACTAAATAAGTACTGGAAGAAAATACTACATCCTAAATATGCTGGTGATCAAAAGAAATATGCAAATTAAAATAACTGAACTTAGTGATGATACATATAGATAGCAGCAATATTCTAACATCCTAAAATATATATATAAGCAGAATAAGGAAATAGCTGACTGAATAAAAATGCTGAAAAGTAAACAAAACATCACAACCTTATATATATAAACGGCTGTGTAATAACTGCCATACAGAAAAGAGCTAATTTAGCCCACTGAATATAAAAGGATCTTAGCACCAGCATGGCTAAGGCACCAACTGTGTACCCCTAATGTCATACAAGACTAGGCAATTAGCACACAATAAAGTAACAGAATATATAAATAAGGTCTTCCCCTAGTGTCATATGAGACTAGGTAATCAGAAGACATAACTGAGAGGCAGCTCTAACACATACAATTATTATCTTTAATCAATCTCTTTAATATTTTCACAAGGAATCTAAGGAGTCTCCATATTTTCCTAACGTTTTATTCATGCATCAAAGATCTTATATGATATGCTCAAGGAGTTAAGGCATAAAAATATAAAGAATGCATAGCAATAATCATCAAATAAAAGCAAGGGACTATTCTAACTATTCCAAGTTACACAAGTTCATGATCACCATTTTCTTACTATCGAGAGTAACTTAAAAATTCATCTTTATAAGTTAAAAGGATTAGAACTGATCAGGTTCAAATCTAGTTCAATCAAATGACGACTATGAGTTGAATCAATAAATCATACGTCCTAATTTTTGTGAATTTAGACGTTCTATCTAAGATCTAATCAAGATCTTTTAAGCTATAGACTATAGATTAAATACCATGAGAATTGGGCTTAATCACATAATCCAAAAGGGTAAGACCTAAGTTCTATGTTTTATTCTAATAGTGATTTAATAATTTAGGCAAATCCTATTAAGTAATCAAGCTTAATAAGATGAATCTCTTATCTTAAATCTAATATTAAAAGACAAAATAACAAAAACATGTTGTAAAATAAAAGAAAAGTCTAGAAACTAATAAAATAAAGGTTTCACCCACTGGGTAATCCATTCACCCAATGAATGAACTCTAACCTATGATCTAGTCCAGAAGGGTCCTTAAGGTGTAGTGTTAAAGACTTAAGAAAATTTTGGGATCTGACCTAATAGTTGATTTCACTCACTTAAATGTTACTAATACAATTATAATATTGGTTTTAGAGTTTTGAAAGATTAATCAAAGGTTAAGAGTACTTATTCCATTCCTAGGGCAAAATGACTATTTTGTCCCTACTTTAAGGGTATAAAAATTAACTTTTGTTTTAAGAGTCAAATTAGAGTTTCTTAATTCCAAATGATTCCTTGCTGTCTAACTTGGAGATAGACAGTAAGTACGCCCAATTTGGACTCCAAACGCTTGTTACGACCAAAATGAGGCCAGTAATATTTTGGTCATTTTTAAAATTTTTAGGGTTTAGATCCTAAATATTATTTCAGTTTATTGATGACATCAAAATTTTGAGCTAATTAACATCTTGAATTTTTGAATTTGGAGTTGATTTGATCAAGTTATAGTCATTTGAATTCTAGGGGCATTTTGGTCAATTTTCCCTAAAGTCAACTATGAGATCAAGGGTTGACTTTTTGTCCTTATGACCAAATGGGAAAATTAATACTACTACAGTGACGGAGCCGCTCTCCTAAGCATTTTAAGACCCATATTAACTATGTTTGATCAACTAAGTCAAAAGTTATGGGTCCTAAAGAGTACCTAAAATGCTACTTCGTTATACATATCCCGAAACTAAATTTTGCATTACACCATTTGATTCCTTTTATTTTTCTGAGTATTTTGAGACCTATATTGGCTATATTTGGATCATCCTACAAAAAGTCATTAAATTTTTAAGTTTTACTATTCAAAAATATAATTTGTATTATTTTACTATTTGTTTATTCAATTTATATTAATTTACTATTTATTCTTAAAGTTGAAAATATATTTTCTATATTTATAACATAATTAATTAATCTGTGATTAATTAATATTAGTTATTAATTAATAGATTTTAACATATTCTAAATTTAATTTAATTAATATTAATCTAGTTATCATTAATTAACAGATTAATTTACTAAACAAATATTAATGTTGATTATTAATAAACAAATTATAACACTAATTAACAAATTCTTAATATTAGCCTAATTTTAATATTTTAACTAACACTAATCTAATCAAGATTAATTATAACTAACTAATTATAATCGTCTATATATATATATATATATATATATATATATATATATATATTACTATTATTTTTCTGCAGGTTTTAAACGGAGGCGGGACCTACGCGGCTACGTGGCAGTCAATTAGTGGCCGAAAAATTGGAGCGGGCCCCACAGCTGTCCGCGGAATTGACAGCTCGGACGGGGCACCACGCGGCGCGCCCTTAACCCGCCACGCCACACGGCAGGCCCACGACTTCGGCCTAAGCGCCATCAGTCGGCCCGCAGGTCGGGCTAGTCCCGACCCGGACCAACCCATGGAGAGGGGGGTCAGCGCCTCCTCCATCTACCCGAGGCTAGGGCGGCCCGATTCAGGGCCTTCCGGTTGCCGCCGAAGCTCGACCCGCACCGTTTCAGAAAGCGAAAGACAGGGGCTAGCCGGTGATGGCTGGACGGTCAACAGAGGAGGACCACCACGATAGCTAGGTTGAACCCTAGCTTCTTGCTCATGGTGGGGCTACGCACGGGTCACCTTCGAGGATCGAGTTCACTACTTGGCTCGATTGGATCGATCCCACGCCACTCGGACTCGCTCGACTCTCAATCAAATACACAAGATAGCAATTCGAATTTCCATCAGAGGAAATGCATTTAGGACGGGGTGAACGGAGGTACCTGAAGTGGACGGGGAGCGACTTAGGGTTCGCGTGATCGACGCCAGGATGCAGCCGACGGACCTAACATCTTTCCCCTTCGGGCATGACTGTAGCTGGAGGTTTTAAGAGGGCTCGACGGAGCGAGCGAGGCCACGTGATGAAGGCGGTTGGCCTTCTGGGCGGCGTGCGACGCGTGTTTGCGCGAGGGAGGGGGATTCGGGGACGATTGATCAAGGACGTTCGATCGAACGGCCCGATCAAACGGTGGATGCTTCGCCGCTTGGATTCGACCCGATAAGGTTTTCGGATCCGACCCATTAGTCATAAACGGCGAGTCCCACCCGCCGGTTTAATAATTGATATATATAATATAATAAAATAATTAATATAATATAGAATTTCTCACTTATATTTAAATTAATAAAAGGGTTCCCAAAAAAATTCCAAATATTCACCCCTAGCTAATTGAGGGGTGAGGAACGCAACGGTGAGGTCAGATTTTTGATCCGATGAGTATTTTTTAATTTCCTAATTTTTGGGTATTTACATATTATTAAAATATTCGCCAAAATTTTGACGACTTCCGACTGACACGAAAACATCACCCTAGCTAATTTGGGGGCAATGAGCGCAATGACGAAGTCCATTTTTCAATCTGAGGTCAATTTAGATAGGTTAAATTTTAGGGTTTCTGAATTTTTCAGAAATCAGGATTCGATCCATTTGACTCCTGATTTGGGCTAGGTCTTGGGAGTTGACTCCTAATGACTTGATTAACACTTAAGCTCAAGATTAAGACTAAAATTAGTCATAATTGACTAAGGTAACAACTTGGATTGTTACAACTCTCCCTAGGTGGTGGTCTAGAATATAGAGAGAATTAAATAATATTAATATTTAGTAAAATTAAATCAGGAGTCAGAATTCATTTAGATGGATTCTACATAATGGAGATAAATGGATTTCTTATTTGGTTTTATTAGATTTCTGGATTTTGATGATTTAGCGCATATAGTCATTAAAGCCTTGACATATAATGAATGCATAAGTCATGTTATCATTTATGGGATGCTTGGCTCACCTAAGTACTCTATTAGCAGAGTGCTTGGCTCACCTAAGGACTCTATTAGTAGAGCGCTTATTTAATGCCCCGTCCCGTCGCTACGCGTAAAGGAGTTAGCAAATCGGTGGCAGAACGGTGTGTTTCTCAAGAATGACTGCTGAACCTACTCGAATAAACTACACTACTGAATATAGAGCTACTAAGACTCAACCTTAAAGGAAGAGAGCTGAGTATTAATCCTTAAGATAAATATAAAGTTCTTATATTAAGATAAGGATAGATCCAAATGATGTAAACTATCCTTGAGACTAAAATGGGATTTAAAATGGGGTAATTTGGGGGGCTTAAAGCGGTGGCTTTGCCACCTGCACGTAGCCTTTTGCCGCGTGTGAGAAGCTGTGGGAGAGATGATGATTTTTTTTAATAATTATTAATTAATTATTAAATACAATATTAATCATTCAAAATTAAATAATCAAATGAAATCATAAAAATCTCAAAAACTAACTTCTAGCTAATTTAAGTGTGAAAAATGCAATGGCAAAGCCAGATTTTGATTTTGAGATCAATTTAATTTTCTTATTTTTCTAATTATTTAAATATATTAAATATTCGAGGAAATTTGATAACTTCCAAAAATTCACAAAATTTCACCCTTAGCTAATTCGAGGAAGAGGAACGCAACGACAAAGTCAGATTTCAATTTCAACGAGTATTTATTTATTTTATTTTTGGGTTTTTTAAATATATTAAAATATTCGACGAAATTTCAACGACTTCCAAATGCCTCCAAAACATCACCCCTAACTAATTTGAGGGTGATGAGTGTAATGGAGAAACCTGATTTTTTATTTGAGGTCGATTTAAATAGGTCAAATTCTAGGGTTCCTAAAATTCTCAGAATTAGGATTTGATTTATTTGACATCTGATTTGGACCAAAACTTCAGTGTGTGCTTCTAATGACTCAATAAGAGTGTTAGGACCAAGATCAGGACTTGTTTAAGGTCTGAATAATTAAGGTAACAATCTTGGGTTATTACAGACTACCTCACTTAAAAATGATGTTGTCCTCGACATCACTTAAGCAATAAGAATGATGCATGAATTAAAAACAATAAATTGAAAGAGTGGGGAGTTGAAAGAAGAAGAGTTTCTAAGTTCACAAAGAGGTGATGATACTTTTTCTACATACCATACTCTTTCTCCCAGGTAGATTCCTCAAGAGAACAATTCCTCCACTGAACTTTCACCATATGAATAGAATGATTTCTCAGCTGCTTCTAATCGCGAGCTAAGATTTTAAATGGCTCCACCATATAGGAAAGATCGTGCTGGAGAGAAACGGCTGAGAGCTGGATTAAATGGGACGGATCACGAAGACATATCTGCAATGATGATATATGAAAGACGTTGTGAACAGTAAAGAATTCTTTATGAAGCTTTAATCAATAAGATGTAGAGCCTATCTTGGTCACCACTTCAAAAGGTCCAACATAGCGGGAACTGAACTTCCCGGCTACACCGAAATAGAAAACACCCTTCATTAGGATAACTTTAAGATATGCAAAATCTCCAATATTGAAATCCAAATGACCATGATGAGCATCGTGATATTTTCTCTGGCCATCTTACGCGACTCTAATTCTCTGCTGAATCAATTGTACTTTTCTATTTGTTTCATCTACCAGGTCAAACCCATACAATTGAAAGCTGCCTGTTTCAAACCATGCAAGTTGAGTGTTGCACTTTCTTCCCTATAACGCTTCATATGGTGCCTTGTCGTTACTTGTTTGGAAACTATTATTATAAACAAACTCCACGAGAGGTATGTGATCTTCTCAGAAACCTCCAAAGTTCAGAATGCATAAATGCAAAAGGTCTTTAAGAACCTAACTAACTCGTTCTATTTATCCATCAGTTTGAGGATGGAAACTATCATTTTATTTAATTATTATATTTAAATTTTCTTAATTAAAATTAGATAATTAAATGGCTTCTAAAAAAATCCAACAATTAACCATTAGCTAAATGAAGGGAGAGGAATGCAACAACAAAGTTGAATTTTAATTTCGATGAGTATTAAATTTTCCTATTTTTTGGGGTATTTTAAATATATTAAAATATTTGATGAAAATACAACGACTTCAAATTGCCTCCAAATCATCACCAATCATCAGGCCTAGCTAATTTGAGGGTGATGAGCGTAATGGCGAAGTTAGATTTTTGATTTGAGGTCAATTTAATTAGGTCAAATTCCATAGTTCCTGAAATTTCCAGAATTAAGATTTGATTTATTTGACACCTGATTTGGCCAAAACTTTAGGGTGTGCTTCTAATGACTCAGTAAGAGTATTAGAACCAAGATCATGACTTGGTTAAGTCCTGATTAACTAGGGTAACAACCTTGGGTTGTTACATCACCGTTTCGCCGCCAACTGTTTATACTTAAATATCTCGGTTGCGCGTTGCGACGAGATGAGGTGCTAAAGTTTGCTTGCAGCATGTAAGGAGGGCATTTGGATGACAAATACCAAGGCTACCATTGATGAGCAGGGCCGAGATATATCTCCAAGAAATGATTTGGAGTTTTTTATCCATTGAACCATGAGATAGGAATTTCATGCATGCAGAGTTGAGACTTTGTTCAAGACAACTTTAGAAATATTTAATGGTCTAAACCAAAAATATGCACATTCAAAACAGTAAATTTCAGATATTAAAGACGACCAGTGCAAGAAAGGGAGCGTTGTGTCCAACAGGAGATAGAGCTAGTCAATCTTTCAAGGAGTGGCTGGCACATGGGTGTTGAGACTTTGGCGCTATGAATAGGAAGACGGAGGTATTTGAATGGGAGGTCATTGATGTTTAGATTCAAGCAACTGGCCGGAACATGTTTGTCTTTACTGATTTTGAGAAGTTAGTAGAGGAGAGCAAGTGAAGTTCCTAAGGACTAGAGGTTTGCAGCTTTTATCCCTACAAGCATCAACAAGAATGTTAGAAAAACCATTTTTGAGAGCAAATGCAAAAAATAACGGGGACAGATGGCATCTTTGGCGGATGCCATTAGAGGACTAGAAATAATCATCCGTTCTTTCATTTAGGATAACTGAGAAATGAACATTG